>VXBC01011811.1:229757-256586 GCA_013399945.1 Ploceus nigricollis
TGCAGCCAGCTGCACCTCTTCCCCCCATCTTTGCCACTTTTTTTTTTGTTTCTCTCAAGTGTCCATTGTTCTGGTCTCTTAGGCAACAAATGGGAGAGAAATTCCCTAAGAAAGAAAAAAATTGAACAAATCCTAACCTCTAACACATATGAAGTTTAACAAGGGCAAGTGCTGGAATCTGCACTTGGGATGGGTCAACCCAGGAGTACAGACAGACTGGGGAACAAGACACTGCAGAGCAGCACCACGGGGTCCTGGTTGATGGCAAGTTGTGCCTGCACAGACAGGAGGGCCTACTATGTCCTGGGTACATTAGGCACAGCATCCCCAGCTGAGCAAGGAAGGGGATTGTCCCACTCTGCTCTGCACTGCTGCAGCCTCACCTCAAGTCCTGTGTGCAGTTTTAGGTGCACAATATAAGAAAGATACAGAACCATTACAGAACCCCCCAAAAAGGGCAACCAAGATAGTGAAGGGGCTGGAGGGGAAGCTGAACAAGGAGCAGCTGAGGTCCCCCTGTCTGTTCAGCCTGGAGGAGACTGAGGGGAGTCCTCACTGCAGTACTGAACATCCTCACAAGGGGAAGTAGAGATGCAGGAACTGCTGTGGTGACCAGTGACAGGACCCAAGGGAACAGTCAGTCAGGGGAGGGTTGGACTATGTACATACATAATTGAACCACATACATATATAATTTATATGTCTGTGTATATATATATATTTTATACATAATTAGACACTTTGAAATAACACACAGCAAACCATTAGTAAATTACTTCATCCAAAATCCTGTGTTAGTTCTCTGAATGGCAAAAACGTGCACAACAGGTGATTTTAGCCTACCATCCATTTCTGGATATGAGCCCATTTTCTATCATATGAATGCTGAGAAAACTACAGATTGTAAAAAGAAAACCAAACAAAACATTTAAAATATAAATTATAGTCACCACACAAGATTGGATTCCTAAATTGAAAACTCAGAAAGATCTACATTAATTACCATGTAATCTTCAAAATAATAGCAGATATCTATAGCAATTCAAAAACTCAAACTGTGGTACAATGAGAACCATATAAAATTGAGGCAAAAAAAGTTCTGCATATTTCACTTATTACCACAGAAAAAAAACCCCACAACAACCAAGTATGAGCATTACATGGACTGGAGTGCAATCATGATAAATAATAAATTCTCAATGTTTTACATGCAATGTCAAAACCTGAATTAAATGCAACAACTATGCAATAACCAGACTGCTGAAAACCTAGTTTCTAGGATTTTTTTCTCAAGAAATGCAAACTTTTTTTTAGGAGAAACGTGTGGAGGAATACACAACTGTATGTGTAAATATTATCCCATTTAAATAATTTTTTTAAAAGAAAGATCTTGACAACAGGTATTTACTGGGAATCCTTTCAGTATAATCCAATTCTAATGCTGAAAATACTTCACAAAACTGAATTACACTAAAAGACAAAATCTTATGGAAATGCAGAAATAAGACACATTGCGAATAATTCCTGGTGAGTTACACTACCTCTTTTTGTTGTCGCTCCAGCTCTCTCATACGTATATCCCTTGCTTCTGCTCGAGCTGCCCGTTTTGCTGCAAGTCTGGCTTCTGCCTACAAGCAGATGGAAAATAATTAAAGTTCAAAAAAAGTTTTTTGAATAATTGTTTGAGTACTCACATCTCTTCACAAGTACACATTAAGATTTTAACATCATAATACGGAAGTAATAAAGAATGAAATTTGAAGAAGAATATGTACCTAAATCTTTAAAGATAGCATTGCTAGTAGAAAGAATTAGATTATCATTAAAAAAGTCATAGAATGGCTTGGGTGTGAAGGGACCATAAAGATCATCTAGTTCGAATGCCCAGATCAGGTGCCATCAACTAAACCAGGCTGCTCAGAGCTCCTTCCAACATGGCCTCGAACAGTTCCAGGGATGGGACATCCAGAACTTCTCTGGCCAACCTGTTCCAGTGGCCAGTAACTCACCACTCCCCTAGTAAGAATTTCCTCCTAATATCTAATCTAAACCTACTCTCTTTTAGTTTAAAACCATACATTCCCCTATGTCCTAACACTATCTGCCTGTGTAAAAAACTCACTCTCCCTGTTTTTTGTAAGCCTGTTTCAGGTACTGGAAGGTCGCCGTGAGGTCTCCCCAAATACATCTCTTCTCCAGGCTGAACAACCCCAGCTCTCTCAGCCTGTCTTCAGAGGTGAGGTGCTCCAAAGATGCTCTGAGCATCTTTGTGGCCATCAACAACTTCTTCTCCCAGTCTGGACTCACATCTGAGATTGCCCTGATTGCAGTATATTGTACTTGGACTTGAACTTCAAGAGGTTCTCATGGGCCCAAATTTGTCCAGGTGGCCCTGGATGGCATCCCATCCTTCTGTTGTGCCAACTGCACCACTCTGCTTCACAGATCTGCAAACTTGCTGAGGGTACACTCAATCCCACTGCCAGTGTCATTGATAAAGGTATTAAACAGCCCTGGAAATATGAGGGAATAAATTTTGCCATATAGCTAAAGTTTGAAGAAAGCACAAGCTCAGTTTTTTCATGTTTGAATAATGAGTTGACAAAAATTCTCTCAAATTCTTTAAATATTAAACCACTGAAGACAAGTTTTCCACCAAAGATTCCAGTTGTCTCTGTAATGTTAATTAAAAGCTTTTTGAGAATCAGCAGCAGCTAAAAATGCACAACTCCTAATAACCAACCAATCATAGAAGTTCTTAAAATGTAAAATCCAATGGATTTTTGCTTTTGATTAAGGATAGTTTTCCGTGATTTTGCCACTGCCACAGCAAATGTTTATGTAAAACACTGGAAATGTGGTATCTACATTCTTCACTCTCTCAGGAAATTTTCATAGAGGAGCACAGAGAGAAGAAAGAGAAAACAATTTCTGTTTCTGTTCCTTGTTTTCCCATGCAGAATGTATTTAGAGAGTTGTTTACCTAGAGTGATTGCTTGATTAGATTCTAGTGAGGATTGTTTAGCCCTGATGGCCAATCACATCCACCTGTGTCTAGACTCTCTCACGGAGAGAGTCACGAGTGAAGTTAGAGTAAGATATAGTAATTAGAAGTTAGTACGTAGTTTTTAGTATCCTCTTTAAAATAGTATATAGTATATTAGCGTACTATAATACAGATATAATAAAGAAATCATTCAGCCTTCTGAACTGGAGTCAGACATCATCATTTCTTCCCATCCTGAGTTCACCTGCATTTTTACAAGATGGAAACCTATAAAACTGTTTTACTATGCTTCAGGAAAATTAAACAGGTATGTAACTTGGGAGTTTAACTTCAAATTATGATTACACTAGAGGCACAAAAATATCAAATAATGACAGGACAGAAGGCAGATTCACTATAGCTTTATTACTCAAAATAGTTTCTCTTAACTCCAAATGACTCATGAAGACTATTTTCTCTGAATTTTGCATATGCAGATAAAACAATTCCAAGGCTGTGTCAACACTCCTGACTGCGATAATGTAATCTTTTTTCAAAGCAGCATAAAGCTACTCTTCTTTCTACCTGATGATAACACACAAGTAAAGCAAGGAAATTGCCATGCAAGAGGAAGTACTTCCATTTGTAGCCCATTATTGCTCCGTCGCATATAAACTGTTACACCAACAGGTATGCAGCACAGAAAAAAAAAGGACTCAAAGAGCTGCTAAGTTTGGGTTTAGCTTTGTCTATAAAATAGCAGATATATGCATTTGGCCTTTATGCTCTGGCAAGGCTTTACTGTTAAATTACAAATTTAATACAAAGATAATACTGTTAAGATACAAAGTTAATTGGTTTACTGATTCATGTTAGAAATCAATTTACATCTCACCACTCTCTCCTAGTCATACACCCAGACCTAACTTTAAATTCATACAGTAAAGAGGAAGCTCCACTTCTTATCATTTACTAAACCCTTGATAAAACATAAGTGAATTTACAAATATTTATCATAAAATGGGTGCCAGAAATTGAAGAAAAAGAAAATCTTATCTTTTTAGATTTTTTTTGAAGACATGGCTGAATATTACATTCACTTTTAACCTGAACAACTAGATTCCTGTAAAAAGCACACAATCTCAAAAAAGACAAAAACCTTGGCAAAAGGACAGCTCTCAGGCTTCCTTCACCATACTTCAGAGCAAGAGACAAGTTGCAGTACCATTAGAAAGGCCATAATACCAAGTAATTGTTAATTCTCATCAGATCTGGTAGAGCACAGGCCTCACGCTATTGATGTAGCAGTCACACAAGTCTTCATAGCTATGTTATTGAAATTCAAAATTAACAATAATAGAGAAACAACCATAATTCAAAAGGACATAGTTTTCTTCCCGGGTGCTGCTATTCAGTCTGTTGCCTTACTGAAAAAGCCCATAGAAGTTGTAAAACAAATTACCACCAACAAATCATTAACAAAAATATCATCAGCTGCATTGAAATAAAGTCTTTAAATATCTTCTACGGAAAACGTAGAGCCACAATAGCTTTGGATAAAGTTTGGACTATAGGAGCAGAACAGAAACACTAGACTACTCATTTTGATTTTTTTTTTTTTAAATAAACCAGCAAAAGTAGAGGCAGTCATGTTATCATGCTTTTCAATTCAATTAGTATTTGACTTGAAAGAACACACCAAATACATTCCTATTCATTGCTCATAGTAGCTTGGGAGCCAATACAGATTGCTTTCTACAGCCTGCATTAAACAAAGTCCAGTCTTAGAAAAGGATAGACTGGCCACTACAGTCTTGATTTCAGTTTCACTGGTCATTATTCTCTATACAGTCTTTAGACCAGACACGCATTAATAAAATATATTATGATAAATATCCATTGTAATATTATTTAATTGAAGTACAGCTTATTATAAAGTTATATAACATACCAAGTTTCTATTTTTCTGAAGTAAAAATTCAACTGTGTATTATCCAAGATCTAACAACTCTGACTCTATTTCAGAAGCTTCCTGAGGGAACTTTGAACTGATAAAAAGAAATGGGGTAGCTGAATTTTCTTGAAGACTTTAACTGCAAATAAGAAATTAGATATTTAAACCTGGTACACTTACACTAGTGGCTTAAATGGAAAGAATGTTATAAAATCTGGAGGGCAAACAGCCATTAGGTAAAGATACAATAATTCAGCATGGAATTTATTCAGAGAATTGATCAAAAAAGGACATAGAAGACTACAGAGGAGATCTTTGTAACAAAAGAAATTGGGTAGGAAAACAAGGAAGAGGTCATTGAGAATTTACTTGGGTAAGAAAAAATGACTAATTAATAAATTATTAATTTATAACTAAATCTCTAAATTCTCTTTTGTATATGAACACACTCATAGTATTCACATTTACCTTCTACTCTGGGACAAATTTGTGTTTTTAAACCAATCCTGTATTTCTTTGGGTATTAGCTCTGGTCTAAGTAACAAAACAAAGCAATCTGTTCACCACTGAGTTCTTCTACCACAATCTTTTGAAAACTTTTAGCTCAACTTTCAAGGATAACATGTACTTCTTCAGTTAAATCAAAAATATTTTTGGAAAGAAAGAAAGAAAGAAGCAAAGAAAGATAAGACTTTAACTTGAATGCCTTTGTAAAGATTGAGTCTGGAGTCTCTCCTTTCTGATGTATTTTTCTTAGTCTTTTCATAGCAACAACCATGTTTTTGCCCAGGTAAGCAGTATGATATTAACATAGAATTTATATGGCAGAGGCTTCCCTCCATGTTGAGCAAGGAGAAGCATAACATCTATCTCCATAGTGTAGATAGGCATCTTTTTCCTTCCCTTGCCTGCAAGAAGGAATTCACTAGAAAGCAACAGTATTTTATTTTTAATTTTTATACTCTGGAGAAGGTGATTCTTTGATTAGCTCAGATTCAGCATAAAAGCTTCATAAGGTTAAAATATAGACCATCCTAAAACATTATTCACCTCTGAAAAAATTAGAATTATTTTGTCATCATGGGCTGATGTATACATATAACATAGAACTCGTTTCTCTCTCTGCGAAGGGATACACAGTCCTGCAGTTTCCAACGCAGGAGGCCCACTTAAGGAGCATTTTACTTCTTCCACCAGGTGGCAGGAGTAAGGGCACTGACTGCCCCTGCAGAACCCGCTGCTCCCTGTCTGCCACAGGTGCCTGGAACTGCACTAGGACACCCTGCCAGTTCTGGCTAAGCATCAGGGTGAGAATTTAAAAAATGTTCACCGTAATTGTTAATAGATAACTACGTATAGTAACTTAATTTCACCTTTTCTTATCAAGCAAACAAAGGATTCTGTGCCCAATTCCAACCCCCCGTGGTAGGGGGGGGTTGGAATTGGATTATCTGTACAGTCCCTTTCAATTCAAACCATTCTATGATTCCTTCTGCTGCTCAATTCTTCTGTATTCTCATTCCCATGCTTTTTGCCAAAATCTCCATACTGTCTCATGAAATCAAGGCAACACTATCACTTATGTGCCAAAAATATTTCTTATGGCTCCTCAGAAATCCCTTTTCCACTTACTTTTTATGTCTCTGCCCCAGTTGCCTACAAACAACAAAATCTTACGTTTTAACATGACTAAAACATTTAAGAGTCTTTATTTCTGATGTCTCATTCTTTTTCCATTTATTGTACAGATTCACATATATATTATAAAATCTCTAGAATATCTTATATCCTATAAAATATCCTTAACCACTGTTAAAAACAAAAGCAAACAAGGCATTGAATTAATACTAAGGTAGAAACAGCCAATTGAAAAATATTTAGTGACCTCTTACCAAAACAAAATAAAAAATCACCTAGCATCTACAAAGACAATATCCATGAGGATGGAATTCTTTGGGACTTTGCTTGTTTTCTTAACAGAAGCTGAACCTACATGAAGAGAAAAACATGTACTAAACTTTAAATAGATTCATATGATAAAGACTGTTGTTAACTGTTTCTAAATTCATGATATAGCCCTCAAACATTTAAAAATATTCAACTCAGCTTTTTCTATCATGGCAATTCAGTAACATTACATCTCTATCAAAGTAAGAACAACTGCATTCTACTCACAGTTGAGCTACTACAAAGTGAATTTTAAATCAAAATGAATCTTTATTCTCGCCCACAAGAAAACACCTGAAGAGTTTTCCATGCTCTTGCTATATAGTGAAAATACTCATGAGAACAGTTCCTGAGAAAAAACCCACCAAACCAAAACACAGAGACAATATTCTACAAGGCAGAAACCCAGTGAACACTGCTGCAACTTTGCTTATCCACAACCTCTAGTTCTCTGTCACCTAGTTACACAGCCCTGAAGAATGGAAGAGTTGCTGATGGTAACACCCAAAAAAAGACTATGAATGGTAAATCCTAATTGTCCCTTCAAACTCCTGTTTAGCAGATTGAGGATGGTGAGATGATGCGTCAGACTCGTATCACTCACTGCCATGATATTCATTGTATCTGAGTATGAACCACAGGCAATGAAAGAGCACAGAAGTGACTGAAACCTCTGTTCTCACATAATCAGACAGGTTTTGGAGAAACAGGTCTCACGTAATCCTAAAAGATGGTGACGACAGGTTACTGCTAAATATTTAAAATTAACAATTTGTCTGCAAATACAAAGACAAGTGAAGCAGTGACAACTCAGCCAATGATATTCTGTCCGCAAAAGAATTTAATAAGGAGAGAATCCCCACAACAAACACACAGGGAAAAAAACACGTCTTGAGATCATTTCAGCTGTATTCAATGTAGACTGTGAAGATAACCTTGAGAATATGAACCTCAATTTTCATTTATATAGTTACGTGGGAATTTTCAAGCAGTTAACTCTTTTTGTTTAACAAATGAGAATATAATGTTGCCAGGAGCCTGAAGTTACACTAGACAATCATTACTTGCACTTTGGGAAGCTCAAAAGTTGTGCTTTGGGAAGCACAAGATATATGAAACTGTCTTCTACACCAGGTGACTTATTCTTTGTCAATCTCAGAAAGCTAACAGTTTCAGAATCCATTACAAAATCTAGAGAAAGAACCAAAAGGTCATATAAAGGAACTCTATATTTTCAGGAGAGAGGCTTTTTTTTTTTCTTTTAAGAGATAAGCTGACTTCTAATTAACCTTGCTATAATTAGAATACACTTGCCACTACTCCATTTTAATGCAGTTGGGTGCTTTTACACCCATGGTTCCATTATTTCCTTGCAAGGAACACATGGACAATATATCTACACCTGCTCCTGCAGCTTTTGAAAAAAGCATGTGTGTTTTAAGTTTTGTCTCTTTACATTATCAGTAGGAAAGAAAAAGAAAGTGTTAGGGAGGGGAGAAGAAGTGTTCTGAAGGTTTTAGTATTATTATTATTCTTTTAGTTTCTGTTAATATAAGTTTTCTTTATACCCTTTTAAAGTTTTGAGCCTGCTTTGCCTTCCTCCTAATCTTATCTCACAAGGAAATAACTAAGTATATTCTAGTAAGTGCACTGGCGTTTAGCCAGCACTAAACCCACTACATTAATTAGTGTGTTGGCTGAAAAATGTCGAATTGGCGAACCAAAACCCCCACACAAAATTGGTGTTCAAACTAAAACCGCCGCAGCATGATGAACTGTTGTACCAGGATAAGCCTGCCAAATGGATCAACTGCAAATAATCTCACTTTAGACACAGTGAAACAGGGAGAGAGCATTGCTTCCAGGAAAGGATGCACAGATAGATCCCTGTCCCTGGATATATACATTACCTTTACTCTTCCCCAGTTCCAGTGAGCAAGGAAATTCAATGCCAGGAAAAATAATACACCATAGTATAAAAAGTAGGTCCCTAAGAAAGAGGTTTAGCAACTCAAAAGTTCTTGGAATAAGGTAGAATTCACTCTGGTGTTGACGTTTTAGCATATTTGTGTGTAACACAGAGACATTGTAAAAATGCTTGTCTCAATGCATAGTCCCACACCAAGGAACAGACGTGGAAGAGCTCTCTACATAACAGAAGTTAAGTACAAGAAATAAAGAGGAGTGTACACCCAACAGAAGAAAAAAGTTTTCTGATGCAAAGGAAAGATGGAAAAAATTGAAGAAATATCAAAGAGGAACTGACCAGTTCTGACCAGGCAACTCAGATGCTTACAATAGTGCCCTTATCTTCCATTAAGTATTTTCATATAAACTTACATCAGATTCAACCAGTGCAGAAAAATGACTAAATGGAAATGAACTTAGTGGATCAGTGCCAAAGAATCCTTTAAACCAAATTTCCTAGAAAACAATGTTTACTGGTACTAAAAGGAAGATATCTTTTTTATTTTTGACACATGCCATAGAACAAGGAAATCACAATTATGTCAAATTAAAAGTGGTAACAAAGAATAAGAACAGCACTTTCTGAAATCCGAACTTTTAGAGAAAAAAGACCCTGAAATGTCATACACTACATTAGAGTCACATTACTATAGTTCTTTGCATTACAAATTCCAATACTTCCTAGTGCCATTTTGTGACTGCTCTCAATCCCAGAGCACTTTTATGCAGTTTCACCACACAGGTCATCCTGAGTGCAGCCTTTTGTTTCTGCATATTCTGTTTACCATCTCTTAATACCTTTAAAGAACACCTTTAGAATTATTTTCCACAGAAGACACATGGATTACAGGATTCAATTAAATTCTAGCAAGTAATGTCTTCTAAAAAGATGGGATGTTAGAGAAGTAAGTCCAACAGTAATTTTAAGTAAGATAATATGTATTACATGTTACTATTGTGATCCTTTTCTAGGTTAAACGAAAAGTTGATGTTATGGAAGCATGCATATACTCAAAGAAATTTAAGGCCATATTCTTTCTTTTTTACTCACTGTTTTTGCCAAAAATGAGAGATGGAACTTGATGAGTGAGATCATACATGATCCAGAGTCCCACACAGGACTTGGCTGACAGAGTGAGACCTACCATTAGAACTAGAACGTGACTGAGAACATGACTTTCTGAAAAGTTACCAACCAATTTTTTTGTTTTTACTGACAAGGCATATGTTTTGCCTACAGTCTATGATAGATACATTTGAAAATGCCTAAATAAGCTTTCTCTTCAGAGACCTATCATCTACCTACTTTGTCTTAACATACACATATACAGACAACTATTTACATTACAAAGCCAATTAGAATCTGCATTTTGCACTCATTTATCAACTAGGGCAAGCAGCTTTGTAAATAACTAGCCCCAAAGAACCTGGATTCACTTGTATACAAACAGTATTAACACTTTTGTTCCCTAGTCACAGCATTTCCACCTAGAAAAGTTCTGGTCCAAACAGACATCTCTAAGACTTTAAATTCCAACTGCCTAAATCCCATCGGACAAAATTCCCCTTAGTATCAACCTCTTGTTAATTGCATTTTTTGCTGGTTATCTCCAGCTCTCTTTTTTTAGGTGGTGGAATTCCTGGTACAGTATACATATTAGGCTTATTTGGAAAGAAATGTGACTTCTCACATTTGAAATAAATTCTATTACAAATGTATTTTAATAGTGACTACTACCCATTCAATACTAATACAGTATACTTAACATCTTAAGAATACTACACACTGTAATAGGATAAATGTGTATGTTTTTTAGTTTTACAGTCGAGATAGCACCTGGATTTTTCATTTATCTTTAAGCATGTAAGTATCTGTAGAAATAGCTGCTAGGGTTAAGTGTAAATCTGTGAGGTTACACTAGTCATACAGTTAATATCCTACTATATTGACATTTCCGTTAATGTGATTTTTTTGATCAATAATTCTCTTAGCTTATATTAATTGTCATATTTTTGGCTAATTACACTTTTTTATGCACATCTATAAAAAATTAACTTTCCTGGATAATGAGATTACTTTCATCCCTATTTCTGAATTCAAGACACTTTAAAATTAGCAAACCTCTCTGGCAATGTTGCTTAGAGCTTCATCTTCTGCAGAAAATCTGTCTTTCACTGGAGTTCTCTTCCGTCCTGATCCAGGAGTTCCCATTTTTATTCTCTGAATCTGTATTTGAAAACACAGATAGGACAAAGTTCAGTTTTAATTAAGATCTGGAATTCAAAACAATCAACCAACCTACACACCAAAATGTCCTAAGTTTTCCAATCTTTAGCTACATAATACTCAAGACATCTACGTGCAACTGGCATGTAATCATAAAACTTTATCACAAAAGCTTGTGGCAGCACTACAGAACACCACTGCACCCTTCAAGGTGCAGACATAGAATTTTTCTACTGAATGGAACCCATCAGTTTACCTACAGCTTCAAAGTCAGGCACAACTGGAAACTACTCCTGGCTCAAAAAGGATACCTCTGTTCTCTGTCAATTTATGTAGCTCCTAAAAAGATATATCCATTTAAGTTATAGATGTGAAAAAAAAAACCCTATGGACAACAAAGTGTTCAAGAATTAAATTTACATGATCATTAGAGTTCTCCTCAACACAAGAAAGACTCAGCAGACAAACTTTACTAAGTAGGTAGATGTGACTTATTTACATTTTAACACATCTGTTCTCATGCAACTGAACTGCTGTCTTCTAAAGCAGAAGTTTTACTATAGCAGAAATAGACACCTTTATGCAAAAAAACCCACTCTTCTGCCTAACAAGATTCTCAAACTGGGAAATGAAGAGAGAAGCATACTACCATCATATACCCAGAATACATAAGATACCCTTACTTTTCCTCCAGAAATCTCTTATGAATTGCAAGCATATAAAAATGACCAGCAAAACAAAACACAGCCCATGTAGACACAATCAAAAAAATGTTACACACCAAAAAAACAAAAAAACCTCAAAAAACAACTACAAACGTTTTTTTCCAAATATCCTAAAGAAATCCTACTTCCAGACATCCAGGTCCTCTCAAATGTCAGACTAGAATTTGGTGGTAGCTATTTGACAAACTAAGTATCCTACACACGGTATGAGAAAACACCTTAGTTAGAATAAAAATTTCTATTTGCAGGAAGAAGAGGTCTAAAAGGTAACTAGTACTGGCTATCCTTTTGAAACTGAACTGGTACAAGAACTACCTTTGTTACTGGATCTAACTAGCAAAGACTCAGTAATTGATTATAGTTTAGTCAAAAGGGAAGGAGGAAAAAACCCCAAAGTGACGGCTATTTTTGTACAGAGTTTTTACTTTATTACTTTTACACAGCGATCACAAAGCCAAAATATATTGGGGTATTTTCTGGCACTGAAAGACACCAAGTAGCATCATGGGACTTTTTTTTTTCCTCTTATATTTTAGCTTCTACACCTTTTCATAACCCTTCCTTTAATAACTTTATACTATTACTCCTTTCTTTTCCTTGCAAGCAAGAAGATTTTTTACTCTGCTTCAAATTTTACAAGTATTTTACTATTCCTCATTGGCTCAATATTGTCACCGCTAATCCATTTGGTAAGAGTCTGTAATTTTACTCTTAAAAACAAGCAAGTAAACTTACACCTTGTACTCAAGTAAATATATGCACAAACAGTTTGGAGATCTCCATGGCAAAGGTTTAAGCTCAGAACTACAAGTTGCTGTCCACATTCTGAATGTCTCAAAAAATCTGCATCTTTTTTCAGTAATTCTTATTGCCTGACTTCAAAAGCAGACAGGGCCCAAACTAGAAGTTACATGAACACAGAATAATACTACCCCGACTACAGAAGGCTTTAACAACATTATACACTAGCCACAAGAAAAATCATGAAATGTTTATTACAATAAATAGGTTCATATAGGAACAGAAATCCAATCTATCTACTAAAAGTCACAAAGCATGAAATTATTTTAATTGACACATTAAACTGACACATATTTCTTTAAGAAGTATTTACCACACAAGTAAAAACTGCAGAATAACTGCACATACCATAGACTTGAACTGCATTTGTTGACATCCTTTAAACACACCATTTCTAATAGACAACAAACTTTGGTTTGTTAACTCAGTGAAATGCTCTTAGCTGGCAGACTGATTTGGGGAATGCAATGGTTTATAGTTAAAATATAGCTAATTTTAGTATAGTTACATTCAGTTTACAGGAAGTACTAATTTACAGAGTAGTAATTTCATAAAAATTAGATGCTGATGCTTTAAATGAGGAAAACACACTTCATCTCAGTCACTGTGGAGGAAGGCAAGTGTGGCATCCCTGCAGGCAATCTACCATGCTTCTCATCTAGAACAAGCACAGAACTCCTGACTGAGCCCAAACACAAGAGGCAACAGGACAGATTACCCAGAAGGTATACAGAGATGTTGCCTTTGCCTACAAGGAGTAATTAAAAAAATCAAAGCTCAACTGAAGCCAAAACTAGCGAAGGCTGATATGGACAAAGAGAAAGGCTATTCTAAGGACATCAGGAACACAAGAAGGACTACGAAAACTTTAGGGCCAATGTTTAGTGACACAGGTGAGAGTGGTGAGTGCTTGCCGAGCCCCACCCTTGGCAGAACAGTCTGGATAATAACAAATGTGAAGACAGGAATCTGTGTGCGTGAATCAAATAAGCAAAATTGTCTGACACAGTACAGGCCCAAACCTGGTCATGTTACAGAGCAAGAGGCTTGTCAGTTACATTAAACAGAAACTAGGAAATTAGACAGAAGAACTTGTTTGAAGTAAAGGAGTCTTCTTGAAAATAACACCAAAATCAACAGTGACAGTAGCAGTAACTTTGGATGGATAACAGCATCAGTCAAACCCCGGTTTGATGCTGTCAGAAGTCACCCCACTGACTGCATGATATCTGTCCAGGCTAAACCAATACAACATCCCTCCTAGCAGATGCAAGATCCTGCACTCCAGCGAGCAGGTGGTCATACAGGGAGGGCCAGTACGCACCTTAAGTGTGTGCATGTGAGCTTGTTAGGTATGCTCTCACTGGCATATGCATTAGGACATAGCACAGTACATATTAGAGAACAGCACAGATACACACAATTATAAGAGTGTCCACATGTCTAGCAGAAATCATGTGCAAATAGGGGACCCTGGAGTTGAAGAACAGAACAGTTAAACACCAGCCTAGAGAGGCTGTGAAATGTCCATCCCTGAAGATGGTAAAAACTTAACTAGACAAGGCTCTGAAAAACCTTTTCTAATTGACAATACTTTGCGCAAAGGGTGACCTCCAAAGAATCTTCCTAAAAGAAAATATACAGTTCTACATTTATTATTGTTCTCAATTTTGAAACTAAACCTCAATATAAGCTTTCTTTAATTAGATGCTTTAATATTTCTTCAAGGGTCTTGTCACAATTTCTTCCATTCCATTTAACTTGTAATTAGGCTGATGTAGGTCAGAGTATTTAATTTCTTGTTATGAAGTTCGGTACTACAGAAACCTAGACATATTGCTAATATGCTAATTAGTCTAATACTATAAATATCATTATGTTACTTCTCTGGAAAATATAAGCTATCAATACTTCACATACATGCAGAAATACTTTTGAGATGCTTCGCTTCAATAACTTTCTGATTACACGAAAAATTATTTTCCTGCATGGTGAATCATGATTTTAAAAATTTAAGATTTTAGCTGAGGGTTAGAACCAATTCATACTGAAGTTAGATACACCAACAATAGGTTAATGATTATTAGATGCTTAAGCTAAAGCTAGTTGTTATATTATGAACTCACTTATAGAAGGAAGTGGAGCAAGTGAACCATTATAGGAATGTATTGAAACCAGAAGAACGATGCCCAGCACCTGGACTCTATGTTAATCCCTCATGAAGCAGGGGGCCTTGGATCATGCCAGAGGGTCACAGAGACCTGACAAAGACCTTCCTGACTTCATCCCTAGGACCACTAATCCAATTCGAGACCACCAACCCAATTCAAGAGAAGAACTGCGCATGCATGAAGGACTAATAACCTTATTTTAATTCAAAGCAAGGATGGGAAGTGCTGGGGTTCTGCATATGTACTATTTTGGGAAATAAATAGAAGGCAAAAATCCTTGTGCGGTGCGGTCACGCATTTCAGGGATGACCCCCACCCCGTGCCACCCGCCGGCATAATAAACATAGCACTTTCTAACTTTAAATAGTTAGAGAGTCTTTGTCCGTGATTTTTGGTTTTAATGATTCAATGGGATAAAGAATTTAATACACGCTGTCACATTAGAATTTTCATAAAAAATAACTAAAGAGAACACCAAAACAAAACCAGACAAAGAACAGTTTCCTATTGTCTTTTATGGTTTAGAAAAATAGATACAAAAGGAAAGAACACTATAATATCTGCTGCATTTACAGTTAAAAATTCCTGAGGCTATTTCATGCCTAATTCTATAGGCATGGTAACACATTGTATTACACAACTGATGAAGTGCCATCCTGTTGCATTTCATTCCAAAACATGGAAGTGTCTGAAGTCCCCAAACAAAACAGAAGATCTGTGACAAAATCCTTCAAATGTCCTCTCATTTGTCTTCACTTCAGGCATATATATATTTTATCTCTTCCACAAGTCTTTGCAGTCTAGTCTTCTTCATATTACCTTCTAACTAAAGGTTCTCCTTGTTTCTTTTTTGCTTCCTGGAAAGAAGTCTGATTTGTCTTAGAGAAAAAAAATAAGCTACACTACAAGTTCAGGGCCTATCACTCACTACCTTCAATGGCACCACCTGTTCTAAATGCCTGGGTCTATGCCAGCATACTTGGCATTACATACATAGGATCCAGATACCTTAGTGTGAACAGGCTATAAATAACAGACCAAAACTCCCCTTTTCTCTTTCATGCAAGACTACAAGATCACTAAAATTCACCTGTGTAGACACCATCTGTATAATTGATTCAACAGCAAAGAATGGCACTGTTCTAGAACTAATGTCTTTTAGAAACAGAATCTGAATGCAAAAGTATTAGTACTACAACGGTTGCATTCATAATTGAGAAGGAGCATAATCATATTGGCAACCACAATCATGTTTGCCCGATCTTCAGTCTTTGTCCAAGCAAACTTCAAAGGAGACACAGCAAATAGACATAAAAAAATTTTAAGTTATGCAAGACAGACACAAGAGTCTTCTTCAGAAGAAAGACCCCATACAAGGGTACTCTCTTTGCAATTAATGTTTGCTCATAGGTCCAAAACTACCCATGCAAGAAAAAGGGCTGCAGGATCACAGGGTGACCATGACCCAACAAAGGGGCATGTACCAAGAGAGAGAAATACATTACGTTTTAAGGCACTGAGAAAGAAATAGAATGAGTTTTAAAGCAATAATTTTAAGGACTCATTTGGAATTTTCATTCAGAATAACCTTGCTCAGAATATTAACTGAAACAAGAACTATTGCCTTAAAAGAGTTGCTACTATGAGTGAAAGAGGCTAACATTAAAGGGAAAATGCAAAGACTGAGAAAAGTGTATAACTACAATCTGCCAAAAGATTACAGTGCTTACCACTATATTGGAGGCAAAGTTATTCCAGCTGATGAATAGTGTTTCTGTTTTAAGAACCTGTTCATCTCTAATCATGGCCCACTTCAAAAACTGTTAGCGCAGTTTCTGCTCTGAGTGGACAAGCTTATGTCAGCTTTTTCACGAAAAAAAACTTACTCTTTAGACAACTGCACAATTCACCCCCTTAATGCAGTATATTTGCAGTTTACTTGCCGTTTTAAAATCTGAGAAATACAATTTCATAAGAGTTCATGGTATTTAGCAATAGAATTACAATTCCTTAGAGGGAGTTGAAATCCCTCAGTTTGTTGGTGTTATGAAGTTTAGAGACCAACAGAAAGTCAGTCCCCAGTTAAAACAATCAAAAAGCCATTATGCAGCTTGCAAGAGTCTGCAAGTGCCTGATGAATCCATGAAGTGTAACAGTGCCTGACTAGCACTGGCACATGTAAAGCATTACAAGACAGTCAATGTACTAAAGGCATCCTACAGCCCTGCAGAACTACGAGACACCTCCAGACCTACCAAGTTATCTTTGGTGACCTTCACCAGTCTTTGCAAATTACCAAAATTCCAAAACAACGTCTTGCAATTTCAAGTGGTGGCACCTTGTTTTATGAAGTATGAGCTCTCCGCCAGTCAGTTGCCAACAGCTGCAACTGGAGATACCATTACTACAAAAAGTACATTACATACACAATATTATCATCAGTTACAGGCAGCATCTGGAAAGCTCTTATAATAGTGACTCACCAGAGGATCTCCCAGGGCACTATACAAAACACATATAACTTTCAGAAAAGCAGGCTAACACAGATTGACTCTTCTAGAATCAGTGCTACTATAAATGCTGAAGATCCAGAAATAAACTAAGAATTCAAATGGAACTTTAAAACATAAGGGAATGACAGTACTAAAATGAGCACTACAAAAAATTATGAAAATGCATAATTAAAAAAAAAAACCACAAGGATCTTCCAGAAATATTTACTCTAAAATGAAGCAACCATCATTTTTATACTGTCAGCTTTTTCTAAATGAGTACCCTTTCCATCATTTTGCAAAAGAATGATTCATTGCTCATTAAAAAACCAAACACTGCTGCTATATCGAAGATCCACTTTTTTTAATGAAATGGAGTGCCCCATGGTAACAACCCACATTCTGTAACAAGCTGCGACTATTTAAAATATTTTCCCCCACCAATTTAATACACTCCTACACTCTTTCCTACTAGTGCTACAGTTACAGTACAATGAAGAAAAGCTACTGCAGCGAGGGAAAAAAATTGTCCTGGGTACCCCTTAGAAGAAACAGCAGTTGGAGGAAACTATCAGCTGACATCATTCCTGCTGACTAGTTCTCTGCTATGGTAGCAAAGTCGATAGGCTTAGAAACACTTACATCCACCTGACCTTTCTTTCGTAAATACCCCTTCACCTCTTCCCTTAAAGCAGATCTAACACTGCTAGCTTAGCTCAAGGAAATGTGAACTTTAATATCACCTTCACAAGCAGATAGTGTTACTTACATAAACTATTTTGCAGGGCATGCAATGCATAAACACAAACTGTCCTTTACCTACAATTACACGTTACCTAGTTTCCAGATATCAAGAAAATAAAAATCTAATTACTTTCTCAGAAAGTAGTTATAGCATTTTTTGTAATGCTACTGGACTGCACTAACTCATTACTATCACCACACATCTTCACATTAGGATCTTACAAACAACAACACAGTATCAAATCTCTTAGTTATTTCTTATCCTCTGCTTACATTATATAGCAGAGCTATTCAATTATGTACGATACTGATCTAGGTTTTTTTGGTACATGCACATGCCAACTTGTGTGCTATGTGAAAATCTAGACCTTAATAAGCTCTACAGATCCCCACTACACAGAGTCTAACCATGTATTAGTACTATGTACATGCATTAAAAAAGTTTACATGTATTAAAGTACTATGCCATCTTCTGAGAGAATGAGACTTTAAAAAAAGCTCCTCTGGAGTAAATTCACAAGAAATACTGGTGTTTAGTTTACATCTGACACATTTCATACAACTGTCTTCTACTCACAAGTTTCCAGTTACAGCCAAGAATTCAGTTCAGGTAAGACTGACTTCACAGTAAGCTAAATACCTCCAAACCCAAGTAACAGGAAACAATAGGAAAATTATGTCATGCACATCAAACAATTTTGTACTGCTAAAGCACCTTTTATCTATTCTTACATCATCATTAAACAATTACATTAACCAAGGAAGCAGATGTATATTAAGAGGGTAACTGTTTCTGGGCCACAACACATTTAATTACATCATTTCACAATCAAGACACAATGAATGTTTAAAAGAGCTCAGACAAACACTGATTTAATATTACAGTTTCTAGCAAACCTCCCACCCCACATCTCTAAAGATGTTTCACCCTAATAATGATATTTTGAAGGGAGAAAATTGATCCTAGACCTTCCTCATTTCAAGCAAAAAAATGCCTGTAGGTCTCTCTAAAATGAGAAAATCACTGAGTATATCATATAAAGTCAACACAGCACTACTTCATCTATAAAATATTTTTATTATCAGTGAAATACATAACACTGCCCTTCAAAGAGTCACGCTAGGATTCAAACTGAAAATCACTTAAAACACATTGAGCAGGTCACAGTCCGGAGTTGTTTTCGGGCTCCTTCCAAACTCATGAATGTGCTCATCTCTCTTATCATCCTCAACAACGTCTTTACAATTATCGCAACAGGGTATACTAAAAATAAAACAGCGTGCTCCAAAATAAATTTTAAAAAAACAAACGACTAAGTATCAGCAAGCGTGACCGACTCCTAACGCAGCTCGCTGCAGAGGGGGCACGCCCTACTGTTCCGGGAACAGCGAAGCCGTGGGAACGTGCTCCGAGGAAGTAGGAAAGAGAAAGGCACCGAAATACACACAGCTGCGATTTCAGCACATTATTATTCCTTTTCCCTCATTCCGCCGTTTCCACTCAGCCCCCAAAGGGCGCACGGCAGCTTTCCGCGGATCAGGAGGAGGGATCGCGCCCGGCGAGCAGCAGCAGTCCGCCGGAAGGGCTCGGGGCAGGCAGGGCTCGGCTTCCCCTGGTCCGCCCGCACCAAGCCGACTGCGGCCACACGGAAGGGGCCGCACACTGCCGCCCCAAGCTTCTCCTTCTGCTCGCCGACCTGACCAACGAGTTCCGGCTGAGCCGCTCCTCCAAACCTGAAGAACCGGGTTCCCGCCCCGCTTCGTCGCCCGAGTTTTGTGTCTATGACACCCTTCCTCCTCCCGGCCCTCGCCCTTACCCTGCCTGGGCCCCAGGGAGCCTTACCTGCGGGCCAGCCTGCCGCAGAACCGGGACGCCTCAGGAGGGAGGTGGGAATTGTTTCACTCTTCCCTCCACCGCTTCCAGGGGTGTAAGGGGCTCGTAGATCCCGGAATCACTTCAGGCTCCTTCCTTCCCTCACTCCCTGCGCCCAGAGATAGGAAAGCAGTGGCAAAAGCCGCCCCAGGGCAGCCACAGTGCCCGCCAGACACGGACCGTCCACGGGCCGCGACAAGGGAACTGCTACCTCACTTAACCCTCTCCACCGTCCCCTAACACCCTTTCTCCGTGAGGGGTTGGGGGAACCAGATCTGCAGGCAGACAAGCCGCTCCGCTCCAGGCCGCCCTCCTCTTCCCCGCCCCGCACTCTTGCCTCCTCCCCTTCAGCGCCAGGCGCTTACGGCCACATCGAGACCTCGAGTGAGAGACTGCGGTAAATTTCAAACCGCCTGCAGGGCCCTGCGGAAGGAAGAAGGGGCCGGCGCTGAGCAGAGCCAGAAAGAGTGACCGCCCGACAGCCGAAGCGCAGAAGACACCGCGACCCACGCTGGCACCGACAAAGGCCAGGGGGCGAAGCGCGCAGGCGCCGCGGAGGAGGAGAGGGCGAGAGGGCGGTAAGCCCTTAACTGCAGAGCGGGCGCGGCTGCGGGGACCGCGGTGAACGGTGGTGGGCGGTGCCGCGCTCCGCCCCGCTCGCCTCCGCTGCCTGTGTCGTGGCCGCGTCCGTGGCGGCTGATGGGCTACTGATGGGCTANGCCCGCGTGCGCAGAGCGGGCGCGGCTGCGGGGACCGCGGTGAACGGTGGTGGGCGGTGCCGCGCTCCGCCCCGCTCGCCTCCGCTGCCTGTGTCGTGGCCGCGTCCGTGGCGGCTGATGGGCTACTGATGGGCTCCTGATGGGCTACTGATGGGCTACTGATGGGCTACTGGAGTTCCGGGCCGGTGTGAGTGCGCCCTGTGGCGGCCTTTCAGCCTAGGGAAGGCGAGGAGGCGATCCGAAGGAGCAGCGCCCTTCTCTCGCCCCGCTTCTGCTTTCCTCAGCAGGCAGCGAAGGGAGGGGGGGGTCGTTCTGTGTAGTGGGTCGTACTGCAGTGCACGCTCTTCGCCTCGCCCCCCTTATCATCGGGCAGGTTGGCTGACTCAGTGCTGTGGTGGGTAGAGGTAGGTCTGACATCGCCTGCTTTGTGCTTCGTTCCCGGGTTTAGCTAGGGCTTGTTTTTATTGATCGGCCTTCCCCAGGGAACGGCCGTGCGAGAGCTCCGGGAGACCGTGACCGTCGCTAAAGAGCAGCAGCGCGCCTCGCCTGCATCAGCCGCGGCCGTGCTCGTCTGTGTGCCCAGCTCCCACCGCTTCCACATGGCACAAGAGCGTTTCGGAAGGTTTACTGGATGGGTGCAAGACAAGGTTTATAACTAAAAATCATTTGCAGACATTGGCATCTTCGCTTAGACTGGCCTAAACACGACCAGACTTCTGTAATATCAAAATTTAACTACAAATAGCCGGCATAATCTCTAATGATAAAATACAAATAAAAAAAATTATTGTACCATCACACATATTGCAGTTTATACACAAACAGTCATGAAAATTGATGAGATTCTGCTGTGAGATAGTCTTGGGATCACACTGGTAGTAATTTGCTTTCCAACACCTCTGTAGTTAAGTGCAGGGTGTCTTAAGAGTGTAGAGATAATTAGAGATGGCATTTTGTATGTTGGAAATCACATGGAAATGAAAAAGCACTGTTAAAATGAAAAGCATAGTGGTAAGACTCAAAAACATGCACCAGACAGAGTTAAAATGTCTTCTAAGTTAAGCTCGAGTAGATGTGCACAAAGTAAAGAAAAAGGGATATGCAAGTGATTTAAATCTATTAAAGCAGATGTATAACATATTTCTTGTGTTTCATTACTATTTTATAATTTTCTGTCTGAGAAAATGTACACTCTCTCAGTCGTTTTCCTCATCTGATCATACAGTATAGCCTCACCATCCTTATTTTTAACATCACATTAATTTCTGTAGTAATGAGGATGATCTCACTGGAGGGAGGTGAAGTAAAAAGTTTCTCATGGACCATTTATAGAAAAGACCAAAAAAAGTACTGGCTTAAACGTTCATTTTTATTTGATGTTTATTCTTGCAGAAGGACTCACCTGCTGATTTTCTGGGCTTTGTGGAGAATCATCGTTAAAAACATCTTGGGCTGTTTTGGTTTGCCCTAGCTGGTGGGAGGAGTCTTTTACTCATTCTTGAGTAGAGGGTTTGTGTAGAGCTTTCTGAAATGTGGCATGTCCCAGGTCTTTATGGGATCTCTTTTAATGTATTGCTGTTAAAGAAGATTTTTTTTTTGATCATTTGTACATTTTTCTACATTGAAGTGTTGCTTTTTTCATACTGCTAGTCTTTTGATATCATAGACTGCACATTTTTCTTTAATGATGCGGTAAAATGCATATCTCCTTGAGAGCAGACGTGCATTTTTGTCACTTGAAAGAGCAATTGTTTACTTGACTGAAAAGCAGTGTACAGTGCAGTTAAAACAGGCAGTGGTACAGGATGGCACAGTAGCAATTCTGAGTTCAGCATTTTTAACGAATTGCTAAACATGTTATATACAGTTTCATTATAAATCTTCAATTAGAAGCCAGAAAATGAAAGTTATGTTTGAACTTCTGATATGAAATGGCTGCAGTTACAAAATGATCAATTATTTAGGAATATGCCTTGATCAAATTATTACTGAAGCTAGTATAAAGCTTGCTCTATTAATAATGAGTTTCAGCTAAAAATAAGTAAATGAATGAATGAAGTATCACTGGATCTGCCTTTGAATATTTTTTTCTCTTCACTGTTGTTGTTTTATACAGTAGGTTAATATAGATCCCTTATCATATGTAATTGAACTTGCTGATTTACTGTCTCCCATTTCTCTGGAAATCTCTCTCTAAAACTGTTTAGCTCAATTAAGGCGTTCCATGGGTGGACTCTTACTTAGTCCTTTTCAGAGTGATTGTCGCCTAAGAAATTATTTCAAGGATGAATCTGTAAATCAGTTAAATGGAATACTTTGAACAATGTCAACTTCCTACAATAATATGTGTACAGTTTTAAAATATTTTGTCACAACTTCTACGAGAGAAAAAATATATTTACCTCTGCAATATTTTCTATTTGTGCAGTTCTGAGTATCTGTTTTTTTGGTCCCACACTTTAGCATTTCTAATTTTCCCATGAATCTTTTTTTTCATGTTTGTTGCACTTTCTGATTAAGAATGTAATAGTGTTGGCACACATATAGGATCATAGCATAACTTAATTTCTGATGTCAATCTTTATTTTCCCTTCTGCGTCCTCCTTATTCTTCTCTCTCTCTCTCTCTCTCTCTCTCTCTCTCTCTCATCCCTGCCACCCTCCCTTTGTGGAAAGAATAACTTCCAGGTGTTAATTTAACTGGTAGATTGGTTTACTGATGAAGACTCATTTATTTAAGAGCATTTTAAGAAATTCTGACAACCTCATCAAATTGTTTCAGTCATTTCCCTTTTGCGTCCTTCCTTTCCAGTAGTTTCCATCTCCTCAGTTCAGATACCAACACTCAGCAACTCGTTTGACACAATTGAACATACTTTATTTTTTTCTTTTTCCTCCCCAGGTGTAGTAGATCCTCTTTTGGAGATTCCCTGTATTGTTAGTAATTGCTTGTTCACCCTTGCCCACAACAAGGGTGTTATAATGTGGGATATGGAGTTATGTTTGTTAAAAGGTGGTAATGGTTCTGTTTACCAGAAAGCCCTGTAGGAGGGCACAGCAGCAGGCTGGGCGGTTAGAGTCAGCTGGGGGGTGAGAGGCAGTTGTGGGGAGAGACACATGGACAGCATGTGAGCGGGAAGCTGATTGGGTGGTGAGACACATGGACAGCAGCACTGCAGTTGAGCAGCCAGTGGATGCCCTTCTTCTGTTAAGTTTTGGTTATGTCCGGTGGAAGCTAAAGGTATATAAGGGAGGTGTTTTCTACAATAAAGCGATTTTCTGCGTATGCACAAGGGGGTCTGTGTGTCTTTGTTCCCCATTGCTACAAATGGCTTGCCAGAATTGGGACATTTAAAGGTGGTACAGTATAGGTACCACTCTGGTAGCAGCAATTCAGTCAAGGAATTGGCCGGCAGGGAAGAGTTCGGGGAAGGATCTAGGGAAGGATCTGGGTAGAGTTTGGGAAAGAACTCAAGAATTAAAAATGCATGCACTTCATGTGTCAAGTGAGTAGACCAGTGGGAGCAAATATGGGAGGAGAAAAATGCCTGGAACAAAGGAGGAGCTTGAGCAAGATAAGGCAGCTCCTGCACCAGCAGGTGATTAATACTGCTGATGTGAAACTGAGCACCTTGCTGGACTGGGTGTCTAATCACGTTGAAGACTTTCCTTTCAATGGTCCTCCAAAAGTAGGAGCCTGGCAGGCAGTAGGAAAGACACTTTTTGATACTGCCAGGGATGGCAATATTGAAGCTTGCGAGCTTCTCCCCACATGGGGAACAATCATGGCGGCCATTAAAGAAAATGGTGCAAATGTTGGCCATTTTGTAGCTTCAGAAGCCAATTCCCCCAAGCCCTCACCACCACCAGAACCTGTATCCAACCCCAAGATTAACCTATACCCTGCAAAATTGTCTTATCCTGATGGAAATCCCTCTGCAGTTGGTCTCTCAGCATGAAATTCCCACGCTGAGAGTAAGCAGCCGGTTCACTTTCATCCCCAAATGGTGGAGCCCATGCTCTGCTGATGAAGCCTGCCAAAACAGCCGAAAATGGCGACATTGTAATCCGGTGTATGCAAGAAAGCAGAGAAGCCGTGATGATGGAAGGCAACCTAGCAGTCTGAGCCAGCGCCCAGCTTGCAGAGATAGTCACGGCCCAGGGCCCCCGTGTGCCCTCGAGCACAGCAGCTCCAACTGTCCCGCCGAGCAGGTGTTCCACTCACTGGCTGGGCTCATGGCTGCTGGGATATTACTCATGGTCGCTGGGTTCCTGCTTGCTGTAGCTGCAGGTGGGTGGAGTTCACAAGCCAGGGAGCAAGAAAGCCCGCCGGCCAGCTGCTTCAGTTGGACCTCACTGGCATTGGACACTGCGAGTGTGGGCTGCCTGCTGTCCCTGATGCCCACCATGGCTGGCGGTGTAGGTCCCGCCACAGCTCCTTGGGGCTTGACAGCGCAGGAGTGGTGGGCAGGCGGCTGCACTCCTGCCAGAGCTGGGACTGGGGCTGGGGCCGGCACGGTGTGTGGGACAGCGGGCCACATGTGCACCCCAAGGGGCGCCACACCAGGACAGAGATGACCAGGGCAGAGCTGCGCCGGCTGGAGGAGGGCCATTGCAGGCAGCGGGCCCATGCGGAGACAGAGGCAGCCATGGAGGAGCTATGGGCGTTCCTAGATGGGATGGACCATCCTGCCTTGTGTTATGCACTAGATCAGGGATATGCAGGTATTACTGGAGCAAGTAGAAGTGTCCCAGGCAGACATGTGGGCACTGCCATGCTGCAGCTGTCGCTATGTGACCTGAGTGGGGCAAGCTCGGCTTTTAGCAGTGTCCTGCAGCATGCATTCACATGCTCGGCACGCGGATGGCACTGGCTGCCAAAGGTGGTGAGGTCAGCGGGGCGGCAAGAGTATTGCTGCTACGGCTGACACAAGCCTTCTACAACACCAAGGCACTGCTGCCTGCAGGGTTGTGCTGTGATGTCGCTGTGTTTGTGTACTTCATCCTAAAAGCATTCCTGCGGCTGCTGTTTTGGACCGTATTCTGTGGCACTTTCCTGCACTGCTCACACACCCCGGTGCTGCTTGCTGCTTGCTGCCAGGGCCTCCGAATTTCAGACATGTGGGCAGGGGGTTGTTTTAAAAGGGAATACCCTCAGCAAAGGGACGGAGGGGGGTAACCTCCCCTTGTATGCAAAATGCCGCTGCAGCAAGACCCCTGTCAACAGACCAACTGTTTTTACAGACGCATCCAGCAAAACCAACAAACTGCAGTAGTTTAGCATGGAGGTGACTGTCCAGTAGCATAAGAGAGTATTAATATTAAAAGACGCTTCTGTGCAAATTTTAGAATTGGCTGCTATGCCTTTCCATTATTTTCACAGGAATTGCTTACCATCATAACTAATTCCTCATATGCTGCCAATGTTGTATCCCATTTAGAATTTTCCTATTTAAAGCATGTTGATAACCGTTTTTTGTTTACAGCGTTAAGAATCCCATACAGGTTTACAAAAGATTACAAAAGATAACAACTATGCAGAAAAGGTTGTATTCCCACTACTTGGTCTCTAAATAATAGTTTATCTCTAATTTGTGTTTATGATGTTTCATAGTATTTTCACATTCTGCAAATTTTGTCAAATATGCATTTTGGTGCCTCTAGTGTTGTGTCCAATAGTCATACAAACTTTCATTTAGAGATTGTGCAGCCCCTTACACATAACCCATGGAGTCAGAGATCCCCATGTTCCCTTATGTAGTCTTTGCAAGTTTGGAGTAGACAGCAATTTTGGATGCCCAAGGGAATGGTATGGTGCATAGTGGGCGCTATTTGAAAACTAAGCAGTGATTAGGTCAACATTGCATTCCACTGAAAAGACTATGACATCTTCAATGCACCTAGTTCCCACTAGAGTGTGGAGAAGAAACCCCCATCTGCATTAGTTTTGACAGCTAGCCCCAGAAGCTATAACTGCCCTTGCACACTGTGTTCAAGCCCTCAGAACAAGAATAGCTTTCTGTAAAAAAAAAAAAAAAAAAAGCCAAAAAAAGAGACCCTTTCCTATCTAGAACCATATTTGGCTTCCTCCTTTTCCCCAAATTATATTAGGAACCACAAGACTGAGAATAAAGCTATCTCTTAAATTCAGCACATTTACAAAATATGCTCCTTCATTCTGATAGTTCAACACCCACACTGGTTTTTTTTTTAGATTATAAGA
>VXBC01011812.1:5916-16339 GCA_013399945.1 Ploceus nigricollis
CCGTGGTGTCCCGGTGCCACCAAACCTGCTCCAGGGGGGCTCCTCTCTCCACAGGGCCTCAGATCCCTGCCTGGAGCTGCTCCAGGGTGGAATTCCCATGGGATCACACCTTTTGTGCATTCCCTGCTCCAGCGTGGGCTCCTCCAGGGGTTGTAGGTGGATCTCAGCTCCTCCAGGGGTTTCAGGTGGATCTCAGCTCCTCCATGGATTTCCAGAGCCTGCAGGTGGATCTCAGCTCCTCCAGGGCTGCAGGCGGATCTCAGCTCCTCCGTGGATCTCCAGGCTGCACGTGCCTCAGCCCCACCTGTCCCTCCATTCATGAGGAGCATCCCACGAGTTCTTCCAGACTCAGCACCAGCTGTGCTTCGCTCCCAGAAACCTCCAAAACCTGGGATCTATTTCCTCCCCGTGGATGAACTCCATCCCAACACCTCCCAGCCCAAAGGATCTTCCAGGTGGGACAGGCAGCTCTGTCCCTCCCTCCGGTGACCTTGAGCAGCTCGCTTCGGTCCCTGAATTACCTGGAATGGTTCAACTCTTCCCTGTCCCTGATTCTTCCACCTGTTTGATTTTCCCCGCAGAGCTGGCACCGAGTCGGGGCGGTGGCTGCTGTGGAGATGTGGACCTGGTGGGGATGGATGGAGGGATGGATGGATGGATGGATGGATGATGGATGATGGATGGATGGATGATGGATGGATGGATGGATGATGGATGGATGATGGATGGATGGATGGATGATGGATGGATGATGGATGGATGGAGGGATGGATGATGGATGATGGACGGATGATGGATGGATGGATGATGGTTGGATGGAGGGATGGATGATGGATGNAGAAGAGGCTTAAGCTGCATCAAGGCTCGGTAGTGAGGGGAGGGAGGAGCAGAGGGGCTCCATCCAAACAGTGATTCTTCCCGTGGTGGAGGATTTTTGGAACAGATTCTCAGCACCTGTGCCTTGGGGGGACTGACAGAGGGATGCTGCCTGCTGCAGGCATGGGGATGCAGGCTGGCAGCACTGCATGGCCAGAGCTGGGCACTGGGCTGCCTGATGGATGGGTGGATGGATGGATGGATGGATGGATGGATGGATGGATGGATGGATGGATGGATGGATGCACGGATGGATGGATGGATGCACGGATGCATGGATGCATGAATGGATGCATGGATGGATGGCTGCAGGAATTCTGCAGGATCCGAGCACTAGGTGCCGCTCTCGCTGCAGATCCCGAGCGCTGGGATCGTTCCAGGACGCCAGGACAGAGTTCCAGTGAGGCTCTTCAGGAAACGCGGCTCAGCGTCCCAGCGGGAATGAAGCAGCAGCTCCAACCCGATTTATTTTGGCTGTCAGGGTTTAATTCCCTCCTCTGTCCCTGGCTGCATTCCGGGGTGACACTCCAAGGCACAAGGACAGGTTTGAGCCTGACATATCTGAGCCAGGCTGGGAGAGCTGGGGGGGCTCACCTGGAGAGGAGAAGCTCCAGGGAGAGCTCAGAGCCCCTGGCAGGGCCTGAAGGGGCTCCAGGAGAGCTGCAGAGGGACTGGGGACAAGGCCTGGAGGGACAGGACCCAGGGAATGGCTCCCAGTGCCAGAGGGCAGGGCTGGATGGGATCTTGGGAATCAGGAATTGTTCCCTGGCAGGGTGGGCAGGCCCTGGCACAGGCTGCCCAGAGCAGCTGGGGCTGCCCCTGGATCCCGGGCAGTGCCCAAGGCCAGGCTGGACACTGGGGCTGGGAGCAGCCTGGGACAGTGGGAGGTGTCCCTGCCATGGCAGGGGTGGCACTGGGTGGGATTTAAGGTCCCTCCCAACCCAAACCCTGCTGTGATTGACTCACTCTGCTTTTCAATAACTTTAAGATCTACACTACTGAGAAAAACATGTCTAAAATGTAGAAAAATACTTGCTTTTCTTTAATAAAAATGATTTTTTTGATAATGTGCCTGCACTGAAGTTTTCAAATGGATTTATTTCAAGCGTGGTTTCATATCCCAAATTATTTTATTGTTATTCCAGAACACTCTGTTATCTTGCAGCATTTTAATAGACAGAAAATCTGGCTTTTTGAGGCCAGGGAAGTCACTGAGTGCTGAGGGCACTTTACTGAGCTGGGGATTGGGTCAAAGCCTGATAATACTTTCAAGAATTAAAATCAGAGCACCTTTCACAGGTTAATTTTGGACAAATAACATCTCCCAGATGTCTTCCACTGGAAGGAAAATTGAAGCCTGGATAGAACCTGTCCTTGTATTTGGATGTCTGTTACAACAATGGACTCCTCCATTGTCACAGATGGGAGGGTTTAGGAGTTTTTTCCTCCTGCAAAGCAATTAAATATTATATTATAAATAAATATTGTCCCTTTGCCATTTCCCTGTGTCCCTGCTTTCAGTCTGGTCACTTAATGAGCACTTGAACATCTGCAAGGTCAGGAGAAACACCTGGAAGAACATTCCCCTTTAGTGCTTGTAGGGTTGTGACCTTAAAGTGCTCGTTTTACTCATGTGGGGATAGAAAAAAATCCCTTTTTTGTCTCCTTCTGAGTCAGACCACAACTGAAACCATGCAAAGTGTGTTTTATTTTCCTTTCCCTGAGAACCCTCCAGAAAGAAGGTGACAATTCTCAGGCCATGGTGGTGCTGGGGAGGTGTTACCTTCTTCAGGAGGTGTCCTAAAAGCTGCAGCAAGGTTTGTCCAGCTCCACAAACAACTCATGGCACAGAGAGATGGAAAGAGGAGGTTTTTAACAACACACCTGAGGCCTTCACAGTGCCACAAAACCTGCTGGGCTCACCCTGCACCAGGCCAGGGCTTGGGGAAGAAACCCAAAATTCCCTCTAATGATTAAACTGCTGAGCCCAGGTTTGGAAGCAGAGCTGAAAACACCGAGTGCTTCTCTCCCTCACCTCCTTCACCTAAACCTGAGCTCTGCTGTTCCCCACCTGTTTTTCAGTAATTGCACCTGGCTCTGCCCGGGACTGGGCACCTGGGAGTCCCAGAGGAGCCAGGCTGGAGCTGGAAACAAATTCCTGACCAGTTCCTCTGGAAAAAACCTTTGGTGTTTACCAGCACTGGGGGAGTTTTCCCCTCCTGGTGCTCCCGTTCATCCCAGAGAACCTTGCCCCAAAAATTCAGGACTGAACTCACCCCCACCACAGCCATGGGCTTGTTCCTGCAGCTGCTGGAGGGGTTGGAGGGGGTTTGTTGGGGTTTTTCCCTCTTTCCCAAGGGCTCCAGAGGCACAGCTGGTGCTGGCTCCAGACCAGGTGGGTGTTTTCCACAGGCAGTTCCCCTTGGGCAGGTAAATCCAGAGCTCCCTGGGGATGGAGCCTGTGCCCACCCCCAAAACCCCCCAGCCCAGGCACGACCTGACTCATTTCCCCATTAAAAAAGGGTTTTTCACTCAGTGGCAGGGACAGAAAACCTTTAATTTTTTTTTTCCCCCTCCAAACCGGAAAGAATGATTGAAAACCCACAAAAATGATCAGGGGAATTCCAAACGGGGGCAATGTCAGTCGAGCTGGGCGGCTGAACTCTCTGCCCTCAGCACCACAACACTCCTCTGAAAGCTCTCGATCTGCAAAATCAAGCACCTCAAACCACATTTTCGTGCCCTCCCAGGGAGGTTTCACGTTAGTGTTGTTTAATAGGGAAAAGATTCATCATTATTATTTTGTTGTGCATGTGATGCTTCCGGGGGAGCTCGTGGTGGTTGCATTTATTTTCCATGCAACCGTTGCAAAAGGGGGAGAAACCCATAACCAGGTGCCTGTAGGCTTTAAAAAATAATCTAAATTCTTTTTAGAACACCTGAAAAAAATAATTTAAGGATGAGCTGGTTGGGGGAACAAACACTGAGTGCAAATCTTTAACCAGGAAAGGTGATGTGGCTCCATTGGATTGTCTTAGAGATTATTTGATTTATTTATTTGTCTTACGAGGTTGGCCGTGGAATATCAAAGGTAAAAAGAACTGTTTTGGGAAACTCAGAGAGTAACAGACACGGGGTAGGTGGTACCAAGAGCTGAGTGTCACCATCTCCCACCTTGGCAGGGGAGCAGGCAGAACCTGGCCCTGAGGCTCAGGGGATTTGGGATCTATTTTCAGCTCTGCTTTGGACCTGCTGATTGGCTTCTAATTATTCCACACCTCAGTTCCCCCATCTGCAAAAAAAGCAAGATACCAGCATCCTTTATAAATAGCTCTCAATTCTGTTGATGAAACACAGTTTATTAATAGCAGTGGTACCTTCTCACACACGCTGCCGGGGGGAAAAAAAATCCATTTGTAAATTCACAAATGTCACTCAAATTATGGAAATGTGCAAGTGGCACTGGAGGGAATAAAGCAGAGGAGGAACGCCAGGCCTGGTTAGATATTAGGGCTCCAGTTTGTTCATTGCCACAAGAGGGAAGCCAACACTAATAAAATAACTTTATTTGTGCATTAACCGTGGTTGTTGTGGAGGGGTTCACCCATTTCAAGGCTGTTGTTTGTCCTCTTTCCTCGCAGCAAACTCGCACTTGATCATATGTCAAAACCCAGAGAACATTATTCCACATTCCCTCTGCTCAATGTCCTGTGAAATGAATTTCATGGATTTGCCTGTTTGAATGGCAAATCCATAAACCTGAGACAGAAAGTTGGGATGAAACTGAGCCCGCTGCTCCTGTAGTGAATGTTAAAAAAGGCCTTGTACAAATAAGGAGAAGTTTGGTGGATGTGGGGCTTGAAAAGATAAAGATGGTGTTTCCCCTCCTGTGGGTGAACATGAGAAATTAAAGATTAATCACAGACAGAGGTATTTTTAGGAGTTTTTACACCACAGCAGTGACAAATTAATTCAGGAGGTCTTCTGACTCTTGTTCACAACGTGTGTGAGCATCTTCTCTGTGGATTCATCTGTTACAGCAAAGCTGCTCTCCCTGACTCTGCTGAGACCACGGGACCTGCAGATTTGGGGGATTTATGGAGCAGGGAGGAACCTGTGAGAGTCACCCTGGCCCGGGTCACACGTTGATGGCACAACCCTGGTGGGTCAGGATTTGTTGTTACATCTCCATCTCGGGCTTTTGGGAAAGGGCTGAAAGCAGGGCTTGGGCAAAGAGGGGTTTTTAAACAGTTCCTGTGAAACTGAACAAAAAATTGTCACCCAGCTTCCTTTGGTGGATCTTTTCCTGGCTGTCCTCTGGATCTGTGTGAGATGGGAACATCTGAGAGTCGCTGTTCAGGTTTCTGTAGAGCTGTGGAACATTTTTGTCCCTGGCAGAGTGGTCAGACCTTGGGCTGAGCTGCCCAGGGAGGTTTGGAGTCACTGGAATTGTCCCAGAGGAGTCTGGATGTGGCCTTGGGGACAGGGTTTGGGGTGATGCTGGTGGCGCTGGATGGTCCTGGAGGGCTCTTCCCACCCTGGTGATCCTGGGGTTGCTGGCAGTGCTCAGAGATCATAATTCCTGGTGTTTGGAAGTCAGGATTTTTGAGGAATGCCAGAAAGAGGAAGCAAAGCAGTGCAGAGCATCACCTCTGGTGAGGTTTCCTGGGAAGATCCCGAGGATGTTCCCTGCAAGTGCAGAGAGGGAACCAGGGCAAGGTTGGGAAAGTCACAGACAGGGGTTGCAGCCCCCAAAGGACATTTGCATAACAAGCTGCTTTCTTAATTCTTTTTAAATATCCTTTAGGAACATTTGGGGTGTTTTGTTCTCCTCCCCTTCACGGCAGGCAGATCTTAAACTGCCCTGAAGAATCTGCTGGGTTCACAGGAATTGTCAGGCTGAAAAGGGGAAACAGCCAGAAATATTCCCATGGCCCAGGTGGGCAGCCCCCTCTCCCACACGGCTCAGGAATTCCCACACTCCCATCCCTTCTCCTTCCCCTCTGATGCTGTTTCAGGCCCCAGCCCTCGTGGATGTGGGCATGTGTTTAACTCTGGGGACATGAGCAGTCACACTGGGGAGATTCACATGACTCAAACCATGCACTGGCATTTCATTGCAGGGATTTCCTGAATGAAGGGCATGGAAGGGAATGGCCAGGTTAAAAATAATGCCTGGGTTTTGTCCCTGATGCCATGCCTTTGACACCAGTGGAATTGTACAGGGCTGAACTGGCTCCAGCTCCCTCACCTGCCAGTTTCCATTGCTGTGTTTATGGAGGGATAAAAGTCAAGTTGGGCTTGGCTGGGGGGAATTCAGATTCCTTTGTGTCCTTCAGGACAGGATTGTGCCTGTGGAGCTTCAGCAGAGCTGTGTTCCCATGTCCCCATAGCCCAGGCACTGCCACAGGGGTGGCTGGGGTGACAATCAGAGCAGGTCTGGCCTGTCCTGCCACTTCCCTGCTCCTGCCCAGTGCTGGGACACTCTGTGGCCTTCTCAGGGGCTGCTGCTCCTGGGGCAAGAGCCCCTCTTGTCTTCCTTGGGGTCTGGCTGCTTCTCTTTGTGTCCTGCCCCAGCCCTGCTCTGTACCAAACCCCTGGGAAGTGAACACCGACACGAAAACGCCGTGAGGCACTGAAGAAACCTCTCTTAAGAATGTTTCTCCCTCTTTTCCGTGGCCAGTGGTGCTTTTGGGAGCCCCCAGACTGTGCCACAGAGACTCCAGTGAGGCCAAACTCTCACGTGCAGGTCCCCTGCGTTTTCCTGTGGATCCAAAAGCGTGTGCCACACCTGCTCCCGGGAATTGCCACCCCCAAACCTGGCAGTGGGGACAGAGAGGGGGACAAACCCCACCCGAAGCAGGGCAAAGCACCTCGTGCGGCCAGGGCTCCTGAGGGAGCTCTGACACGCTCTATCTTTAGTTCCAGGGTGACTCACACCATTGTGATCTGACTTTACGGTTTGTCGGAGGTATGAGCCAGGCCATGGGACTGGCTGCGAGCGGGAGCATTATGGGATGGAGCTGTAAAATTCCACTGCTCCCTCCTCTCTGAAGCAGCACGGAGCAGCAGCAAGCGGGGCGGGCGGGCTGCCCGAGGGGTGGCACAGCATCGCGGGGCACGCTCGGCGCGGGGAGCTGGGCACAGCTCGGCGCACGGGGACGGCTCGGTGTGCCCGCAGTCGCGGCGGTGCCACCCCAGCACCGCATCCTTCGCGCGGATGCTGCCGCGTTGCTAAGCGACAGCGCCAGGCAGAGATGCTCCCTGCATCACGCACGGCCGCGGGGTAGCCGAGCTCTGCCGGGCGGCTCTGCTGGAAAAAGATTCATGTTCTGCTCGCCAGAAGGGCACAGCGGTGCTGCCTCCCCTTTGGGTGGGATGGGAGCCACGGGATCCCCGGGATGCCAACTCCTGCCGTGGCCCAGGTGCTGGGCAGCTCGGGAAAAATGGGAATAAACAACCAGGGATGTGGCAGACAGAATAATCCCTGTAACACAGAGCCCCTACCAGCTGTTCTTGCACGGATTCATGGCATCACTGAGGGTGGAAAAGCCCTCCCAGACCATGGAGATCCCCACTTTGTCACTGAATGCCACCTCCAGCCCTTCCAGGGGTGGTGACTCCAAACCTCCCCCGTGCCAAATGAGACCCTCTGTGAGTCCCACTGTTCATGTACACAAAACCCACAGACACTGAACATTCTGGGACAGTTTGGAGGCCCTCAGGACCCCAGACCATTGGATGGTCCCACCACAACCCAGTGGGGATTTTTTAGCCTGGTGAGTGCAGTTTTGGCAGAGCCTCCTTGCTGAGCCCCGTCCTTGAAAAGATTCCAGAACCAGCTGTTGCACACAAAAAGAGAAACCCAACCCCATTCTGGAAGAAGCTGAGGGGTTGTTCTAGAAGGCAAAGAGCAGCCAGCCTGGTCCCCAGGGCCACAGAGAAGGTGGCACCTGCAGTGTCCTGTCCCAGGGCAGGAGCGGCCTCTGCACAGGCCAGGCTTTGAGCACAACCGAAATCCCCACGGCTGAAACGTTCATTTTTTTGGGCAGATCGTGGCTGGCAGCAGGTGGTGAGAGGGGAGGGATGCAGAGGAGCTGATAAAAGGCAGCAGACAGCTCCTGGCACGTGAGCCTGGCTGGGTTTTTCCGCTGCGCAGCGTCGGCCGCGCGCGGGGCGTGAGCCAAGCGGAGAGGGAAGCAAGGGAGGAAAACCACACTGGCAGCATCCACAACGGTCTGGGGACACAGAGCAGCAGCTGCCCTGCCCTTGGCTTGCACTTGGAGACACCCCAGCACCAGCCAAGAAAAAACCAGGGGCTTGTTTGGACAAATTTTTGGGGAGCAGCAGTTTCGTTGTGGCCGAACCCGTCCTGTAGCTGCACACCCTCCTGCTCTGGGGGGTGGAACCAGGTAAATCAGGTGCAAGTGCAAAATAATCTCCTGGTTTAGGGGTGGGTTGGGATGAAATAGATCAGAGCAGATTCTGGAGGAGCTGAGGCACTGCAGCTTGAGGCAGAAAGCGCTCTCGTGGCGCTCCGTGGCCTTGGGCCAAGAGCAGAACAAAGGCAGCCACAGAACTTCCATTTTTCACCAAACTGCAGCAGACTGAGGCACATTTGGCACTCGAGGCTCCTCAGCCCCTCCCTCAGGCTCCTCGATTTTTGTTGGTACAAAAGGCAAATTTAGTAATTTAATTGTGGGATTAGATGCTCAGAATTTGCACCAAGTGTAGGAAATCCACTTTTTGGAGGGAAAACCACTGCTACAGCCACATAAAATTCATCCTTCAGGCACAAGGACCAGCTACAAATCCTGGGTTTGCAGCTTTTTTTTTTTTTTCCCCCCCGACCAAAAAAAAAAAAAAGTTTTTCTTTTTTTTTAAAAAATTTTTTAAAAAAAAAGAAAAACTTTTTTTTTTTTTTTTGGTCAGGTGAGACAAAAAAGAATATAGTCTGTCCTTTTTTTTAAAAAAATTTTTAAAAAAACTTTAATTGGAATGATTGCCCAGATAGATTTTCAGCAAGATATTTCCTGCACAAAACACTTCAACGAAAGCAGCGACAGTAAAACACAAGGGGTGGGAAAAACGTGCAGAATTTCACCATCAGTTTGCAAACCTTTCTGTCACCTCATGGAGAACAGAGCTGTGAGTGTGGGGAGCTCCTGGAATTGATTATCCAGGAAAATTCTGGACTCCCCATCCCTGGAAGTGTCCAAGACCAGGCTGGACAGGGCTTGGAGCAACCTGGGATTGTGGAAGGTGCCCCTGGATGTGGCAGGGGGTGGAATTGGATGATTTTAGGTCCCTCCCAACCCAAACCTTGTGTGATTCCATGATTAAATACAAATGATGACTTATCCCAGCTCTTCCTGAGGGCTGAGAGTCATCACAAGGAAATTTAGAGGATAAATTGCTCCTTGCCCCCAGACGGTGCCAAATCTGGCACAGAAAGGAGAGCAGTGTTCAGCTGGGCAGAAGCAAAAAAAGAAACAAGATAATCTCTAACGAAATTGGAAATAAAAAACAGCCTGAGGGTATTTTCTCTGTGAGTTTCAGGGTAAATACCACTCAGTTTTCAGTATCATTAATATCTGATTATTACAGCTCCTGTTCAGCAGTAGCCCCACCTACCTCTGTCTCTGTTTCACGGGCACGTCCCAGCAATTTGCCAGCTGGAGGTTGTGCTCAGAGCTGGAAATAACTGTATCATCATTTCATTAGCACCTGGCTGGGGGAGAGGATCCATTAATCCAGCTCTGGAGGCACCTACTGGGAGAAGTGAGGGAGGAGGCCCACTACAGACTCTCCTGGAGTGAAAGGGAAACTGCAATTATTTCTTGACATTTTTCTACTTCCTCAAACAGATCACCACAGCTCCTTTTTTTTTACGTTTTTTTTTTAATTCTCTTCTATTTATTTGCAAGAAATAAGGTTTGACTGTTTGTTTTGTGCTACAAGAGATGTCACAGCCTCCTTTTTTGCTCCAAGCCACTCGGGGTCAATGCAATCTGAAAAACAACTCCAACAGAACAAACTTGTCACAGATAAATCCCCAGGGACTGAATCTGCTGCTGTTCTCCCTCAAAAACTACTTTGCCTGTTTCCCTTTCCTTATCCAGCCTGGAGGATGAGGGAAAAGTCAGCTTGGCCTTTAGCTCTGCTGCTGGGGCCTGGATGTGGGAGGTGTTCGTGGAAAAAGGAATTTCTGTGCTGGGAATAAAAGGAGTTGATCATTCAAAGGCACTAAAAAGTCTTCTCAAACCTGTCTGGACCATCAGGATCATCTCCTCAGCCTTCCTGCAACATTCAGGCCACTGATCCTCAAATCCAGGTCCAAATTCCTCTGCTCACCCTCTGAGAAGTGTTTGAGCTCTAAAACAGGCTGTGATAATTTGCTTTTTATGTTCATTTCAAATCTGGCCCTTGGATTTGCTGGTGTGGAGTAGCCAGGTTTGCATACAAAGACATCTACAAAGATTTATTTTAAATATTGCCAGAAGCAGGCTGACATTTATAACTTTTATTAATATATTTATTTAATATA
>VXBC01011812.1:29327-52595 GCA_013399945.1 Ploceus nigricollis
TCTGGGATTCTGGGATTCCCCACTAAAACTGAGGGAAGGAGGGAGTGACTTTATTGTTTGCCTGTTCCCAGCGAACACGAGGTGTAGTTTGGTCCCAGTCTGTGGAATTCCCTCTTTAAAAGCTTTAATTTGCCAAGAGTGATCATTTGTAGTGCTTGAATTTAAGTGCAGAACACCATAAAAACCAGCTGGAGATTGAGAATTCTGGGTGCTTCATCCAGGAGTGTGGGTCAAAAATCCCAAGGGAGAGGCTGGGGCAGAGAGAGGAGCCTGTGGAGAGGTGTTGCTGTCCCATGTCCCCAGCCAAGGGAGGATTTATGGCTCTCACTGAGGACGAGCTGGCTTTTGCCAGTTAATTTCTAACAGGAATGAATGAGTGGGTGAAAGAACAACAAACAGAAACGTAAAGAAAGCAATATTAAAGAAATGAAATGTTCCACTTTGTGACTCCTCAAGAGAACCTGGGGGAACTGCAGAAAAGCAGGATTGAAAGGGAATGGGAGTTTGTAGGAGAGTAAATACAAATTAACATTAAACTGCTGTGAAATTCCCAAGGAATTATATTTTGCATCCACATGAAAACCAGGGTAATTCATCACCTTTAATGATATTACAAGGAATCCTGGCATGGGTTGAAATACTTCTCTGTTCTAAGAGTAGGAGAAAAATGTTTACCATGAGCACTAAATATGCACATTAATCATTATGTCTGTAATGCCAGGGCAAAACTACTTTCATGCTGTGAATGTTCAGCTCAGTATTGTAATATTTAGAGTGAATAGACTGACTGAGACAAGTCTAAAATTCCTAAGGAGCTCATGCCACTGAAGGCAGAGCTGCAGAGAAAACCTCAGACCTCTTCAAAAGTTTGGGCAGTGGCTGTTCCTGCTCAGTTTTCATGAGGTGGAAAATGGTTGGAGGAGCAAGAAATGGAACATCAGGTGAGCTGAGAGTGATTTCACAAAACCTTTTGGGGCTGAGACAAGGACTGACATTCCCAGAGTCACATTTGCTCTGTCTGGGAAGAACAACACAGCCTCTGGGTCAATGAGTGTGATTTTCCCAGCTGGGAGAGAGCTCAGAGCCCCTGGCAGGGCCTGAAGGGGCTCCAGGAGAGCTGCAGAGGGACTGGGGACAAGGCATGGAGGGACAGGACCCAGGGAATGGCTCCCAGTGCCAGAGGGCAGGGCTGGATGGGATCTTGGCAATCAGGAATTGTTCCCTGGAAGTGTGGGGAAGGGCTGGGATGGAATTCCCAGAGCAGCTGGGGCTGCGCCTGGATCCCTGGCAGTGCCCAAGGCCAGGCTGGACACTGGGGCTGGGAGCAGCCTGGGACAGTGGAAGATGTCCCTGCCATGGCAGGATGAGCTTTAAGCTCCCTCCCAACGCAGGGATTCCCTGATTCTGTGGTCCCTGAGTGCCACTGTCCCTGGTCAGGACACATCCCTCGTTCCCAACACGTGGCAGCTCTCGTGCTCTTCCCGGAGCTTACCTCCCCCAGGGGTGTTGGAGAGGCTCCTCTCCTGCTGGGGTGGTTTTGTTTAGGGGAAATTGCCCTGCCAGGCACATGCCCAGATCTGCCTGTTTACATTTTGAAGCTTCTGGGGCTGTGTCCAAAGTCCACTGAAATCATTGGGAGTCTTCCCGTTTATTCCAATGAACTCGGGTCAGGCTGTGCATCAACAAAAACTGAGATTTACCCAGGCTCTGCCACCTCTTCCTGCTCCTTCCCCTTCCCTGGCTTCTCCTCTCCCTCCTCCTCCTCCTCTCCCCGTGACACCACTGCCACATAAACCAGAAAGGCTTAACCAAGATTTGTGATATCAGTGACATTTAAAGCCTCCAGAAATCAGGAGCCTCTCCTAATCACAGGCTTTGTAATCCCCCTGATTATCCAGGTAATGAGGGGCTGGAGCCAAAGTCATCTCAGCCTGTTCAGGGTGTTAATCCAGGGACTAGAAAAGTAATGATCCCATTACATCTGCACATTTTCCAGGCTGTCTGAGGGGCTGGAATATTGTGTGCTCTTCACTGGATTTCTTTTATCAGTCTTATTTTGGTTGAGTTTTTTTTTTTTTTTTTTAAAGGGAAAATTGGTGACTTTTTGCAGCGTAATTGGCTGAAGTAAAAATTACCAGGCAAATAAATAGAAGTAGGAAAAGGGCAGGGAGGTGAAGCTGCATTTCAATGTTTTTTAATGTTTCAAGTTCCAGGCTCTGAGCTTAATCCAGGCTATAGAATGGTGGAATGGTTTTGGTCAGAAAGGACTTTAAAGATCATGGGCAGGGACACCTTCCACCATCCCAGGTTGCTCCAACCTGGCTTTGGAAAATTCCAGGGATCCAGGGACATCCACAGCTTCTCTGGGAAATGTGAAGGTGATTTTGGAACCATGGAGAGGCTCTGGAGAAGGGGACCAGTGAGGCTGACAGCGCTTCTCTTCCCTCAGCCTGGGGATTTCTCCTCTTTTTTAGCCCTGGGGATCCTCTGGCATTCCCATGTGTCCCATTTGTCCTGGCTGGCGAGGGCTGGGGATGTTTTATGTCCTGAAACAGGAGTTTTATCTGCCCCAAGGGGCTGCCTTCAGGCCAGAGCAGCAGAAGTGGCCCTGGCACGGGGTGTAGGACACGACAATGGCTTGGAGCCACCTTTGTCCCTGCCCTGGTGGCCCCTCTGCTGTGCCCAGGAGTGGAGGAGCTCAGGGATTTGGGATGGAAGCCGTGACTGGCCAAGAATCCCTGGAGAAAGAGAGACATTTGAGACAGATAGAGATAATTTTGAGATAATTTGAGACATTTGGGATAATTTTGATCAGAGCTGCATGGGTTTAATCAAATCCTCCTTACAAGGACTTGCAAAGACCAATGGCCTGCGTGGTGTGATCCTGAGCAGAGGATTTTGTTTAACTTAGTGGGGATGCTCAGGGAGCAGAGCTTTGGAAATTGGATAAAATTCAGCAGATCTGGAGGAGCTCTGTTTATGTGTGTGTGTAAATCCTAGAGTCTTGGGCTGAGCCAGCTGAGGCCTGCAAAGGCCTCATAAACTGTAGATTATCCTGATCTTATTCCAGCACTTTTTATCCTAGGAGTGGCTTATTTCTGAGTCATTTCTAAATATTACCCAAAATGTTGGTACAAATATATCCAAATGGTTTCACTTCTTTACAATAATCTTCACCCCATGGTTTCAGGCCTGGCTTTCTGGAATTAGGAACCCGAGTCATGGGAATGCTCCTGTGTCATCTTTATCTGCTCACATAAAGTTAGGCAGGTTTGCTGGAACAGGCCTGGCAGGGCCCGTGGGAAGGGTTAATTAGATCCTCCCTATCACCAGGATGTAAAAACTTGATAACTAGGCTGGAGAATGAAAGAGGGAAGAGGTTTTCCTAATTTAAAGCAAGAACTTGTGACTTATCACAGCTTATTTCCTAAAAAAAGCCTTGGGAAAGGGGGTTTCACTGACAGGGCGCTTCCCCCAGGGCACAGCACCACCTCAAACGAGCACTTATGTTTTTCATAAGCAGCTCCCTTAAATTTTTAATCAACCTTTGGCAGCTGCTTTCATGTTGCCAAGCGTTTCATCAATGTTTCAGCAGAGTGTCACATTTCCCAGGCACAGCTTTTGCCACAGGTGTGGGAGCAGAGCCGGGAGGATCCCACGGCCCTGGGATGTGGGAGGGATGCAGGGATCCAGGGAAAGCCACCTTGGGGCAGCCTGCTGGAGGTGAAGGCCCTCAGAGGTGCTGCAGTGGGATTCAGGAGTTTTCCCTGCTGGAGGTGAAGGCCCTCAGAGGTGCTCCAGAGGGAATTCAGGAGTTTTCCCTGCTGGATGGAGGTGAAGGCCCTCAGAGCTGCTCCAGAGGGAATTCAGGAGTTTTCCCTGCTGGATGGAGGTGAAGGCCCTCAGAGGTGTTGCAGGAATTCAGGAGTTTTCCCTGCTGGAGGGTGACAATGGCAGGGATTTTCCGGGATGCACTGGTGATGTTTGTGAGGAGCCAAAAAAGCACAGATGAGACAACAGCAGGGACTTGAGTGGGAGGTCCTGGATGTGCTGGGAAGTGGANTGGAGGTGAAGGCCCTCAGAGGTGCTCCAGAGGGAATTCAGGAGTTTTCCCTGCTGGATGGAGGTGAAGGCCCTCAGAGCTGCTCCAGAGGGAATTCAGGAGTTTTCCCTGCTGGAGGGTGACAATGGCAGGGATTTTCCGGGACGCACTGGTGATGTTTGTGAGGAGCCAAAAAAGCACAGATGAGACAACAGCAGGGACTTGAGTGGGAGGTCCTGGATGTGCTGGGAAGTGGAGGAGCAGCAGGGCTGCAGTGCAGGCACGGAACATCCCAAAAAACCCCCCAGGGAATCGGGGATCAGCTGCGGCCTGAGGCAGAGCAGCTCCTGCAGGGCCACGGGAGGCTGAGATGATGAGGTGGGAGTGAGTGATGAAGGATTGTGCTCAGCAGGAGGGAAGCAGTTTGATTCCCTCATTGCTCATTCCCAAGCACTCTAATGTTTGGGTGGTATTTCAGTGGCAGGGTTTTTGTAAGGGAAGTGTGATGTTGTTTTATGGGGTGCCAGCCAGATCCCACTGAGCCACGCTCTCAATCCTCAGCCTTCTTAGTCACAGTTTTTTCAATAGGGAATTCAGCTGCTCAGAAACTTGCCAGTTTTTCAACATTATCACTGCTGAGGACTGGCCTGCATCTCCATTTTTGTGCCAAAAGAGCTGTCTCAGTCAGAAATGTGGGGTTTTATGGGTTGCTATTGCTGTAATAAAGGAACAGCCCTTCGTGCTGCCCCAAAGCTTTTGTGTTTTACCAGAAGGCACAAATTTTCTAAGCAGTCCACACATTTCATCTGCACTCATTGCTGAGCACTTCAGGACAACCCAACGAGGCATTTAGAACACTTTTCTTCAGCTGCACAGAAACAGCAGTGCAGAGAGTTGAATTTGGAAGGAACACTCAATTTCCCTCTTTCCTTGCTGTCCCTCCCCCAGCTCCAGATAGCAGGAGATTGTTGAGCACCATGTCAGCAAGGTCTTCTGGTTATTGCTTCTCCATGAGGAAAAAAGTAGCTCTGAGTCCTCAGAAATAGCTTTTCCTTGATGGCCCAGCTTTTAATCCGTGATTTCGGGCTCCAGTGGTCGGCCTAAGCCATAATAAACCACACTTGGAACCAGATTGCTCAAGTTGAAGGTCCTGAAATTGAACCTGTGTGATTTAAAGCTAAAATACCTGCTCAGGACAGAGGCTTTTAGAGCAGCAATAACACACCTGTGAGGGGGAAAGAGCTGAAGGCCAAGCACGTGCCAGCTCTGGGGCAGGATTTGCTTTCATCCCCCACTCAGAGGTTTTGGGATGTGCTCTGCATCCCAATCCTGGCTGCAGTGCTCACTCAGGAATGGTGTTTTCCCTGGGAACATCCCTGCCCAAGGTGTTATTTTACATTCATTGCTATTTCTGACTGCAGAAAATGAGGGGGGTGGATTTTAGACCTGATTCTGTCAGAGCAGACTTCAGGGCTCTGGAGTAACTGGAATGTGCAACTCTCCTGTCTGGACTCTGTGACCCTGCCCAGCTTCCCTTCAGCAGCTGCACTCAGATTCTGCACTGCCAAGGTCCAGAAATAGGTCAGATTTCAGATACTTAATTGTCATTAATTTTTCAGGGGGCCCTGTGTGCCAAGGGTCACATTCCTGAGGCTGCCAGGGATGCCCAGGGTGGGATTGTTGGGGGGTCTGGGCAGGGCCAGGGGCTGGAATTTCATGGTCCTTGTGGGTCCCTTCCAGCTCAGGCTGCTCTGTGATTCCACAACCAGTCAAATTCTGAGCAGACCCATCTGGTGATGAATTGGGAAAATTGGGAAGGAACTTGGCAGCATTCTGGAGGCTCTGGTCCCTCTGATTTGCTCTGTAGGTAAATTCTAAGGCCAAGATTTGAACAGTTTCTCTGATTTTGAGGCTAAATTGCAGTGATCAGGTGAAGAGGGTGGCTGCTGGTCAGCATTAAAGTAACTTTTTGTTCCTTCTAACTGTGATTGTTGCTGGAAGAATGAGCTCCTAATCCTGTTTATAAAATGATGAACAGCCTCCAAATCCACTTTGGGAGAGGGGCAAGGCTGAGGTGGGAGAGTGCAAGAAATCCAGTTTCTCTGATTTTGCAAGAAATTCAGTTTCCAGAAATTCAAGAAATTAAAAGAAATTTTAAAAATTCAAGAAATTCAAGAAATTCAGAAATCCAGTTTCTCTGATTTTGCAAGAAATTCAGTTTCCAGAAATTCAAGAAATTAAAAGAAATTTTAAAAATTCAAGAAATTCAAGAAATTCAGAAATCCAGTTTCTCTGATTTTGCAAGAAATTCAGTTTCCAGAAATTCAAGAAATTAAAAGAAATTTTAAAAATTCAAGAAATTCAAGAAATTCAGAAATCCAGTTTCTCTGATTTTGAGGCTAAATTGCAGTGATCAGGTGAAGAGGGTGGCTGCTGGTCAGCATTAAAGTAACTTTTTGTTCCTTCTAACTGTGATTGTTGCTGGAAGAATGAGCTCCTAATCCTGTTTATAAAATGATGAACAGCCTCCAAATCCACTTTGGGAGAGGGGCAAGGCTGAGGTGGGACAGTGCAGGAAATCCAGGGAGTCACTGGCAGGAGAGAGGGAACCAGGGCCTCAAAATTAACTTAAATTTTAAATTTAAATACAGGAGCAAAATATAACAACAGCAAAAACCCCAATTCCCTGAGGGATGTGGTGAGCTGGAAACCTGCTCTCTGTACCCTGTGATATTCTGGACCTGTGTTACACAGTGAAATAAAAGTGACTCAGTGCCAGAATTTATTTTAGAAATGCCATTAAAATGCTCTTTAAAAGCAAAATAATAAAACCAAGAGACACATGATCAGCATGGAGCAATTATTAGGAAAACGACACCGATCCAGCACAAAATACTTTATTAAATACAAAGCAAATCAATCTTCGTTGTGAGTAAGAATTAAGTCACCAAATGAATTCCAGCTCTAGAAGGCAGAACAGGAAGTTTTGCTCTAAATTTCACCTACATTATTGTAGGTGAGTATTTAAGGATTGGGAACTGCTGGATGTTTCATACCTGGTTCAAAGGGTATTTTTGGGTAGCCTCGGCTTTGGTGAAAATTCTGTTTTTAAAATCTGTTATGGTTGTACAAGGGTCAAACAAATGGCTCCATCTTTAATTCTGTACCTTAAAATTTGAGAAAGATTGTGTTGCACACACAACAGGCTAAAACAAAAGGTCACAGAATCCTGGAATGGTTTGGGTTGGAAGACACCTTAAAGATAATCCCATTCCAACCCTCCACCATGGGCAGGGACACCTCCCACTGTCCCAGGCTGCTCCCAGCCCCAGTGTCCAACCTGGCCTTGGGCACTGCCAGGGATCCAGAGGATTCTCCGGGGATTCCATCCCAGCCCCTGCCCACCCTGCCAGGGAACAATTCCTGATTCCCAAGATCCCATCCAGCCCTGCCCTCTGGCACTGGGAGCCATTCCCTGGGTCATGTCCCCCCATCCCCTGGAAATTGTCTCTCTCCAGGTTTCCTGGGGCTCCTTCAGGCCCTGCAAGGCCACCCTGAGCTCAGCCCAAAGCTTCTCCTGTGCAGGTGAACAATGCCAGCTGTGCCAGCCTTTCCTCCCAGCAGAGCTGCACCATCTCCCTAAAGGGTTGAAGATTTTATTTTTAAAATCTGTTGTAGTTGTACTTGGGTGAAGCAAACAGCTCCATTTCCACTTCTGCACCTTAAAAACCAAGAGATTAAATTGCACACAGGTCTGGTTAAAACAAAGTATCATTGAATCATGAAAGATCACAGAATGATGGAATGATTTGGGTTGGAAGGGACCTTAAATCCCACCCAGGGCCACCCCTGCCATGGCAGGGCCACCTCCCACTGTCCCAGGCTGCTCCCAGCCCCAGTGTCCAACCTGGCCTTGGGCACTGCCAGGGATCCAGGGGCAGCCCCAGCTCCCTGTGTGCCAGAGCGAGGTGAGAGGAGCAGTTCTATGAAGAAGCAGCTTTGCTCCCTGTGAGGTTTTGCTTTTTCCAACCATTGGTTTTCCTAAACCCTCTTCCCATTTGCCTGGTCCTGGGTGTCCCTGGAGGTGCTGGATTCTCCCTCCTTGTGATCCAGGTGGGATCACTGGGCCCACACCTCTCCCTTGCCACAAGAAGGAAGCCACAGAAACCTCAGCTCTCACCCCTGGAAGCCTCCCTTCCTGGCCCAGATTTAGCAGAACTGGAGCACAGCTTTGCCATATTTTTGTGGGACAAACAACTGGGGATCACCAGAGCTTGGTGCTCTCAGGAAAGCAGAGTAAGGAAGAGAAAGAGGACCCTGAAAATCTGATGGGAGTGCAAACACTTCAGTCCTCAGCGTCTTCCCTTCACCTCTGGAGCAGGGCTGGAAGTGCAGAGCACATGTGGCTGTTTTCCTGGCACTGCTTCCCAGATTTTTCAGTCTGGAGAAGGCAGGTGATGGATTACTCAGCTACTGAGGGAGCTGTTAAAACGTGGCTGCAGCAAGTTGCTCTTCCCCAAGCAGCTCTGGGATCCCAGAGGAGCAGGGTTCCCTCGGGATGTTTGCTGACCCAAAAGACTTTTCTGCCTCACCCTTAAATTCGGGGGCTGCTTTGCTCTGTCTCCCTCAGGGCCAGGCATCTTTGTCTTGAATTAGGTCACTCTTAACCAGTGTCAACTTGGAGGAGCCTTGCTGAAGCTGGCAGTCTAAAAAAACAACAAAAAAAAATGGAAATATTTTCCATGCCACAGAGACTATTGGTCTGTGACCCACCAAAATATCCAAAATCCAGATGCATCAGACCAATTCTGATGAAGTTGGCATGGTCTTATCTGGGTCAATTGTCTTAACAAGACATTATGTCACCCGTTAGGGGAAAATACAATTTAAACCCCCTAAAAATAACTAATGGGAAAAACCTTGCACAACAAAGCCAGTGGCACATCAGAAAAATAAAAATAAATTCAGACTCATGATATATTTAATCATCTGTATTTATTCCTCTGCTAATCTAAATACAGGCGAATGTTCTTTTTCTTCTTGGAAACGAGGCAATTCTGGAAAATTTCATATTTTAGGCAGCTCTTTGAACAGCTTTTCTCCACAAACTTCAATTTTGTTATTTGTTAGGAGGAAAGCCATTGGAATGAAAGAAATTTGCATTGTATATAAGTTATTTTACCATAGCAGCTCTGTCCTCTGGGCTCTCAGGCACCAGAGGAATCTCATTTTTGTATTTTGCCACAGAAGGAGAATTTGGATTTTATGCCAATCCCTCTGAAGAAGATGGGAGCAAAGACAAGGAAGGCCCAGGAAGAAGGGAAAGGCAGAGGGATCTCCAGGTGTGTTATGTCCATGCAGAGCATCCTGCACGTGGAAATATTTTGCAGTGGTGATGGACGAAGCCTTCAAAATCACTGATCCATTGGGAAGTTCCCCAGCCACCAACTTCCAGGGGTTTTGTGTGAAAAATCCATTGGTGGAAAAACCTGAGGGGGGAAAGCTCCAAACCAGCATCCTGCAAGTTCCTCCTGAGGGACAATCTCTGCTCTAGGACAGGATCCTGGCTGGAGCTGGGCCTGGAGGGATTTAGGTTGGATTTAGGTTGGATTTAGGTTGGATTTTAGGGAAAGGCTCTTCCCCAGAGGGGGCTGGCACTGCCCAGGCTCCCCAGGGAATGGGCACGGCCCCGAGGCTGCCAGAGCTCCAGGAGCCTTTGGGCAGCGCTGCCAGGGATGCCCAGGGTGGGGTTGTTGGGGCTCTGGGACTGGGTGATCCCTGAGGGTTTATTCCCACTCAGGATATTCCATCATTCCATGAAATAGGTGTTGAATCCAACCATGTGGGGAGTTTTTCCAGCCCAGCCTGAATTTGAGAGGAAAAAGGCAAAGCAGTGAGAGAGCTGCAAAGAGGGGTTCTGTGTCTGTGACACTGTGGAGACCAAAGGGGTCCTGTGGTCCCTCATCCCAGCAGAATCCAGAAAACCCAGGAATTTTTCATTGAGGAGATACCTTGGAGCACAGAGATGATGGAATCATGGAATGGTTTGGGTTGGGAAGGACCTCACAGCCCACCCAGTGCCACCCCTGCCATGGCAGGGACACCTCCCACTGTCCCAGGCTGCTCCAGCCCCAGGGTCCAACCTGGCCTTGGGCACTGCCAGGGATCCAGGGGCAGCCCCAGCTGCTCTGGCAATTCCATCCCAGCCCCTGCCCACCCTGCCAGGGAACAATTCCTGCCCAAAATCCCATCTAAAGTTCCTGTCAGTTCAAGGCCATTCCCTGTGTCCTATCAGCACGAGCCCTCCTGAAAGATAAAACATTTCAGATGTCTTGGAGTTCTTGAGACTCTTGAAAATGATTGTTTGAAGCTTTTTTTCTTTTGCTAAATGGATTTGAGATTTAGTTGGATTAGAGCCTTAATAAATACCTACAGTGTTTGTCTTTCATCTGGGAAATGTTTGCCTGCTTTTAAATAGGCTGTTCTTGTTTGCTCCAGTGTTGTCATGTTGATGGGAGCCTTTGGAAACAGGAATTCTGCCCTTAATTCAATGAAAGGATTTGGAAACCTGAGGCTCCAACTCGCCTCAAATATAACTGGGAGAAATCCAGAGCAGCAGGCCTTTATTTCATTGCTGGGGAAGCAGCAGGGGAGCAGCTCCTTGACAATTTTTGATGTCTGGATGACTTTTTTACGTGCCTCAGGACAGTTTGTGGTAGTGTAGCTATTATTTTTAAGGCTCAGCCCTGGCCAGAGGGCAGCTGTGCTGTTCCACGTGGTGGGAAAACCCAGCAGTGCTTCCCTGGGAGGAGATGATTCCTCCTTCTGCCCCTCTGCTCCCTCCTCCTGGGATCCCACCTGGAGTGCAGCTCCCAGCNTCCAACACCCTCCCATGTCCCCACGTGGGTTTATGGCTCTGCACTGCTGTCATGGGGAGGGTCTGTCACCAACGAAGCCAGGGTGGAAGCTGCTGGGGGGAACGTCAGGATCTGCTGCTGGGAATGCCAAAACTTGCTGGTGGCACTGTCAGGACCTGCTGGTGGCACTGTCAGGAGCTGGGTGTTGCCACAGTAACAATAGGTGGCCCAGAGATGAGCAGAGGTGGGACAGTCCCAGGCTGCCCGGGGAGGGGACAGGGCTGTGCCAGCCCTGCAGGGAGATGCCTGTCCCAGGGCCATTATCGGCTGTCCCTTTGCAGAGCAGCTGAGCTCAACAATGAACTCCTGAGGATAAATCTGTGGTGGGACAGCTCCTGGACCTGGGGATTTTCCATCCTGGGCAGCTCCCAGCAGATGGGACACAGGGACAGCAGGGACAGCAGGATGGGTTCCTCATTCCCCTTGGAAAACACTCATGGAGCCAATTTGGCTCTGCTTTAGTCCAGGACTGTGACCTTTCTTCTCCAAGGGACATTTGGGCAGCTTTTCAGTGTCCTCCAGGCCCGTGGTTGTGCTCCAAGGAGCTCTGAAGGTCACAGGGCAGCTCAGGTGCCACCACCCTCCCTTTGACACTCCTGCCTTTGTCACCTGATCCCTCGGGACTGCAGGGATGGGACTGGGTTTCATCAAGCCCGATGAAAACAGCTGGGAGAGAAGGCTTTGTTTCTGCTCTCAAAATCTTATCAAAGAACTGTATTGAGCTTTAAAAAAGAGAATTAGGAGGTTGTGAGGCAATTTTGACACTGAACTGGGGGGCTGCAGCAGTTCTGGAGAGGTCAGTCCTGGGAGTGAAAGTGAATTTTTGATCTGGAGTGTGCAAATCTCACAGGATAATTAATAGAAATTAATAAGATTTATTGCTTGCTTTTGAAGAAGCCTCTTTCTCTGGTTACAATAATAAAAAGAATCCCCTTTGCCCGGCCCTTATCTACTCATATGACCAAAAAAACAGGTGGAAAAAGCAAGGAGAGAAGAAAGAAACAAAGGACATGAACGGATCCTGATCGCCCAGTAATCCCTGGTGTTGATGTATTGTCCACCTGCTCCTTCTCAGATGATTTGCAGGCACAAACAATAGTTGAGCTCCTGTTTTTCCACAAAAATCTCTTTGGATGCAGCCTTCAGTTGTCATTTTTCCCCTCATTTTTCCCCCCAGAGCAGGACAGCAGCTGACACACAAAGAAGGAACCAGAAGGTCCATGCCAGAGTGGGAAGTAAGCAGGGAAAGTGTTCTGTGATCCTGAGAGCTGTCAGATGCCAGGCTGAGCAGTCTGGGCAAATGGAGGTGTTATTCTCCATGTCACTTTAATAGCTGATGATTAAATCAGAAGGAAAAGAGGGCAGGCAAGAGGGTTTTATTATTAAAAGGGATGAGAAGGAAAAATTGTGTGATCTCCTAGGACAGATCACACACCCAGGGCTAAACTTGTCACAACAGAATCAGGTTGATTCATGAGGCCGTGTGCTGGGTGTAATTAGACCTTAGTTAAAAATGAAACCAAAAAAAAGAAAGAATGGTTTTAAGGTTGAGCCACACCAGAGCTCAATCCTGCCCAAATTAGGGAGGAAGGGCCCTGAGTCGCAGAGCTCCACGTGGCCAAACCCAGATTCCTCAGGATGGTCCAGGCAGAACATTCTGGAAATAAAACACACCCAGAGGCAGCTGTGGTGCTCACAAAGCCACCAAAGCAGCCACCCCAGCCCCACAGCCCACAGGGGCTCTGGATTGTCCCCATGAGAGGCAGGATTTTGGGATTGCCCAGAACCTGGGCAGGGCTGGAACAGAGGCCCCTCCATCTGCTGAGCAGCATCGGGCAGGATGGAGCCAAGAGATGACTTAACTCCTGTGAAAATAAAAGTAAAAAAACTCTTCAGAGTTTTTCCAGCGTGGCTGAGCACCCCCCTGAGATCAGGGGAGGGGGAAATGCCTGCTGGGACCATGAAGGGCTGAGCTCTTCCCTGTGCTCAGGAGCTGGGAAGGGCTGCCAGGTCCTGCTGTGAAAGATGCATATTCTATGGCTTTACACAGATATTTACTATATGGATTATGCTATGTTAGAAAGTTATGCTGTATTAACATTTTAACAGTATAGTAAATGTAGTTTTGTAATTAAAATTAAGCTTTAGTAGTAAAATAGAAACTGTGTATGTGAGATATTAGCTCAAGAAATTCTTGAAAAATAAGCTAAATTTATTAGCTTAAGAAATTCTTCATACAGAGATAACAATTACAGAAACCCTTACATCTTCTAAAAGAGAATAATTTATGGCTTTCTTATTAACAGAAATGAACTTTTTTAGGCTTGGCTCAGACTGAAAAACGCTTAGAGATTAAAAGAAACAGTTAACAAGTACTAGATGAGTATTTTGTTTTAAATAAAATATATGCATAATCATAAGGTATTTTGTATATGCAACAAGTTGCTCCTCTTAAGAAGTAAATTCTCTTTCAACAGAGTCTTTTTCTTAGCTCATTTTGCTCAGAGAGATGTACTTAGCTTAAGCTGTAACTCTTTGCTGTTATTGTCTTGTTAATTGTCTTAACTCTAATTGTCTAAATTTTTATTACTCTACTTGTATTATTATTTTTATAACTATTTTATTACTATCAAACTTTTATAAATTTTAAAAATAAGTGATTAGCGTTTATTACACTGCTCAGATCATTCCCCATCCCTGCAAAGTCCACGCCTGAAAGGATCCGGCTAAATCCTTCCTGAAGCACAGGAGCTTCAGCCTGAGCAGAGGATTGCTCCTAAATGTAGGGATGGGGGATAATGGGATTGAAAAACATGGCCTGGAATCTCTGCTGCCCCAGAGGTTTGTGAGCTGGGATCAGGAGGGGGAGGCAAATTCAGCTGGTGGTGCCTCTGTCCCACCCCCACACCTGCAGCGTTTCTGGGCATGGAATTCCTGAGTTTTCTCTATGGAACAGCAGAAGTTCAGTCCCTTCCATGCTGCTAAATCCATGGATTTGTCCCCCTCTCTCTTGTCCTGGGTTAAGTGGTGATAATTGATAATGTTCATCCTCCTGTGAGAAATGATACTCAAAAATTTCAAAAATTTAAAAGGTTTATTAAAACTTCATCAAATTACTACAGAAGACTGAATAGAGAAAATATTACAGCACTGGGAGCAGAGGATTTTTCCCACCAGGTGCTCACCCACACAATGGAGGTTTCACCTTTTAAGCCTTTGGCCTCTCCCAAAGTTCTGCCCACTGACTCCTTCTTCACTATCCACTTCCTTAAATCTTGATTGGAGGTGTTGCCACAGTAACAATCCCACCCTCCCAAATGTCCCAAACCCAGGCCACCCCCTGATAACAACACAAGGGGGGGTTAAACATAACTATAAATCTATAAAACTTCTAACATATATCCATGATATTTGCATTTTAATTGTGAGACTCAACCCTGGCATTACTCATCCCTCACACTCCTCTGCCAGCTCAAACCACTCCTCTGAGGGAGGATTCCAGCTGGGTCACTCCTGCCTGCAGAGCTCCTGTTGTTCCCAATCCCATCTGGGAATGCACTGGGGGGGAGGCATGGAAGGGACACAGACAGCCCGGGCTGCCAGCAGTGTTGGGAAACATCCTGATCCCTTTCCATGCTCACAGATGCCTGGCACAGCCTGCTAAAAATAATAAACTAACTAAAATTTTAAGTTCTGTTTCTTTACATTATCAATAAACCAAAAAAAAATTATAAAGAGGAGGAAAATATTCTGTTTTATTCTAATTCTTATTACTCTTTCTTTTAATTATTGTTAATAATTTTTTCTTTATACCCTTTTAAAGTTTTAAACCTACTTTACCTTTCTCCTAATCTTACCTCATAAAAAAAACCCAAAAACAAACAAACAAACAAACAAAAAACCCCCTAATAATTAACCAAAAAAATCCCAAAATGAACAAAATNTCTGTTTCTTTACATTATCAATAAACAAAAAAAAAAATTATAAAGAGGAGGAAAATATTCTGTTTTATTCTAATTCTTATTACTCTTTCTTTTAATTATTGTTAATAATTTTTTCTTTATACCCTTTTAAAGTTTTAAACCTACTTTACCTTTCTCCTAATCTTACCTCATAAAAAAAACCCAAAAACAAACAAACAAACAAACAAAAAACCCCCTAATAATTAACCAAAAAAATCCCAAAATGAACAAAATCTCAAATTAACAAACCAAACCCACTACACCGTGCCTCGCTGATGGCACCATCGAGTGCCTGGAATTCTGGCAGTTAAAAATGTGCAGATCAGAGGAGTTTTCTGTCCCCACAGATCCCAAATCCCTGGGGCTGGAAAAGCCCTCCCAGCCCATGGAGTCCCAGCTGGGCCCCATGCCCACCTTGTCCCCAGCCCAGAGCACTGAGTGCCACCTCCAGGGGACACCTGCAGGGATGGGCACTGCAAAGCTCCCTGGGCAGCCCCTGCCAAGGCCTGAGCAGCCTTTCCATGAGGATATTCCTCCTGATGAAGATATTCTTCCACACGAGTGAATTGCACTTTTAATTTTAATTTTTTAATTTAAAAAAAGCTTTTGTCACCATTTTCTTCCAATAGCGAACCTGGTCCCAAAGCGTGTTTTGACCAATTATTCCTTCTTTTCTCACCATTTCCCCTTCCAGAGCTTGGCTCTTGCCTGACGTGTTTGTCTTTGCTGGTGTCATTGTCACAGCCCTGCCTGGGGCACATTTTTGGCATGAACATTGTTGTCCCTCAGCCTGGTGACTTTGTGGGGGTGCTGGGCAGCAGAGCCCTGCTCTGAACAGAAATTGCTGATAATTCATGGCCTGCTTGGCCCAGTGCCAGCTGGTTCTGTGAGACCAGAATGGATAAACCAGCACCAACCTGGTGAGAGGGACAGGCCTGAAAGGGAAAAGGAGGCTCAGGGGGGACCTCACGGCTCTGCACAGCTCCTGACAGGAGGGGCAGGGAAAGGAGGAGAGGAAATGGCCTCAAACTGCACCAGGGGAGGCTCAGGTTGGAGACTGGGAAAGAAAATTTCCCTGGCAGAGTGGTCAGGCCTTGGGATGAGCTGCCCAGGGAGGTTTGGAGTCACTGGAATTGTCCCAGAGGAGTCTGGATGTGGCCTTGGGGACAGGGTTTGGGGTGATGCTGGTGGCACAGGGGTGGCATTGGGTGATCCTGAAGGGTTTTCCCAGCCTTGATTCTGGGATTCTGAGAAGATCCAGCACTTTTTAAACTCCACCTTCAGGGCAGGTTGGATCAGTCAAAGCTCTCTGATGCTGCCCTGGGCCAGGGTTTTGCTGATCTCAGCCCATCAAACTCCTCCCTCCATGAGCATTCCCTGCTGATGTCCTGCTCTGCCTGGACGTCCTCCTGGTCACACCAGTGACCGTGTGGCCACCCAAGCACAGGAATGGCCACCAGGATGTCAGGGTGGAGGGAACATCAGTGGGAATGTGTGTGGGGGGGAAGAGGAGGAGTCAGGAATGTTCACCAGGGGAAAAGCCTGACTGGGTGGGGATCACAGAGCCCCTCACACGCAGCTGGAGGGGCTGATGGCATCTTGGAATCCCCAGATCCATGGGACCTGGGCACAGCCACCTCTGCCTTGTGCCACATCATGGTTTGTGAGGGGAGTAAAGATGTCCAGGGGTTTGGTGTCAGGGACAAGATGAATGTGAACATGATGGGGATTTGATCAGAGGGGTGGAGCAGCTCTGCTGGGAGGAAAGGCTGAGAGAGCTGGAGAGGAGAAGCTCCAGGGAGAGCTCAGAGCCCCTGCCAGGGCCTGAAGGGGCTCCAGGAGAGCTGCAGAGGGACTGGGGACAAGGCCTGGAGGGACAGGACCCAGGGAATGGCTCCCAGTGCCAGAGGGCAGGGATGGNNCTCCTCAGCATTGATCCTTAAATAGGAAAAGCACAAACCAGAACCTCCATATCCATGGAAACATGGTGCTTCAGCTCCTACGAGTCAACAAACACACCAGGAATTATTTCGCTGTCATTCTTACAACTTCATCACTTAATGGTGTTAAGAGACCCTTGGCTCCTCTGGTTGATTGTTATCTGTCATTTTCTGGTTAAATAATTCTGGCAGGGGGATATCATTGCCTGAAATTTCATGTTCTCATTTCCAAAGTAACACCTACCACACGCTGCTGGATTAAGTGTTATTTGAGTTTAAAATTAGATGGATAGACAGATAAATAGATGGATATTCGGTCTCTTTGTTCCCTCTCATATATTTTGTCTGTTTTTTTCCCCCTGTCAGTCATTTTTAACTAGAGATACAAATGAGTTGTGTGGCTTTATTGTAACCCTGATAAAGCTTTTCACTCTTTTTTTCTGTCAGGTTAGTCTTTCACTCTGAGGTGAAAGCAGCTTTTTGGAAATTACAAACAAAACCAGCATTTCAAAAGGGAAAAGGCAGCAAGAATCTGGGTCTGGCAGGGCTGATTTATGCACAAACATGAATTTTTTTACTGGTGGAACTGGTTTGAACAGAGAGCAGAACTGCTCCTAGGAATGGTGGCTTTTCTGTTTGTCTTTGGGGGACAAATTTGGATGGGGACTTTGGACAAGGGCATGGGATAGGGCCAGGGGAATGGGGTTAAGGTGGAAGAGGGCAGGGTTAGGTGGGATTTTGGGGGTAAATTATTCCCTGGGAGGGTGGGGAGGCCCTGGCAGAGAGAAGCTGTGGCTGCTCCATCCCTGGAAGTGTCCAAGAGCAGCTTGGATGGGGCTTGGAGCAGCCTGGCACAGTGGAAGGTGTCCCTGCCATGGCACTGGATGGGCTTTGAGGTCCCTTCCACCCCAAACCCTTCTGGGATTCCCCGTGTGGAACAAACTCGGTTTATCCATCAGCTGATGGCAGCCAAAGGAGTGTTGGAAAACCCATCCCAAATCCCAGGGAGAAGGAATGAGACTGTCTGATCTCCTTAGCAGAGCCTGCAGGAGATTCCTGAGAGCACCAAGTGGTCCCACAAGTGCCACACAAAGGGCTCATAAACAAGGGAACCTTTATTGCAGAAAAGTTTCCACTGCAGCCAGTCCTCCCCTGGTCCATAAAAGGGCATAAATTGGCTCTTTCATTCCAGAAAAATAAAATGCCTTCCCACTTGATAGCACCAAGGGCAGGAGCCAGCTCTGCTTTAAGGTGTTTACAGGATCAGGCACTCGGGGAAGGCAGGGGAGGAGGAGGAGGAGCCCAGGCTGCCCTGGATGCTGCCTCACCTGCCTGGCCCCACATAATCCATTGTTTTTATTTCCAAAAAAACCCAAACAAAACCACCTTTGTGCTTTAAAAACCACTGGCAGAAGAGCCACACTGAGAAATACACTGGGTTTGCTGCAGCCTGACAAGAGGAGAGAAGGTCCTTAATTTTAAGAGTTCCAAGGATTGTTCTTTTTTTTCTCCTCCTTTTTGGTTTTTCGCATGAGAAAATAACTCGGCATTCCAACGACATCACTTGGCAGAAGGGGATTCGGAGTGCTCCAATTGGAGGTTCAATAAATCAGGACAAGAATTGGCTCTGTCACTCCATAAACTCTTGGGCATTTGCTTTTCCTACCCTTTGGAAGTGGCTGGCTGCTCTCTCAGGCACGCCGCTGGTGACGCAGCCACGGTTTCATCACGACACGCTCCGCTGAAGGGAAAAGCAGGAGCACATTCTNNNAGCTCTGCTGGGAGGAAAGGCTGAGAGAGCTGGAGAGGAGAGGGCTCCAAGGAGAGCTCAGAGCCCTGGCAGGGCCTGAAGGGGCTCCAGGAGAGCTGGAGAGGGACTGGGGACAAGGCCTGGAGGGACAGGACCCAGGGAATGGCTCCCAGTGCCAGAGGGCAGGGCTGGATGGGATCTTGGGAATCAGGAATTGTTCCCTGGCAGGGTGGGCAGGCCCTGGCACAGGGTGCCCAGAGCAGCTGGGGCTGCCCCTGGATCCCTGGCAGTGCCCAAGGCCAGGTTGGACACTGGGGCTGGGAGCAGCCTGGGACAGTGGGAGGTGTCCCTGCCATGGCAGGGGTGGGATGGGGTGAGATTTAAGGTCCCTCCCAGGGTCCCTCCAGGTGCCTGAGGGGGATTTTCATTCCTTTTTCACCCCAGAAATGCAGGCTCTGGGCTGATCCCAAGCTGTCTGTCCCTGCTCAGAGCTGGCTCTTTGCAATATCGATGTTTACACTCCACAAGCAGCATGGAACTGAATCCTGCTTTCTCCTCAGCATTGATCCTTAAATAGGAAAAGCACAAACCAGAACCTCCATATCCATGGAAACATGGTGCTTCAGCTCCTACGAGTCAACAAACACACCAGGAATTATTTCGCTGTCATTCTTACAACTTCATCACTTAATGGTGTTAAGAGACCCTTGGCTCCTCTGGTTGATTGTTATCTGTCATTTTCTGGTTAAATAATTCTGGCAGGGGGATATCATTGCCTGAAATTTCATGTTCTCATTTCCAAAGTAACACCTACCACACGCTGCTGGATTAAGTGTTATTTGAGTTTAAAATTAGATGGATAGACAGATAAATAGATGGATATTCGGTCTCTTTGTTCCCTCTCAGATATTTTGTCTGTTTTTTTCCCCCTGTCAGTCATTTTTAACTAGAGATACAAATGAGTTGTGTGGCTTTATTGTAACCCTGATAAAGCTTTTCACTCTTTTTTTCTGTCAGGTTAGTCTTTCACTCTGAGGTGAAAGCAGCTTTTTGGAAATTACAAACAAAACCAGCATTTCAAAAGGGAAAAGGCAGCAAGAATCTGGGTCTGGCAGGGCTGATTTATGCACAAACATGAATTTTTTTACTGGTGGAACTGGTTTGAACAGAGAGCAGAACTGCTCCTAGGAATGGTGGCTTTTCTGTTTGTCTTTGGGGGACAAATTTGGATGGGGACTTTGGACAAGGGCATGGGATAGGGCCAGGGGAATGGGGTTAAGGTGGAAGAGGGCAGGGTTAGGTGGGATTTTGGGGGTAAATTATTCCCTGGGAGGGTGGGGAGGCCCTGGCAGAGAGAAGCTGTGGCCGCCCCATCCCTGGAAGTGTCCAAGAGCAGCTTGGATGGGGCTTGGAGCAGCCTGGCACAGTGGAAGGTGTCCCTGCCATGGCACTGGATGGGCTTTGAGGTCCCTTCCACCCCAAACCCTTCTGGGATTCCCCGTGTGGAACAAACTCGGTTTATCCATCAGCTGATGGCAGCCAAAGGAGTGTTGGAAAACCCATCCCAAATCCCAGGGAGAAGGAATGAGACTGTCTGATCTCCTTAGCAGAGCCTGCAGGAGATTCCTGAGAGCACCAAGTGGTCCCACAAGTGCCACACAAAGGGCTCATAAACAAGGGAACCTTTATTGCAGAAAAGTTTCCACTGCAGCCAGTCCTCCCCTGGTCCATAAAAGGGCATAAATTGGCTCTTTCATTCCAGAAAAATAAAATGCCTTCCCACTTGATAGCACCAAGGGCAGGAGCCAGCTCTGCTTTAAGGTGTTTACAGGATCAGGCACTCGGGGAAGGCAGGGGAGGAGGAGGAGGAGCCCAGGCTGCCCTGGATGCTGCCTCACCTGCCTGGCCCCACATAATCCATTGTTTTTATTTCCAAAAAAACCCAAACAAAACCACCTTTGTGCTTTAAAAACCACTGGCAGAAGAGCCACACTGAGAAATACACTGGGTTTGCTGCAGCCTGACAAGAGGAGAGAAGGTCCTTAATTTTAAGAGTTCCAAGGATTGTTCTTTTTTTTCTCCTCCTTTTTGGTTTTTCGCATGAGAAAATAACTCGGCATTCCAACGACATCACTTGGCAGAAGGGGATTCGGAGTGCTCCAATTGGAGGTTCAATAAATCAGGACAAGAATTGGCTCTGTCACTCCATAAACTCTTGGGCATTTGCTTTTCCTACCCTTTGGAAGTGGCTGGCTGCTCTCTCAGGCACGCCGCTGGTGACGCAGCCACGGTTTCATCACGACACGCTCCGCTGAAGGGAAAAGCAGGAGCACATTCTGTGGCACACAGACACTGGATTTTTCACAGGTTTCCTCGCAGCCTAATGGAAATGGGAGAGTTTGTTTCCCATTTCCAGGATTCCCTCGCTTCTCCTTCATTTTAGTTTTTAATTATTTGGAAAAATCCAACGGCAATCTGACACCTCGCAGCAGGCGCTGCTGTGAACATGATCTTTCTGTGCTGGTGTGTGGAAAGAATGCACAACAAAGGAGCTACAAAAGCTTTGTAAATACACATTGCCTGCTCTGGCAGAGAATATTCTGTCTGATTAGCTCCCTGCTCCTGCTCTAAACGATATTCTCCTTTATTGAACAGTCCAAGCCCTCCTGAACCCAATTAAAAGCTTCTCAGGTGTGCCCAGCGAGCAACATTTGGCTGCATGGGTGCATCAGGAATTTCTGTCATTAGAGCTCTTACAGCTGAGTATAATTTTGTGTCCACGGAGGGCCTGTGTGTTTCCCCAGCCTCAGAGGCTCTCACTATATGAAAGCATCATTGTTTCTCCAAATGTTATGGCAGAAGCACGACTGGAATTGCAGCGTTTCTAAATATTTTGCCTAATTAGTCTGTTGGGAAGAATTTGAACTCCACTTGTCCTCGATGTGGATGTGAAGTGTTGACCAAACCCCAAACATGTTTGCTGGCCAGCAGGGTCACTATCCCCAGACAGCTGCAAATCCCAAGGGATGCTTTTCAGGGATCCTTCCTTCCCAGCCTTTACATCTTGGGGTTTTTGGACTCTGAACCAGGAGTGACTCGAATTCCAAGCCCAGGTCTTCCCCTCTTGGCTTAGAAACGAAGCTGAAGGCATTTCCACAGCCAATAACCCAGGGAAGGATTATATCCTGAAAATTCAGCTGCTCCCTTCTGCTGGGCCTGTCAGAGGAGCATCCCCTGATGTGTTACTCCTCAACTTATCCAACCCAAAATTTACTTTTTGTGGTAGAAAAAGCAACTGATTTCCCACAGAAGAGAAGGGATGGAGCAAGGGGCTCCACAGGAATTACTGGGAGGGCTGGAAACAGTGGAGCAAGGGCAGATCAAAGGGGTTTTTGTGGTGGTCCTTAGGGTCCCCTCCCACCCAAGGCATTCCCCTTCTGCCCAGAATTGTCCTGGTCAGCTGAGATGGGGGCTGTGAGAGACCCACAGAGCTCTGGACACCAAAACCTTTTCCAGGTCTCCCTTCTGGGTGGCCTTGGCTGCCTGCTGCACTCCTGGATCGTGGGCACCTGCAGGGGAATCTCTCTCAGCTGGGGCAGCTGATCCAGGCACTGATCCCTTCCAGAGCAAGGAAGGCCCAGAATTCCCCACCATTTCCAGTCCATGAGTGAAATGAAATCCCTGTGCAAGCCAAAAGTCCCAGGGCTGAGGTGTGTGGGTGTGCAAGGCTGCAGTGAGCACGGAGTCATGGAATCATGGAGTGCTTTGGGTGGGAAGGGACCTTAAAGCCCACCCAGTGCCACCCCTGCCATGGCAGGGACACCTCCCACTGTCCCAGGCTGCTCCAGCCCCAGTGTCCAGCCTGGCCTTGGGCACTGCCAGGGATCCAGGGGCAGCCCCAGCTGCTCTGGGCACCCTGTGCCAGGGCCTGCCCACCCTGCCAGGGAACAATTCCTGATTCCCAAGATCCCATCCAGCCCTGCCCTCTGGCACTGGGAGCCATTCCCTGGGTCCTGTCCCTGCAGACCCAAACCCATGGGCTGAGCTGCTGTCACCTGGGGAATGAATTAACAAATTCTCAATACATTTAATTCCTATTAGATTCACTCCTGCCTCCCACTGCTGTTCCCTCCTCCCGTTGCTCCCAGCCAGGCTGACCCCCCTTTGCCCCTCTCTGTTTTAACCCTTTCCCAGCTGAGGAGCAGAAAATCCCAGCCTCCACCTCCTGCCTCCCGTTTTCCCCTCATCCCTCTCCAGGAGGATCCCGCTCTGCAGAGGCAGGACTGGCTCTGTGACTGTGGAAAAGCCAGGACAGGGCAGTGTTATCCCACTGAGAGTGGGGCCAAGGTCACCTGGAAATCTCAGCCCCAATGTGCAGAGGAAGCCAAAGGACCTCACTGGGCTCACAGGAAGTTTTCCAGCTCCAGGATTGTTTTCTGCTCCCATTATCACACCTGGACATGGATGGACTCACAGGGCAGAGGTGATTCACAGAGTCACAGTCACAGAGTCACAGTCACAGAGTCACAGAATCACAGGATCATAGAATTCACAGAAACACAGAATTCACAGAAACACAGAATCAGTTAGAGAATCACAGAGTCACAGAGTCACAGAATCCCAGAATCACTGGGTTGGAAGAGACCTCCAAGATCAT
>VXBC01011812.1:57940-74899 GCA_013399945.1 Ploceus nigricollis
GGCAAAATCCCCTCCCTTGCCCTGCTCCAGCCCAGGATCCCTTTGCCCTCCAGGGCTGTCTGATTTTATTGCCTCTTTTCCAGCTCACCTCCAAGAGCTTGGCCCCTGCAAATCCAACAAATACATGGAGGAAAATTCCACTGAACAAAGGGGTTTTCGCTTTCTCCTCGTTCCCAAACACCACTCTCAGAGCAGGTGGTGCCAAGTTACATAATTACAGATACTGGTCCTCCTTCTCCCATTCCTGGGTCCTGCACAAAAGGGATTTGTGGTGTGGAAGGGCAGCTGGAGAGCGAGAAACTCATGGATCATTCTCCAGGGGGGGAGAACAGCTGGAGCTGGGCTGGGGACAAAGAGAAAACAGTATTTTCTAGAGAAAACAGTATTTTCTGGAGAGGTGAGTTGTTCCAGGATCGTCTGTGGAGGGATCTTTGGATGTGACACAACATAAAAATGTCCCATTTGGATTCTCCCAGGCTTCAGCCATTGTGTGTTGTCCACTAAATTTGAGAAATCAAAGGGAATCTGCTGAAACTGGAACAGTTCAGTTCCCCTGGGTGAGGTGACATTATGGAAAAAAAAAACCAAACCTGGGATTGAGCCTTGCAGGACTTCAAAACTTGGAGTGCCCTTTGCTGTGTGATATTTGTGTTTATAATTTTATCTCGAGATAGAGCCAGAGCTGTTTCTCTCCCTGCCAAAGGAAACGACAGATATAAATCATCCACCAAAAAGTGAGGCCTGGGGCCGTTGTTTATGTGATATGGAACAATTTCATTATTGTTAATTATTTATTTTGGTAGGGCTACAAAGTGGTAAAAGCCTTTTTTTTAAAAGAAAGACAGGATAGAAAGCAAACTTCAAGCATTCCAGCTGCTTTGGCATTTTCACTCTGGTCAGTGTTCAGATTTCATGTGACAAGCCCAGGAATGGAAGTTGAAAAAGGCAAATTTTATCTCACCCCTCTGCTAAAGGGCATTTGTTGCTTCCTGTGGATTTCTAAGGGCAATTTTCCTGCTGCTTCCAGTGTGACTGTCAGAACCCATCACCAAACAGGGCAGAGCTGCTGCTTCTCACAGGAAATGAAATTCTGATTTGTTTTCTTTGTTGCATTGTGTGCTCATCCCCAGCCCACACTCACCTGCAGCAGGTGGAACACGGTTCCACCCCAGTTAAAGCCACCAAAAACCAAAATTCCCATGGTGTTGCAGTCCCACAGGTGACGCTGATGCTGCCACCAAAGCTGTGGTGGCTCCTGCTCCGTGCTGCTCCTTCACCCTCTGCTCATTCCACCCATCTCTGCTTGCAGTGCCAGCATTGATTGGTCCTGAAAATTAAATAAGGCCCAGAACTGCTCCAGGAGCACAGAATCATGGAATATCTTGAGGAAATAAGGATTTGGGGCAGGGGAGAGAGATTGGCTCCCAATGGTTTCTCTTTAATACATTTAAATCTATAAAACGGTCCCTCCTGCAAGGGACCTGCAGGATCATCAATCCCATCCCTGCCCTGCCCAGAGCCCCAACAGCCCCACCCTGGGCATCCCTGGCAGCGCTGCCCAAAGGCTCCTGGAGCTCTGGCAGCCTCGGGGCCGTGCCCATTCCCTGGGGAGCCTGGGCAGTGCCAGCCCCCTCTGGGGAAGANGGATTCTCCCAGGCTTCAGCCATTGTGTGTTGTCCACTAAATTTGAGAAATCAAAGGGAATCTGCTGAAACTGGAACAGTTCAGTTCCCCTGGGTGAGGTGACATTATGGAAAAAAAAAACCAAACCTGGGATTGAGCCTTGCAGGACTTCAAAACTTGGAGTGCCCTTTGCTGTGTGATATTTGTGTTTATAATTTTATCTCGAGATAGAGCCAGAGCTGTTTCTCTCCCTGCCAAAGGAAACGACAGATATAAATCATCCACCAAAAAGTGAGGCCTGGGGCCGTTGTTTATGTGATATGGAACAATTTCATTATTGTTAATTATTTATTTTGGTAGGGCTACAAAGTGGTAAAAGCCTTTTTTTTAAAAGAAAGACAGGATAGAAAGCAAACTTCAAGCATTCCAGCTGCTTTGGCATTTTCACTCTGGTCAGTGTTCAGATTTCATGTGACAAGCCCAGGAATGGAAGTTGAAAAAGGCAAATTTTATCTCACCCCTCTGCTAAAGGGCATTTGTTGCTTCCTGTGGATTTCTAAGGGCAATTTTCCTGCTGCTTCCAGTGTGACTGTCAGAACCCATCACCAAACAGGGCAGAGCTGCTGCTTCTCACAGGAAATGAAATTCTGATTTGTTTTCTTTGTTGCATTGTGTGCTCATCCCCAGCCCACACTCACCTGCAGCAGGTGGAACACGGTTCCACCCCAGTTAAAGCCACCAAAAACCAAAATTCCCATGGTGTTGCAGTCCCACAGGTGACGCTGATGCTGCCACCAAAGCTGTGGTGGCTCCTGCTCTGTGCTGCTCCTTCACCCTCTGCTCATTCCACCCATCTCTGCTTGCAGTGCCAGCATTGATTGGTCCTGAAAATTAAATAAGGCCCAGAACTGCTCCAGGAGCACAGAATCATGGAATATCTTGAGGAAATAAGGATTTGGGGCAGGGGAGAGAGATTAGCTTCTCCCTGCTCAGACCTTTCACATCTAACACAGCTGGGAGAGCCTGAGATAAGGATTTGGGGCAGGGGAGAGAGATTGGCTCCCAATGGTTTCTCTTTAATACATTTAAATCTATAAAATGGTCCCTCCTGCAAGGGACCTGCAGGATCATCAATCCCATCCCTGCCCTGCCCAGAGCCCCAACAGCCCCACCCTGGGCATCCCTGGCAGCGCTGCCCAAAGGCTCCTGGAGCTCTGGCAGCCTCGGGGCCGTGCCCATTCCCTGGGGAGCCTGGGCAGTGCCAGCCCCCTCTGGGGAAGAGCCTTTCCCTAAAATCCAACCTAAATCCAACCTAAATCCCTCCAGGCCCAGCTCCTGTCAGGTCCCAGGGAGCAGAGATGGGAGCTGGCCCTCAGGAGAAGCTTTCCCCCCTGGTGGGGCTCCCTCTGCTCCAGCTGGACGATGCAAGGTCTCTCAGCTGCTCCTTGTTTGGCTCTTCCAGGCCCTTCCCCATCTTTGTGGCCTCTCCAGGAGCTCTCCCTGTGTGTTAGCCACACGTGTGCCCACACCTGCCTGGGAACGACAGCACAGATCCCTCCACAGGCTGCAGCTCCAGGTCACCCATCCACAAAGGGTCTGGGCTTTGTGTCGTTCCCTGTTCCCGGAGCTCCTGGCACAGACAGAGCTCCAGACAAACCGCGGCATTGCCATGGAAATGCTCGCACCAGCCCCGACAGCGCTGGCACTGCATCCCCTGCCGTCTCCTGCATCCTTGTGCCGGGAGCCGGGGACACGGGAATGTGTCACCACCCCACGTGTGGGCACAGCAACCTCCGGGGTGAGGGGCTGGGGCAGCAAACAGCGAATCCCGAGAGGGGATTGTGGCACGGCGGGGACATCGCCCGCTGCCCGTCCTGTCCCCCGGCCCCGGGGGGTTTGGTGTGGCCGCTCCTAAATGGCTGAGGAAAGGAGGTGTGGGCTCTCCGTGCTCATTCTGCACCGGGGATGAGGGGCTGGTGGTGCCAGGGGAAAGGTGCCAGCGTTGCCAGCTGCTGCAGCGTTGTCAGGGCTTAATTCTGGGCTTTGCTGCCCCAGGAACGGGAGGGAGGAGTGGGGACCTTCTGATTTCTCTGGGATTGCCATGAGAACTTTGGGGACCTTCTGTTGTCTCTGGGATTGCCATGAGAACTTGGGAACGGGGCACGTTGGGGAGGCATCAGCAGAAGAAGTGATGCTGGGAATTGCTGATTGTGTGAGATCCTCCAGTTTGGGACAGGGAGGGAACTGTGCAGATTCCGCTGCCCCAAACGCAGCGAAGGAGTTGCTGTTACTCCCTGAGTTCTTCTGCTGAGAAAAGCACGAGTTGTTCTGCCTGGCAGCCTTGGAACCTCTTATTACACAACACAGAGGGTTCCACATCCCATAAAGCAACGCCACAGGTCATTGTTTCACTTTTTGTATCTCATTTCGACATGGGAATTACTAAAATATTCTCTTTTTTTTGGTGTATCAGCACTCACACCATCTCTGCAAGGGGCTCTCTGACTTCCTGCTTCCCTGCAGCTGTTGCTGTATTTTCCACAGGTTGTTTTCCAGAAATATTTGCTGCAGGAATGGTTCTCTGTTTTACCTAATGTAAAATTTGGGAGATAAATCCCCACGTTTGGAACACACAGAGTTCCTTTCTGCTTCACCTCACTTTTGGTAGCATGGAGACCATAACTGCCCTGCACTCACTGCAAGTGCCAGTGTCAGGTGGATCAGCTTCCACTAAAAAAATTTGGTTGGATGTTTTCCAGACATTGTAGCCACTGAAACAAGTCAGGGAAATCTGTATTTTAACAGGATGCACTGCTGAGGATCATTGTGGCACCTCATAAAGGGAATTACAGCAGCAAGAATATCCTGCAAGGGACCCTCAGGATCATCCTGCCCTGCACAGACACCCAAAACTCCCAGCCTGTGCCTGCTGAGGGACACTCCCCTGCCACTGTCCCTTGCTGGGCAGTGGAGTGGGAGTGTTTGGACACAGGGACACACAAGGACACGCCTGGCAGAGCTGGGCTTTGCTGCCAGGCTGGGCCTGCCCTGACTCGCTTCACTTGGTAACCCAGGCTCAGCACCCCCTGCCAGGCCTGCTGGGCTGGGAAATTGGGTGTGAAATGGCACAGCAGGGCCAGCAGGGCTGCAGATGGAAAGGGAATCCTGATTTTCTTGGAAGTTAAGAAGTGAGAGGTTCTGGACATGGGTTGGTGTCAATAGGAAATGATGTTGGCAATTGTTTTCATCTGTGGGAATTGTAAAATCATGGAATGGTTGGGGTTGGGAAGGCCCTCAAAGCCCCCCCAGTGCCACCCCTGCCATGGCAGGGACACCTCCCACTGTCCCCGGCTGCTCCCAGCCCCAGTGTCCAACCTGGCCTTGGGCACTGCCAGGGATCCAGGGGCAGCCCCAGCTGCTCTGGGAATTCCATCCCAGGCTCTCCCCACCCTGCCAGGGAACAATTCCTGATTCCCAAGATCCCATCCAGCCCTGCCCTCTGGCACTGGGAGCCATTCCCTGGGTCCTGTCCCTCCAGGCCTTGTCCCCAGTCCCTCTGCAGCTCTCCTGGAGCCCCTTCAGGCCCTGCCAGGGGCTCTGAGCCAGAGCATGTTGGCTGTATAATTTTGGGTTTGGTTTTTGGTTTTTTTTTTTTTTTTTTTTTGAGGTTGAGATCCTGAGAGAGGTTTCTGAGTTTTTATTTGAAGTGTGGCAGAAACAGCTGAGCCTCTGGCCCTGGCACAGGGTGCCCAGAGCAGCTGGGGCTGCCCCTGGATCCCTGGCAGTGCCCAAGGCCAGGCTGGACACTGGGGCTGGGAGCACCTGGGACAGTGGGAGGTGTCCCTGCCATGGCAGGGGTGGCACTGGGTGGGATTTAAGGTCCTCCCCACCCAAATTGTTCTGTGATTCTGTGAAGCTGATTTTTATCCACTCAGATTTTCCTGCCTGCAGAGTTTTCCTCCAAGGCCTTTCCTTTGTTACCTCCCAGTGAATAAAAACTCCACGCTGAGCTGGAGCTTTCTCCCTCTTCCAGATGAGCCAGAGCTCGTCCTGCACTGCCCTGAGGAAACTTCCTGCAAATTCCTGGAAAAGCTCAGGTGCCATCAGGGCACTGAGGCTGGTGAGGCCCCTCTGGAGGAGCTGCAGCCCCTGGTGAGCTCTGACCTCAGTCCTGAACCCCAAAACCCCCAAATCTTTAATATCTGGGGGGGTTCAGCAAAATTTCCTGGGTTTTACTTTCAGTTTGGAAGCCTGGCTGGGTGGGGGGGATGAAGCACTCTCCAAAAGATATTTTACTACTGAATTCCCATCCAGGCAGGAACACAAATTACCAGAAATTTTGGAATGGCTTGAGAAAAACTGTGATTAAATTCTTCAAGCTGCCTGAACTCCCAGGTGATTTAATCCCCCAGGTCAATGATATCAGTGACATCCAACACCTGTGAGCTCCTGGTCTGCAAAGCAGAGTAACTTTGCACAAATGTTAGTTGGAGGAATTAACATCTGCATTAATCACCAGCACAAACTGAGTTTGAGGCTTCTGATTATGTTCTGTGGCATCTGCTGCAGGTTGAACATGGAGGAATAAGTGGATTAGCCAAAAGATTTGAAATTATTCACATTGCACCAAACAGTTTCCTTAATATTTTGTTGGAAGGACTAAATTCCTTTGGAGTGTGACTCCAGTGAGCTCTGTCCACTGACTTGGGGAAAAACTTGGGATCCTGTTTGTCATTTGAAATTTTAAATTTTGAATTGTCACCATGTCATAAAGAAACCAAGAGTAACAGCAAGGCCTTTTGTTGCCCCCAGGATGATTTTTCTCTGCCTGGCAGCAGGAAAGGAGGTGCTTGATGAATCCACTTTGTGTCATTCCAAGAGAGAATTCCTGAATCTTGTGGAATCAATGATGTGGGATCTGCAACTCTTCTCCAGGTGGGTGGTGCTGGGTGGACTGCATGATCCTGAAGGTCTCTTCCAACTTTGTGTTTCCAGGATTTCTCATTTATTGGGTATTTCCAACATCTCTACACTGACTGAAAAAAAACCTGGAGGTTTTTTTTGTTTTCCTGGGGATTTCTTGGACAAAACTACCTGAGAGTGTTCTGGAATCTTTAAATGGAATTGGTCTTCAAATGGAAATCCAAACATTTCCTGTTCCACCAAAAGTCCTGCACAGGGAATGAACTCTTGGAAGCACCAGGCTCGCTGTGCCTGGAGCACAGAGGGATCTGCAGGTGGGCAACAGCTCCATAAGAGCTGGAGCAAAGTCACAACTCCAGATGGATTTTCCAAGACATGAAAATGCTGAAGAAATGCCTGAAATCTGCATTTTCTGCCCAGACACACTTTTTGAATGTGAAAAGAATTTTTGAATGGAAAAAAAGAATGAATGTCCAGGAAAACCTGGTGCAAAAATTGTCTCTGTAAAAAAAAAAAAAAAAAAAAAGGAGAGACAGAGCCTGGCTGAACATTCAGCACTTCAATAAACTGGAATTTGGGAAGAGCCACCATGATCAGGGGAGCAGAAGACAGCTGGGCTCCACTGGAACAAGGGAGAAATCATTTTTCTTGATTATTTTTTTTTTTCTTTTCTCATGTATTTCCCAGATTCTGAGCATTTCTGCTGGATATCAGCACTATGAACAGCAACGTGGCTTTTGCATGTGTGATTTCTAAGGGTGAAGGGATCAAACCTCCTGACTTCTCTAAATTAATCTGGGTTAGGGATTCCTCGGAGAAAATGTAGTCTTAAACTTGATTAAATTGGATCAGTTGATTCATGATATTCTATTTGCACAACACAATTTATTAGCAGCAAATTCCTGCCCAGAGAAGAGGACAAACAGCTGGAAAAGCAGAGAGAGGCTTCCGGGGGAGGCGTCATTTTAATTGCAGGAATTCCATTATCACATCCCCAGCACTGGGAGGATTGCTCAGCACGACCTCAGAACCCTCTGGAAGGAGCTGAAGTGGCAACTCGGCCAATTTCCCAGAATCACAGAATCCCCAAATCCCTGAGGCTGGAAAAGGCCTCCCAGCCCATGGAGTCCCAGCTGGGCCCCATGCCCACCTTGTCCCCAGCCCAGAGCACTGAGTGCCACCTCCAGGGGACACCTGCAGGGATGGGCACTGCAAACCCCCCTGGGCAGCCCCTGCCAAGGCCTGAGCAGCCTTTCCATGAGGAAAGTGCTCCTGGTGTCCAGCCTGAAGTCCCCTGGTGCAATTTGAGGCCGTTTCCTCTCATTCTGTCACTTTGGACACGGCAGCAGAGCCCGACCCCCCCGGCTGTCCCCTCCTGGCAGGGACTTGTGCAGAGCCACAAGGTCCTCCCTGAGCCTCCTTTGCTCCAGGCTCAGCCCCTTCCCAGCTCCCTCAGCCCCTCCTGGGGCTCCAGCTCCTTGTACCTCTGCTGCTTTTCCTTGCCTTGGCTCTGTTGCCTCCTGAATGTTTGCAGAGGGATCCAACCAAACCCATCCCTCAGGTTCCTGACAAAACCTCTCGTTCCCTGGCAGTGCCAGTCCCTGGTTGTCTCCCAGGTGATGGGATTGCAGGCTGCTCCTGCCAGAAATGCAGCCTGCCTTGATTTATTTCTTTATTTCTCTCTCTTTATTTATTTATTTTTGCACAAGACACCAACACAGCTTAACATCCTTTTTCTCACCTGTGGCAGGAAACCACTGAAGCAGAAATTCAGCCATTCTGGCACCGTCTGTGTCTGTCTGCAGTCATTGAAGGCACAAAGAGACCTCAAGAAATGATCTGGGACTCAGAAACCTTTCAATGTTTGCATCTTAGAGCTGATTTTTTATCTTTTTTTCCTGCTTTGAGGTTGCTGGAAAGAACTTCCTGGGAGCTGAGAGATGCTTCACCCATGGACAGCACCCTCAGGCTGTCTCCTGCTCCAGATGTCACCTGAGCCTTTCAAATCCATTTCTGCAGCTTTTTAGGTACATTTGTCTCAAAGCTTCTTCCCTTGGGGCTTCCCCAACACCCCAATAATCTGTGGTGCTTTTTCCAGCTGCATTTAATGCCCTCAATGCCCTCCAAGGCTTCCTTAACTCCCTAACTAGGAAGTTTTCCCTTAAATCCAGCAGAAACTGTAATTCTGGATATTGTTTAAGCTCCCTGCTCCCCTCCAAGCATTGAGAGTTTCCTGCTGCCTTCTACCTGTTACATATTTGAAGACTCTTATCATGTTTCTTCTCTGTCCTACTTTCTCTAGATTAAAACAACCAAACCCAGATCTTTGAGATTTTCCTCCAGGGTCAGCTTTTTTACTGACTTTCAGCACCTTTTTGTGCTCTCAGGACTTTCCCTAATTGGCCTCGTGAGGAAGTTGGAGACCATGCTGGGGTTTCTTGAGTTCAGTGACCAAAGGGAATCATTCATTTTTCACTTTCAGGCCTCCCCAGGGCTGAGTGGGAGTGCAGGAATTATTCCACACATCCCAACCAGCCTGTTTAGACATTTCAGGACAATCTTTGCTTTCCTACACCGTTGTTAATTCCTAGGGAGCTCAAGCTCTTCCAAAATCCCCACAGATTTTTGTCCAGGGTTTTTGCCTTGTTGGCTCCTTCTACTGGAGGGGTTTATTCTTATCTAAAGCTGATAAGTTTAATAAACATAATAAACAAGTATAATAAACACCTGCACTGAATCCTGCTGTTTTTACACCATTTCTTCAAGGATCAAGATGTTAATCCTGGAAGAACTTTCCCACTCAATCCTTCATCCTCCAAAATGCAAGGAAAACAGGGAACGGCACAAACCCCGGGCAGGGCATCTGCAAAAACGCTTTCCATCATTTTTTCCACACCAACAACAATCCCTCTTGGAGGGTTTTTGATGTTTCAAACAGCTGAGTCCACCTTACAATGGTTTCATTTTAGTTCCCTCAGCGGAGGCTGCGCTGAAAGCCTCGCTCCAGTCAAGATATGCAATATCTATTGTCCATAAGAGCTGCTACTTGTCAGGGGAGGAAATGAGCCTGGCTGGGCAGGATTTGTTCCTGGCAAATCATTCTTGGCCTCCACTTATCATTTCATTATTTCCCATGCATAAAAGAAAACTTTGTTTCATTATTTGTTTCCAGAAATTTCCAGGAATTCAAGTTGGGCTGTTTTCTCCTCTGCCATTGCCCAAGCTGTTTTAACTCAGGTGACTGCAGCACCTGTCCCTGCTCTTCCCTTTTCCAGGTGTGGGAAGGGATTTCTTGTGGATTCCTCTAGGATTCAGCCAGTCCTCCCTGTCCTCTCAGCTGGTTTCTGCCAGGTCTGGCTGACTGGAAAAACCCCAACTCGCTGAAATGTTCTGCTCTGCTCTCTCTGTTCTTCGTGGTTACTCAATGGACCATTGTTCATTCTCCTTGCTGAGGAGTGAGGAGAAAAAGCCATCAATCATTTTGGCATTCCCTGTCTCACCTCTTCCCATCCTGGAGGAAGAGCACATCTGTTTCTCACAATTTTCTTGCTCTAACTCCTAAAGAACAGCCACACCTACCTGGAATTTTCTCTTCCCTTTGCTAATTACATTGATTTTTTTTTTTGTTTTCACTCTTACAGGCTTCTGCTTCTATTGCTGTTCCCAGTTTGCTGAAGTGTCTGCTCACACTGGAGGGTTAATGAGCCACTGATTGGGATTTAATTGAGTTGTGGCCTGAAGGTGGGACACAGGAACTGAAGGTGTGCCTGTGGTGGCTCTGCAGCTTCTCCCGGTCCCCCTCTGCCTGCTCATGCATTCAGAGCTGTTCCCTCACCACGGAACAATGGAATGGTTTGGGTTGGAGGGATCTTCAAGCTCATCCAGCCCCATGTCATGGACAGGGAACCTTCCATGAGGTTCCACACCCAACCTGAGGGACATTTCCAGGGATCCAGGGGCAGCCCCAGCTGCTCTGGGCACCCTGTGCCAGGGCCTGCCCACCCTGCCAGGGAACAATTCCTGCCCAGTGGCCCATCAAATCCCATTTTGTATCTCTCTTAAAATCTTATATTGTATTCCACATAAACTACAATTTGTTACAGTTACTTTTGGACTCTATCAGTGGCCTGCCTATCTCCCAGTTTAAATCTTTTCTTAGCTGAGCCATTTCTCCCTCTTTTTTCCCCAGGCTCTCCTGGCACTCAGCATTTGGGATAACCAGCTGAGCCCTGCTGGTGCCTGCACAAACCACACCTTAATCCCCTGGGTGCCAGAGCTTTCACTGGAAGAGCTGGGCCCTCCCAGAGCCCCAGATCCCTCCACAGTCATTCCCACCACCACCCAGCTGTGTTTCTCAGAATCCTGGAATTCCTGGGGCTGGAAAAGCCCTCCCAGCCCATGCAGTCCCAGCTGGGCCCCATGCCCACCTTGTCCCCAGCGCAGAGCACTGAGTGCCACCTCCAGGGGACACCTGCAGGGATGGGCACTGCAAAGCTCCCTGGGCAGCCCCTGCCAAGGCCTGAGCAGCCTTTCCATGGGCAAATTCCTGCTGCTGTGCCAGCTGAGCCTGCCCTGGCCCAGCCTGAGGCCGTTCCCTCTCCTCCTGTCCCTGTTCCCTGGGAGCAGAGCCCGACCCCCCCGGCTGTCCCCTCCTGGCAGGAATTTTGGAGACTCCTGGTCCCACCTGGCAGAGCCATTAACACTCAGGAGAAGGGTGAGAGGGGCAGGGGAGTCACAACAACTTTCCTGACCATCCTGGGTTTAGGTTTTTTTGCGCAGGACACTTCTGGGATATCAGGATAGACAGCAGGAAGATGCCCTTTCCTTCCCTTTCCATGGAAAACAACCATCAGCCATAAACAGGTTTTGTTTCCTCCTGGATGTGCTGGGTTTGGGATGGGCTGGAATTACCTGCAGTTGAAGGTTCTTTAGATTCTGGTTCCTGAGTTTGAGACAGTGAAGAGTTCAAGTGAATATTTCAAGAAGTTGCTGCGTTCCTCATTCAGAGCACTTCACATGTGTAGCACCAATTGAATTTATTCCATCTGGGATCATTCAGCACTTCTGCAAATGAGACCACAAAATGTCAATTCAGACACTCAGAAACTGGGAGGGTGAAATTCAAGGCCACCTGCAAGAAGTGTGGTTTAACAGACTCGTGCAGCCCCACCCAAGTAAGGAAGGAGGGATTCAATCCCTTCCTGAGACACATCCCAGCTGGTTTAAACCCAAGAGCTCATCCTTTTCCACATAATCCCCTGCAAATTCACTGCTCATCTTCTGTCTGCTGAAACAAATGTGGAAAAACTTCTGGAGACAGCAGCCTCCTCCACTATGTCATCCTGACACAGCTCCAGAGTGGCTCCACCCTGAAAAATAAATGTGGCACAGAGCCCATGGAAAAGAAAAGTGGGCAATTATCTACTTTGCATATGCAGATGCAAAGGAGAGGAAGGAGAAATAACGCTCCTCATTATGTGGTATTGATTTTGCAACCTAGTCCTCATTTAAAGCAGATTGGATGTGTGCAATTATGCAGCTTTTTAAAAGTAAACAGCACAAAGAATCTGAACTCCTTCCATCGTGTGCAAGCATCACATTGTGGCAGATGGACATGGAGCTGCTGGAGAGAGTCCAGAGGCACCAGGAGGAGCAGAGGGGTGGAGGAAAGGCTGGGAGAGCTGGGATTGTTCACCTGGAGAGGAGAAGCTTTGGGGTGACCAAAGGGAAATGCCTGAAGGGAGGTGACAAGATCCATGGAATGTTTGGGTTGGGAGGGACCTCACAGCCCAGCCAGTGCCCCCCCTGCCATGGCAGGGACACCTCCCACTGTCCCAGGCTGCTCCCAGCCCCAGTGTCCAACCTGGCCTTGGGCCCTGCCAGGGATCCAGGGGCAGCCCCAGCTGTGCCAGGGCCTGCCCACCCTGCCAGGGAGGCAATTTTTCCTAATATCTGATCTAAACCTGTAATTTTTCACTTGGAAGCCATTCCCTGTGTCCTGTCCCTCCATGCCCTGGGAATTGTCTCTCTCCAGGTTTCCTGGGGCTCCTTCAGGCCCTGCAAGGCCACCCTGAGCTCAGCCCAAAGCTTCTCCTGTGCAGGTGAACAATGCCAGCTGTGCCAGCCTTTCCTCCCAGCAGAGCTGCTCCATCCCTCTGCTCATCCTGGAGCCTCCTCTGGACACACAAATCCATGATTCTTCCTGTTCTCTTTTAGCTCATTCATCTTCCCATCTTTCCCTGTCCTAATCTTCCTCAAATCTAACCTTTCTTCATCCCAGTCTTTTTCCATCTATTCTCCTCCCTTTCCTTTTCCCCTCTTTTTTACATTCTCTCATTAGACCCTAGTCCTAAACCCTAAAGCCATCTGAAACGTGTGGTGTTTATGGGCAAAGCTCCTGGAGAAGTGAGGAAACAGCAGGGAGAGCAGGCCTGCACCTGCCCTACACCCCTGCCCATACCCAGGCAAACAGAACCTCACCCAGCAGGGCAATTCTTCTTTCCTGTTCCTATCAGCACCTCCAAATACCTCTCCTGACCTGGGGCTGGAGGTAATTAACATCCCAGTCCTACACCTGTGATAAATTTTGATTTTATTTTGCTATTGAGAGACGTGCCATAGGTGGAAATTAAAGTTTTTAATCAGAGAATTTGCTTTCTGTGGTGCAGAAAGGACCTGATACAAAATGAGGTTTTGTACAGCCTAGTCAGGAGACTGCTAAAACCAGAAATAGCTGTGGTTAGAGAAGTTCTGAATGGTGATTTTGAGCTTCTAAAAGTGCCAATTTTTGTCTTTCATTTTCACCCTTAACTGCCATGCTGGGCCAGCTTCTTTGTCAGGGGCCTCTGAGATATTGCAGGACATTTTTTCATGGAATCCCAGAATTATTGAGGTTGGAAATGCCCTCCCAGATGATCGAGTCCAAGCTGTGACCCCCTTCCAAGGCCTGAGCACCCTTTCCATGGGGAAATTGCTCCTGGTGTCCAACCTGAGCCTCCCCTGGCACAGCTTGAGGACATTTCCCTTTGTCCTGTCCCTGTTCCCTGGGAGCAGAGCCCCACTTTGCTACAAGCCTCAAACATTCCCAACATCTTTCCCAAAGAAAACCTTGGCATATGTCTATGGAATGCATGAGGACATATTTTTATCTTGTGCTTTATTACAAAGGGTGATGTATTAAGGGTGGAATTATTCATCCATGCTCTCTGTGCTGCTCTTTGGGATAGGGATGGATGGGATAGACACCAGGATGATGCAGAGAGGGTGGTTTAACCAAATTGCAGCATGAAAATGTCAGGACATTTTGCATGACACTTTATTACTTAAATAAATAAAATCTCTATTAGGGGAGTTTTTATTTCCTTACTGAGTATTCAGGGCATGGTTATCACTCATTGTTCAGACCATCCTCTCTAACCCTGTGCTTTTAAATATTAAATATTACATTTCCTACAGTTTTGGATGCTTTTGGAGGAAAAACCAAGCTTGTGAGATTCAAGGGAGCTCGGACATGGTGGACACCTTAGATTGGTGGTGAAAGATCTGGGGATCATCCTGAGCTTCCATAAAGGGATGGACAGGGCAGGGCTGGCAGGGCTGGAGCGTGTCCAGGGAAGGGAACAGAGCTGGGAAGGGGCTGGAAAACTCCTGAGGGAGCTGTGGAGGCTCAGCCTGGAGCAAAGGAGGCTCAGGGGGACCTCATTGCTCTGCACAACTCCTGACAGGAGGGGAAGTGAGGGGGGGTCGGGCTCTGCTGCTGTGTCCCAAGGGAAAGGAGGAGAGGAAATGGCCTCAAATGGCACCAGGGGAGGCTCAGGTTGGAGATTGGGAGAGAAAATTTCCCTGGCAGAGTGGTCAGGCCTTGGGATGAGCTGCCCAGGGAGGTTTGGAGTCACTGGAATTGTCCCAGAGGAGTCTGGATGTGGCCTTGGGGACAGGGTTTGGGGTGATGCTGGTGCTGCTGCATGGTTTGAAGGGCTCTTCCCACATTCCTGATGACTCTGGGATTCTGGGATGCTCCATGAGATGCCCACACACATGTGACAGACAGGTGTAGTCACTACCAGTGTTGCTGATGTGCACAAGAGACCCTCAGGCACTCAGATCTCATTCCAGTGATATCAAACATCCACCTGGGAATGGGTTTATGAGGTCCAGGATCAAATGTTTCTGCTGGGAGCAAATCCCATCATGGACAAAAATGGACTCAGGCTCAGGCTGATGTTTGGGGAGTCTTGAGACAGCTTAAATACAGCTGGGGGGGGATTTCCAAAAAGTGTCCACATTCAGATGTGTATTTAGGGAGATTCCAGGTGGAATGGAATCAGAAGTGAGACTGAACAGAGACTGTAAATTTATATCCTACTGGGAACCTGATATTGGCATTTGAAAGCAGCACTGGGAGGACAACAGGGACAGGGATTGAAAGTTTCCTTTTCTTCTGCCAGAGGAGTGTTTGAAGGAGGTAGAGCATTGGAAGAAGTGGGAATTAGAGCTCCCCCCACTCCTTTCTGCCCCTGGCCAAAATTTGACAGCTCCAAATGTGACAAAGAGAACGTCACAGGTCACCTGTGGCTGTGCAAGGAGCACCTGGAGGGTGGGAATGGCTGATGTGGGAATGGCAGAGATACCTGGGCATTCCCACCTCACCTGGATTTCCTCCTGAGCTTGCCAGGCACATGTTCAGAATGAGGAAGAAGCTCAGGCCAGACAACTGTGCATTAGAAAACAAACAGGGAAGCAAAGTAAAGGGAAGCAAACCCAGGGAGAGCTTGCATTGTGAACACCAACAGGCAGTAAATTCTCCCTGTCAGCTGCCTGGCAATTACTGCCTGAGCACGGAGGGGTGGGAGCTTGGGAATACCTGTAAACACTTCTGCACAGGCAATTTGTCTTGTAGCAGTACCCAAAACAGCTCCCAGGACTCGCACAGCCCTCGTGCCTGGAGGGCACAGGATGTGTTGGGAACCACGGGGAGCTCACACCTGCCTGAGATGAGGAAGGCCCACAGCAGTACTGGGGCCGACTGAGCTGCAAGTCCTGCTGAAAAGCGCTGGGAGGAGTTTTCCACTTCCATTCCTGCCCTGAGGATCGTGGCACTGACTCTGGCAGCCTCCCTGTGCAGGCAGAGCAGAAGCGAACGTCCCTGGCTATGGAAAGGGCACGGCTGGGGCTCCCAGGGAACGTGTTGAGGCCTCCCGGGGTGGGCTGGGGCTGGGATTCCAGTGATATTTCATTAAAATTGTTTAATCTCGAGATCTGCTGCATTCTCTGCTTCCCCTTGGGCATGGTGGGGCTGCTCTCTCATCCCTCTTTCCTGAGGACAGGATCGAGCGATGAGGGCTGCAACAGCTTGGGCAGAAACTCGATTGTTTCTGAGTGTTAATGGCTCTGCCAAAGCCAGCTTGTTGGGCATCAGTGAGAGGGAAGGGAGGGACAAGTCTCTGCTGTGGACAAGACAAAGAGTGTTCAAACAACGCCCCAGACCCCTCAAACACCTTCTTTAGTGAGAGCAAGTGGTTGAGCTTCCAGCACAGCCCGGCTGGCCGCTGGTGTTGGATGTGCTGCAGCTGGAGGGATCTGTGTCACTGACCTTGGCGGCTGCACGTGAGCACCAGGCCAGGGGCGAGTGCCAGGCTGGGAAACGCGTGTCCAGAACCTCCCTCGCTGGGAGGACTCGGGCACCAAGGCCAGACATGCAGCTGTACCTCCATCCTGCTGCTCCTCGGGCCTCCACACCCCAGCACATCCACCCGAGAGCTGCTCACCCCGTGGCTGTGACTGCGGGTGCCCTGAGGATAGGGACGGTCCTGAGTGTGCCCTGAGAATGGGGAAGGATCTGGGGGTACTCGAGGAGCTCTGAGGATGGGGAAGGATCTCGGGGTGCTTCCAGAATGGGCAATGTCCTGACTGAGTATTGGGGAGTTCTGAGGATGGAGAAGTTCTGAGGGTGCCCTGAGGATGGGGGAGGTCCTGGGGGTGCTCTGCGAATGGGGAAGCTCTGAGGGTGCACTGAAGGACTCTGCAGATGGAGAAGGTCCTGGCTGTGCACTGAGGAGTTCTGAGAACGGGCACGTCCTGAGGGTCGCAGAGGTGCCCTGAGGATCAGGAAGGTTCTGGAAGGCGCCAGGTTGGCCGCGGCTCGAAGCAACCTGGCCCGGTGGAAGGTGTCCATACCCACGGCAGTGGGTTGAGCGGGAGGATTCTGCACGTCCCGTCCCACCCGAGTCTTTCAGAGCACCAGTGACAAGAGCGGGGTGTCCCACACGAGCGGGATGTCCCGGTGACACGAGCGGGGTGTCCCACACGGACGGGGTGTCCCGGTGACACGCGTGGGGTGTCCCACACGAGCAGGGTGTCCCACAGACACGAGGAGGGTGTCCCGGTGACACGCCCGGCGTGTCCCACACGCGC
>VXBC01011812.1:76036-115836 GCA_013399945.1 Ploceus nigricollis
GGGGGGGGGTGGGAATGGGGGATGTGTGTGCGTAAAAATAATAATAAAATAAGGCCATCTCCGTGTGGATGGGAGGTTTATTTGGTAAATAACAGCTGATACTGGCCCTTCTCTAGTACCTTCTATAGCCTTTGTTTATCTGCTACTTTCCAGCTTAATATGCGGTGCTGGTGTTGGAATGTAGCAGCACTTGCGCTGGGCTGGAGCCCTGCGATCCAGCCCGGCGTGGATACTCTGGGATTTACCCTTCATTCCCACCAGCACCATTTCCCACCGAGCAGCAGCAGCTCAGCAGCGTGGCCGTGGTTTTTTGGGAATTACGGGAGCACGTCTGGTGTGCCGCATGCACTAGTACATTTCCATTCATTTTACATGGCCCATCCCCATGTCGGGGCTGGCTTTTTTTTTTTTTTAAATATATTTTTCCCCGTGGTTTAGCTGCAGAAGCTGTAGTAGAGACATCTCACCTGGGTCCTCTAGTGGAGAAACGCAGCAGCAGGGAGAAAGCCGGGTGACATTGCTGCACCAGCTCACCCGGGCAAAAATACGCTGCTTTTCCACTTGCTTGTCAACATATAATTTTTGTCCGATTTTTTTTGTTCCTTTCCACACCTCTCCCCTTGGGTGGATGAGGCAGAGATGCTTTTTGTAGCCGTGCTGTTGATGTGGGAGATGCTTTAAGCCCGGCGGGTGCTCGGAATGCAGGGCAGGACAGCAAGTGTAGCAAATCTGCCGTAATACTGAGGAAGGAATAAACTGACTTCTCTGAAAGGATGCCATGGAGTGCTCTCTGCTGGAAAGGCTCTCTGGTTTCTAGGATCTGACCACGGAGATGCAGGGATAAGCTTTTAGCTGTAAGATGCTTCTAATGAACATCAGTGCACTCAGGATTTAACATCTGCAACCTTTGCCTCTTTGAAGTTGGACTCTCCAGCATGTTCTTTCCACATGGATGTACCTTTAAGGGGTTTTTTTTTAGCTCTGTGATTATGTCCAAACATTTCAGTTTGTGCTGGTGTTTTTAACCCACCCTTGTTGTAAGTCTAAAATTTAGAGTCTGTCTGTAGCTGCTGCTATTTTCATGCTGTTTTCAGCACACCAGATCTGGGTGCTTTTTTGTTTCCCAATATTTTGCTGCTCCTGCCTTTCTTGTGCCATGAGAACACTTGGAAATATTTTCTCGAGTGGTTTTATGCTCCGTGGTGCTGCTGGATCTTGGCTGGGGGGTTGCTCTAATGACCCCTGTAAGCTGTGCATAATCCTGGCTGTAATACTGAATTAAGTGAGGCAAAATATGGGGATAATAACCCAGTCTGAAATAGTGGAATGATTCCATAACTCATTCCTGTAGAAGAATAAACAACACTGTGTTTCCACGCTGGTGACAGCACCTGGGCAGGTGTTCCCTGTCCTGCCCTGTCAGTCCCTCTGTGGTGGCTGCGTGTCCTGGTGCTGTCTGAGCCAGTGCTGACTCTTTTGGTGTCTGTGATGTCCTTCCTCACCTGTGGCAGCTCCCCTGTCCTCCAAAAAAAAACCCAAAGCCTTGTCACTTGGCTTTCCTGTGCTTTAGGGCTTGTCCTGAACTTCTTGGAGCTCTCTGGCAGCTTGGTGCAAACCTCAGCCTGGACACTTTGCTGCCTCTCTTCAGAGGCAAACTTGGTGCTTCTGTGGGGTTTTCCCCACCTACAAGTTTCTTTTAATAGTTCCCTTGGCATTCTCAGGGATGCAGGCAGAATAAGTCCCTCCAGTTTATTTTTGTTACTTTAAGCCCTGCTCGTGTCCAAGTCAGGGATCCTTTCCCGTTCTTTTCCTGCATGTGGCTTCTCTTGGGAGTCTGTTGGGAGGGTCCCAGGGCAGCTCACCCCATCCATCCTGCCTGATGCTCTCCTCAGGCTTGGCAGGCTCCAGAGCTTCTTCAGCTCTCCTTTTGTGCCTTAAAAATGCAACACCCAAGGGCTTTGGGAATGGGAAAACTTTCACTTTGCACTGGTTCCACTTACCAGCCTTTGTCTCTGGTTGTCTGCGTGTACTTTCCACAAAAAGTCAGGATTTTATTCTGAAGTCAAAGCTGAGCAGCTCTTCTGTGTCCTGATTTGTGAGAGGTAATGGACTTGGACTAAAACCACTGTGTTTTTATATACTAAAACACAGGATATTTTATATACTCTGTATATATAGAGAATTTTTCATCAGCAGAGCCTCCAGTTAGTGACTCTTAGGAAAACAATAATAAAAGCCCTAAAAGCCACCCCAGAATAAATAATGCTCCCTACTCTGTGGTGTATTTGGAGGGTGAGAGGTTTGTGTTGCTGTGTGTGAGTTTATGGAGGAGATGCTTTGGGCAGAGCAAGGTGTGAGCACAGGGAGGTGAAATGATTCATTTTGCCCATTGTGTTGCTTTCCTCACTGCAGCATGGAAAGATCAAATGCTGGGGGGAGCTTGGTGGCAGATTTGTTATCAGCAGTGTCCAGGTGTCTGCAAACCAAACCTTACCTGCCCACAGCAGCCCCAGCCAAGCCCTGCAGCTGTGCTGGAGGGAAAGGTGCAAAATGAAAACACAGCTGTCCGTGGCCTGAATTCCCTGTTCATAACAAAAGCTGAGTTTTTAAGAATTCCTGATTTTCTCCCATCTTTGGCTCAGAGTGGGGGGATTGTGGTGGAGCAGCACCTTCAGCAGGGAAGGGCAGTGAATCTGCAGGAATTCTCACTGCCTGGAAGAGCAAGGCTCTGCAGGGAGCTCTGAAACTCCCTGGGAAGGAAGTGAGGGAAAGGGAAGGAAGGAAGGAAGAGCTGGAAATGGTTTCCTGCTCTGAGGCTGTTTGTGCAGAGTGACTGTGGGGTGGCAATGCCAGGCCTCCGAGGGGACTGGGACACGGAGTGGGAGTCCCACAGTCCTTGAGCTTGGGAAGGACCTCCAGGATGGAGTCCAGCCTTTGACTGATCCCCACCTTGTCACCCAGAGCAGACACAGGGACACCCATCCTCCGAAGCACCCCTTTGTAACTGGAACTGTTTGTAAATATCTCAGAGCATTTCACTAAAAATGAGGAAATTCATCAATATTTTATTAGCAGTGTGCTCATCTTCACCTATGACAAACACACAGAGTCATAATCTAAAACCTAACCACCTTTTTTTCAGCAAATACCTGGACTAGGAGACCCATCCACCCACTTCTGGAATGCCAGAGTGGTTTGGGTTGGAAGGGGTCTCAAAAATCACCTTGTTCCACATAGCAGGGACACCTTCCACTGTCCCAGGTTGCTGCAAGCCTTGTCCAGCCTGGCCTTGGACACTTCCAAATAATAATAATAATAATCCTGCAGTGAATGTGTGCTCTCATTTCTCCAGCCATGTTCTCACAACACAACTTGTCTTCAGCAGCTGTTTGTTGCTTTTGGAGTGGGTTGCTGTGTTTCCAAAACTCCCTACCTGCCGTGTGGAGATTGTTGGCTATTTTGGGAAAGCCAAAGTAAATGGGCAGTAGTGTTGCTTGACATCTTGACTATTCCACTTAATTGCTGTGTAGGCAGCTGCAGCAACTGGGCTTTTGATGTCTCAGTTGCCAGGAAGGAGGGGGAGAGAAGGAAGCAGGAAGATACTGGGTTTATTTTATTTTATTTCCTTTCCTTTCCGGTGAGCCACCTGCTCTTCCAATGGAATTGTGCATCTTCCCCACCCCTCTTCCCAGCTGAGCAGGTTAAAATTACACAAAAGTTTTTTTTCTCTGTTCCCACTGGCATTTTCAGTAGGCTGGAACAGGCTCTTGAGCCTGGCAGGGAGGGATCCTGGAGCTGGGGGTGGTGCTGGGAAGGAGACCAAAGCCTTGGAACTAAAAGACAGGATCAGAAACCAGCAAGATCCAGCACTGACTCTGCTGGAGGAGTCACCTTTTTGTTTTCTGCCTTGAGCATTCCATAAGGAGAACTGGATTTTGGAGAGAGTGGTGCAGACAGCATTTGGGAACGATACCCTCTTGCCTGATATTTGACATTTTCAGTCTTGGAAGAGCTGGAATTTTTGCCAAGTGTGGCATATGTGCCTGGGTCTGAGGGGACATAGAGGATTATTCTCTGCTGCAGAACAGTTTAAGCCTAATTTCAGTTTCTTGCAGGTCCCTGGTGGGATTTCAGTGGGGTTTGGCCAGTCTCTCTTCAGGGGACAGCAGTGGGGGTTAAACCTTTGAGTTGAAACTTCTCTGGGCTGCCCCTGGTTCCTCCTCAGCAATGAGCTCTTTGCTCCTGGTTGGGTTTTGTTCCTGATGTGTTCTGGCTGTGAGCAGGGAGGTGTTGGTAACTTCAGTGTGGAGCAGACTGTGTCCCTAAACTCTTGGGAGAACCCTTTGTGCTGAACAGCATTAATCTCTGATTGTTGGAAAGCCCTGGAACGTGACTGGCTCCTGTAAAAATTGTCCATTGTAACACTGAGGAGAAGCTGCTCCTTCAGCTCATGTGTGTTTGTGTTTTCTGTCTGCTAATCTTCATCAGTTCCATACTTGGGAATGATGGAAGCTCTGGTTTTCTCAGTGTGTTCTTTCAGGAGATGATTTCTTCAGTTCCCTTGTCCCAGAACCATCATTGCCACACAGAAATTGCTGTGGCAGTTGTTAGGTTGTTGGCAAGTAATTTATCTTCCCTTTTTTTTTTCCTTTGCCCAGAGCAGCTGTGGCTGCCCCTGGATCCCTGGAAGTGTCCAAGGCCAGGTTGGAGCAGCCTGGGACAGTGGAAGGTGTCCTTGCCCATGGCAGAGGTGGCACTGGGTGGGCTTTAAGGTCTTTGCAACCCAAACCATTCCATGATTTTATGATTTGTCTGGCTCCATCCATGGCAGGCTGATAATTCCTGGAGCCACAGCCCCCCACACCTCCCTGGCTGCAAATCTGGGATGAAGGAAGAGCTGTTTATGTGGAAACAGTTGCTTGGTAGAGCTTCATGTCCCACCCTCTGTGTCCCTTACCTGAGGGCAGCAGGAACCTCTGGGCACCAGGTTATTCCCTGGAAAAAGTCCTGCCCTATGGAGCAGCAGCAATATCCCCAGTGTGCATTGAGGAGCTGATAAAAAGGTGAAAGCAGGGAAAATAAACACACAGAAATAGATACAAAATATAACTAATTATGGAGAAGTGGAACAGGAAAAAATTGGAAATAAATATGTGGAAAGTAAGGCAAGATTTGAAGACCTGTCCTGTGGAGCACTGGTGCAAATATTGGTGCTAAAAATGAGATTCTACAGAAAATTCATTACCCCTGGTGAGGAGAAGGGCAGGAAGGAAGTGGATGGTGTAAAGGGAGGGTCATGAACCCAAGAAATAGCATGGAGGAACTGCAGAAGGACTGTTGTTCTGCTGGTTTTTAATCCTGGTTTTGTGTCCACTTGCAAGCCAGTCCTTGTGTTCAGTCCTGCAAATATCTAAGGAATAATAAAAAGCCAGGTCCATGCAGAGGAGGGAATGTGTTCAGTGGAGTTGGTGTTTTAGAAAAAGAAATCAATGTTCAGTAGCTTTTAATAGAGATATTCTGCATCAAGCTTTGTAATTAGCATTAATTGTTTTAGAACCAACAGAATTTTATTGAACTCTGGTTTTGGTGTCTTGAAACCTCCAGGAAGGATCACAAGTCTTGAAACAGCACCCAGCTGACTGGGAAGCTTGGAGAGCCTCAAATTCTTGGACTATGTATGATCCTAAACTTCTGTCTCACCTATCAATAATCCTGGGGGTGCTTTATATTCTTCCAAAGATTGTGGGCAGCCAGAAATGTGGGGGGAATTTGGGGAAGTCCTAAAGAAGCTTAATGAGTCTGGGTTTTTTTGGGTGGTGTTTTTTTTTTTTTGGTGGGTTTTTTTTGTTTTTTTTTTTTTTGGTTCTTCCTAGAAATTTGAAGAAGAATTTCCTCCTGGTATGTTGCCCAGTTTCATGGGGACTGACACTTCTCCTTTCTCATTTCCCAAGTAACTTCTGCACTCTCCCAGCCAAAATCCTCCTCAAATGGGACGAAGCAGCACATTTTTTAGGCTGGGATTATCCAGTTCCTGCTGAGTGATGATCACCACCAGCTGCATCACAGCACTGAACTTCCAGCTGAAGGAAAGGGCGTCCTCAGTAGTGGCAGAGATTCTGCAGCATTTCTGATATTTGCTTCTAAAAAGGTGATAACCTTGTCCAGGGAACTGAGGTGGTCCCAAATCCACTCCAGAAATCAAATTCTTGGCTGTTGAGGCTTGTTTGATCCATTCTATTGCTGCTGCTCTGGTGACCAAATCTCCATCTCCTTCATCCCTGCCATGGCAGTGAAATGTTTGTGCTGCTGCATTTTGGGTTGTCAGAAGAAAGGATTTGAGCCTGGGGACTCAGTGTCTTGCTGCACCTTCCAGTGCAGTGTGACCTGGCAGGGAAATCTTGCCTGGTGCTGTGTGATGCCAGAACCTTCCAGTTTTTGCCAGCCCCTTCTCACTTCCTTGGAAAATTCTGGCTTTTTGCCCTCTGGTGCCCTTGGTTTTGCTGTTGGCCACGTGGCTTCTGGGTTGTCTCTGCCCCTTTTGCTTTCAGTTCCTGTGGAAAAGAACTGTGTCCTGTGGAGGGGGGATGTCACTTCTCTGTGGTTTCCTTGCTGGGCTGGGCTTTCTGGTGACAAACTGAGCTCAGGAGGGCCCTGCTGGAGCTGCAGCCGAGGCAGGAAAGGTCCTGCAAGGCCAATTCCTTGGCAGCTGCTGCTCCCTTCACAGAATTCCAGAGCTTGGAAAAGCCCTCCCAGCCCCTGGAGTCCCAGATGCCCACCTTGTCCCCAGCCCAGAGCACTGAGTGCCACCTCCAGGCCTTCCTTGGGGACTCCAAACCTCCCTGGGCAGTTCCAGTTCCTTTCCATGAAGAAATTCCTCCAGATGACATTTGTCACCCATGGAAACATAAGCCAATTCTTTGGGCTGACAAGGGGAAAGGAAGGTATTAACTTCTTATTTTCTTTAAATTGATAATTGATGGATTAATCTCCTGTGTATGATGGGTATCCTGTCTAGGTAGGCCTGGAGAAGACAGAATTTCTTTCTGGTATCTCTGTGTTTAACAGATAAAAAGGGACTTTCTGTCTCCTTCCCTCTGTCCCCAGCTTACCCCCCTTGCCCTGCAGGTGTTTGGAGTTTTGGGAAGAACAGTGGAAGCAAATCAGTTCTTTATTCCTGCTGGAGTGCTGGGAACTGGCTCTTGGCAAAGGGAACCAGCCAAGTGTGAATGTCACAGGCAGTGGCATGAAGTGGCTCGGGGAGGGTGATGCAGATTCTGAAAAAAATCAATTTTTTCTTGCTTTGCAAGGCTGGAGCTTCTCTTGTGTCCGCTGACTGCTGGAGTGTCCTTCCTGTGCCTTCTCCCCTTCATTTGTGACTTGGTGGGACACTGGAATAGGTGTATTTGCTTGGGATGAGGGGGGAAAATGGTTAAAAAACCCCAAAAGTGACAACTAAATGATGTCCTGCTCTAACAGTGTCAGTCCCAGTGCCCTTGAGCTCCAGTTGGCCTCACATCACTCCAGTTCCTGCTCTGTAATTGTCCACTGCACATCCCATTTCTCACTGGCAGTGAGTTCTCTGTGTCTCTTGCTCTGGGGTTACTTATTTCTCTCATGTCTCCCTCAGCAGTTGTGTAGAAAAGAATCCAGAAGAATTTATGCTGGAACAAGCTGCTTTTTTGTGCTGCTGCAGCAAAATGAAGACCAGAGCTGGAGTGATTCCTGACCAAAACAAAAATTCCTTACGTGTTCATAACAACTCCTCTGAGTGAGTGACTTGTTCCGTGCACCTCAAATTGGATTTTTTTGGTAGTGGTGGTTTACAGAGTTGGCTCCTGAGTTCTCCAGAGCAGCAGGAGGTCGATGTGGTGATGATGCAGAGTGTGACCAACAGGTTCAGTCAGGTGGGCTCAGGTAACCTGGAAATGTGGCCCTTTCCTGCTGCAGCCTCTGGAGTTCAGGGCTGGCCTGGCATCCCCAGCAGCTCCAGTTATTTATTGGATGCTCCAGGTCAACTTCTGCCTTCCCTGTCTGTCCCAGGGGGGTTCCTGGCACATTCCTCTGCCCCAGCTCCTGGTTTCAGGGAAAAGCCTGGAACTGCTGCCCTGGATGCTGAGGGCTCTGTTGAGCAGCTGCCAAGGATAGCCCCTGCTTCCTCAAGGGCATGTGCTACATAATTTATGTATCACTTACTCCATGAAGAGCTTCAGTGCTCCTTTTTTGTATTCTGGAGTGCTGCAGTAAATGGAACAAAGCTTTTCCTCTTTTTTTTTTTCTTTTTTTCTTTTCCCTAAGAGATTTTTTTTCCTTGTGTTTACTGTGGAGCAGTGGACAGGTAGGAACTCACTGGTGTGTCCATGGCCAGGAGTGTGAGGGGTCTGGAAAACACACTCAGGGGGTTGCACATGGTACAGACCCCACTCAAGGCATGAGACTTCTGGTCTTTATTAATTTTTCTGTGGCAGAGTTAATATTTTCCATGATCCTGGCAATCTGGACAGATTTCTTCCACACAGCAGAGCTGTTCAGTAGGTGAAGTGCTGCAGACCTGATTTCAAATACTCCTTTTGGAAGGTGGAGAGGGAAAATGTTGGTCTCAAGAAATAACTAGAAAACTACTTGGAAATCTGTGAGCAAAGCACTTAATTTGCTAACAGTGGACACTCCTGTGGGATAGGTGGGGATCTACATCCCCCAATTAACCCTTAAAACATCAGGATTGGTGAGGAGAAAAGGAAATTCAGCTCAGACACTTCCCATCTGCCAAAAAGCCAATGGAGCTGAGAACAAATAGTGGCTTCAGAGCTGGAGCAGTTGGACTCTGGCATGTTTTAAACACCCATTTCATTAGAAAAGCACTGTGGAGAAAGTTTTCCTTTAGAACAATCCTACAAATTTCTCCTCAAAATCCCACCCTGGGTCTGCTTCACATTATGAAATCTCTCTTCAGGGACTTGCTTGGGATTTTTTTTTCCCCTTAAGGAACAGGCTGGGTGTTGGAGAGACATATGCATTGTTTCACCAGAGCTGCAGCCTCTATTTCCAGACAAGAGGGAAGCACATTGTTTTGTGTCTTTGATATGATCCAGCCAGAAAACAGCCTCAGGGAAGAAAATTCCCAGTCCTTGGCAGCAGCACTGTCTTTCTGCCTTTTTTTTCCTCCCTCTGTCAGTGTCACAATGTTCACTGTTCTAATAACTCAGGACTAAACTCACATGGGGCATCTCAAAAGTCCTTTGTAAGACTTGAGGTCAGAACTCGCTGAAAGTTCAGAGGGACGAGTCTCATTTTCCTAATGAAGAAAAGTTCCAGGGTTATTTTGGAATTAGGTCTAAGAAACTGGTACAAGAAGCTACTTCAGTGCTGTAATTTAGTGACAGTGCAGCAAATTTGTGGTGGCTGCTGAAAATTTTTCACCTTCCAGCTCAGGCAAACTGAGCCCTGCCAAAAAAACCCTCAGGTGTTGGTGACAAAGGGCAGGGTTCAGCTCTCTGAAATTTGATTATTTCAGGTGCATGGTCTGGCTGTATATCTGTCTTCCTGTGGAAGACACTTCAGGAACTTCACTTGTTGTTTATTTTGGTTGGAATGAGCCCCCTGGAGCTGAAGTGACTTAATTGAGGAATGTCACAATTTATTTGAGGGCAGCTGCATCTAATACTGACACACTTGTCAGAGAGTCTGGATCCTGGAATTACAGAAGGTTTGGATTCCCAGGGACCTCAAAGCCCATCCAGTCCCACCCCCAGGGCAGGGACACCTTCCATTATCCCATCCAGCCTGGCCTTGGACATTCCCAGGGATCCAGGGGCAGCCACAGCTTCCCTGTTAATATCCTGTTTATAGGAATACTTCTGCTATCAAATTGAATTGATTTTAACAGATATTTTTATGATTTTTCCATATTGCTCTATAGGATATTTGTGACAGGTCACTGATGAACCTACAGGGAAGATGGTGGGGCGTGAACTCAAGTTAAAATCAAATATTTTTTAGTAATGAGAAGGACAACAGAATATTAAAAATATTATTTATTACAATTTCCTTATCTGGTTTTCTGTATAGCAGATTTTCTTTTTTGTCATATCTCAGTAAAATCTCTTCTTCCCTTTCTCTTCAAATATTTATAGTTTTGGTATAAACATAACGTAGTTGAAAAATTAGCTGAATATAGCAAAAGACACAACACTATTAAAGTGTTGCTCCAAAGTGCTTAAAACTAAGAATAGTCCATTAAACTTGGCTCTGATTGCGTCATCTGATGTGAAGTGTTTATAATTTTGGGTTGGATTAAGCTATTAGACCATTTAACTACTCCTGTATTTGCGGGTGGGGAGAAATGTGAATTCTTCTGTGGAAGAATTGAAAATACATCTGTGGTTTGAGGCTTCTGAGGAATGATAAATTTAGCCCAGTGCTGTAATCAGTCCGTTTTGTGCCATTCTCCTTAGTCTCTCATTATTGGCTGTAATTCCAGCAGAAGGAATATCTCTATTCTCAAGTGGCTTTGTGGTGGTGGTGGGGGGGAAATCCTTATTATTTTTATTTTTTTTATTTTTCTCCTGAAAAACAGCTGGACCATACAAATGACACAGTGGTGGATTTCTCCTTAAGGTTGAAGTTGTGGCTTGCTGGGAGCTATTTTTAAAATCTATGAGGAGTTGGACGTTTTTACCTCAGTACCATTGCTGCCATTAACACAACATGTGCATTTTCAACCTTAACTCTCTTGGAATTTGAAATGGTTTTATTGACCCTTTAAACAAACCCAATATGTGGCAGGGATGCTAAACAAGAAACCAATCAAATATTAGAATATGCTATCAGGCTGTTTGTATTAATGATTAATTAATGGGGAAATGGAAGCTTCAGCCTCGTGCCAGAGAATGAACTGGAAGGGGATGCCTGGAGCTGATGCTTGTAGGACTGGTGAGATTTTATGGCCAGGAAAAAGACGCAGTGTTGGTTTTCTTGTGCTTTTACCAGTGAGTGGGAAAGAGGACTGGAGTCAGACCCTGTTCCTCACCTTCTGTAATAATCTCATTATTGCTACTAAAGGTTTGTGTTCTCATCTTTAGACTAAACCTGTTCTTTGCTTTGCTCTTCCCTTCCCATGGCCGTTGGGGTAGGAAATGGAAGAATCCCCTGTCCAGCTCTCTCTAAACCCCTTAGAAGCCTTTGGGTTGGTAGAGGGTGGGCAGGCCCTGGCACAGGGTGCCCAGAGCAGCTGGGGCTGCCCCTGGATCCCTGGCAGTGCCCAAGGCCAGGCTGGACACTGGGGCTGGGAGCAGCCTGGGACAGTGGGAGGTGTCCCTGCCATGGCAGGGGTGACGCTGGATGGGCTTTCAGATCCCTCCATCCCAAACCATTCCATGATTCTGTGGTACCTCCCAAGGCATAAACAAGAGCTGGGAGCACATCCCAAATCCACAAGGGAGACACCATGCAGCTCCTCAGTGCCCCTTCCTCTGCTACCAGATCTTTATTGTCGCCTTCCCTCCACTTCCAGCACTTCGGTCTTGCTTGCCAAAATGAGTTTTGTTTCCTGATGCGTTTGGGAGCTGTCAGGTGGGATTGGGAATTCAGGAAGAGCGCTTCAGGGAAAGTTTTGCCTCTATACATTCCAGCTCTCCATGCTGGGATGGGAATGGATGCTGGAAGGGCATTTCCTGACATCCTTCCAGCTGTGACTGCTGCCAGAACCCACCCAGTGTTCCCTCCTGTGCCTCTGGTGCTCCCACAAAACCCCGGGTGTGGCTGTCTGAAGGCACTGGCCCTAAAGTGGGATGTCAGGTGGAATTTTGCTTCTGCCACTTGCTGGACTGGGATGTTTTCTCCCCTTGGATCATGTGGATGTGTATGGAGAGCTTTCCAAGTGAAAAATAACCCTGTGATTATCTGTACCCCAGACAGGAGCAAACTCACCTCAAAACCTGTGGAATAACCTTGATTCTCCAGCTGATTTGAAATGGACGTTGATTTTTGACAGCGCTGTGATCTCACTTTGATTTTTCTAGCAGCCAGCTGGTGTCTCAGGTGCTTTCCTGTGGTGCCAGGATCTCCCAGGACTTGGGTGGTGCAGTGCAGGAAATGCTGAGCCATGTTTGGGCTCCGTAGCCATTGATATTTGTTGGGTTGTTTCAATTTTATTTTCCTAAGATTGCTTGAAAGAGGAAGATCTGGTTAGTGGCTTGAGAAGGAGACTTGTGAGACACCAGTGTAAAGAAAAAGAGAATGTATTTTTGTTGCTTGCTGTGTTCTGGGGAATTTGGGTCACTCAATCCTCCTGAATCGCTGCGTCTCTGAAGGTACCTGTAACCATTGAAGTTGACTTGTGAAAGGCTTTTACCACTTAGCCCTGCAAATATTGAATGATGTCTGTTATGGATTGCAGGAAATATAAAGGGGGAAAAATCTGTGGTGTTCAGTGATTTGTTTTACTACACTTCAAATTTTTTCTCATTACTTCATGAAATTCCTCTCTAATTCAATCTTTGTCTTTTGTCTTTGCTGCCTTGCAGGGTTGGTACAGTAGGCCTCACTAAACTTAGCTGCAACTAAGAATTTCTCCTACATCAACTGAGTTAAGGCTGATGCTCTTGTGGAATGTGGATTAAAAGTGCGTGCTAAGTTCCCAAATTTGAGAAGCGGAGAAAAGTAAATGTACCACTGCCACCAGCATCAGGACAGCAAACCAAGGGACAAAGAATTTGACCCGCTGTGTTGATTTTGGTTAAAACTGGTTCACGTGGTGCTTAAGAGACGTTGGCTGGGGGGCGAGAAGTGGACGTCAGCGAAGGCTTTTTGGTTACAAAATGAGGGCTGCTTTGGAGCCAGCAGACATTGCCATTGTGGCCCTGTACTTCGTGCTTGTAATGTGCATAGGTTTCTTTGCCATGTGGAAAAACAATCGGAGCACCGTGAGTGGCTACTTTTTGGCAGGGCGTTCTATGACCTGGGTAGCTATCGGGGCCTCGTTGTTTGTGAGCAATATTGGAAGTGAACATTTCATTGGGCTCGCAGGATCTGGAGCGGCGAGCGGATTCGCCGTAGGCGCGTGGGAGTTCAACGCCTTAATGCTTTTGCAGCTTTTGGGATGGGTCTTCGTGCCAGTCTACATCCGGTCGGGAGTGTACACCATGCCCGAATACTTGTCCAAGCGGTTCGGAGGGCATAGGATTCAAATCTATTTTGCAGCGTTGTCTCTACTTCTTTATATCTTCACCAAGCTCTCGGTTGACTTGTATTCGGGGGCGCTTTTTATCCAAGAGTCCCTAGGGTGGAACCTCTATCTGTCGGTGATCCTGCTGATCGGAATGACGGCGCTGCTGACTGTGACCGGAGGGCTGGTGGCCGTCATCTACACGGACACCCTCCAAGCGCTGCTTATGATCATCGGGGCCCTCACACTCATGATCATAAGCCTCATGGAGGTCGGTGGGTTTGAAGAAGTGAAAAGGAGGTACATGTTGGCGTCACCAAACATCACCTCCATCCTCCTAACCTACAACATCTCCAACACCAACTCCTGCAACGTCAGTCCAAAGCCTGACTCTCTCAAAATGCTGCGCGAGCCGACGGACGAAGACATTCCCTGGCCTGGATTTCTGCTGGGACAGACCCCGGCCTCAGTGTGGTACTGGTGCGCTGACCAAGTCATAGTGCAGAGAGTTCTGGCCGCCAAAAACATCGCTCATGCCAAAGGCTCCACCCTCATGGCCGGCTTCTTGAAGCTGCTGCCCATGTTCATCATCGTGGTGCCGGGGATGATCTCCCGCATCCTGTTTGTGGATGACATCGCCTGCATCAACCCCGAGCACTGCTTCCAGGTGTGCGGGAGCAGGGCCGGCTGCTCCAACATCGCCTACCCACGCCTGGTGATGAACCTGGTGCCCGTGGGGCTGCGCGGGCTCATGATGGCCGTGATGATCGCCGCCCTGATGAGCGACCTGGACTCCATCTTCAACAGCGCCAGCACCATCTTCACGCTCGACGTCTACAAGCTCATCCGGAAGAGCGCGACCTCCCGGGAGCTCATGATCGTAGGCAGGGTCTTTGTGGCCTTCATGGTGGTGATCAGCATCGCCTGGGTGCCCATCATCGTGGAGATGCAGGGCGGGCAGATGTACCTGTACATCCAGGAGGTCGCGGATTACCTGACCCCGCCGGTGGCCGCCCTGTTCCTCATGGCCATCTTCTGGAAGCGTTGCAACGAGCAGGGGGCTTTCTATGGCGGCATGGCCGGGTTTGTCCTGGGCGCCATCCGGCTGATCCTGGCCTTCTTCTACCGCGCTCCCGAGTGCGACCAGCCGGACACCAGGCCCGGCTTCATCAAGAACATCCATTACATGTACGTGGCCACGACCCTGTTCTGGATCACCGGGGCCGTGACGGTCGTGGTGAGCCTGCTCACGCCGCCGCCCACCAAGGAGCAGGTCCGGACCACCACGTTCTGGGCCCTGTGGAAGCGCGGCGTGCCGGAGAGCGCCGGCAAGGGGGAGCTGTACCAGGCGCAGGAGAAGAGCATCCTCAAGTGCAACGAGAACGCCAACCACATCATTCCCAACGGGAAGTCGGAGGAGAACATTAAAAACGTGAAGCCGGAGGACATCAACCTCCTGGTGACGTGCAGGGATGACAGCAACCCGGTGATCTCGGTGAGCCACTCCGAGGTGGAGACGCCCGTGGATTGTTATTCCAACGGACAGGCGGCCCTGATGGGGGAGAAAAAGCACGAGGAGGAGGAGGGGACTGACAACATGGCGAGACATTTGAAATTCATAGATTGGTTCTGTGGCTTTAAAAGTAAAAACATAAACAAGAGAGTGGTTCGGGAGGTCGAGGAGGAGACTGTTTGTTTACAAATGCTGGAAGAGACTCCAAAAGTTAAACTATTACTAAATACTGGACTGGTCTGTGTCTGTTCGCTTGGAATCTTCATGTTTGTCTACTTCTCTTTGTGAGTGAATAGTGAATTTTTAAGGGTATGGCTTAAACATACAGAAGTTGATACAGGTCTCTGGAGATTTTTGGTTTTTCCTTTCTTTTCTTTTCAAACAACATAACCACAACCCAGGCATTGTTTACGCTATAATTGTAAGGTCAACTCAGCTTTAGCCTATTTTGAGACCATTTGGGATGTGTTGTCCTCCCTCTGCTGAAAGCAGAACCTGTCCTGTGGTGGCTTTTTCTTTTTTCCCTTTTGTGTTGGTTTTATTTTTTTTTTCCATTTGCAGCACTAACCTTTTGTTTTTCTGTGTATAAATATACCAAAGGCAGGCAGGTGGCTGTGTTTGAAGTCAGGCAGTTACAGCTCAGTCAGCATTAAGTGAAGATAACAGGTAATCAGTTACCAGTGTGTAAAATCTGAGTGATTAAAGCTGTGTCAAAAGATTTTTAGACGCAGAGCTGTGATGCACATTTATAAAATAGCTGTATTACCTTGGCCAACTTAGCACTTTTTAATTGCACTCACTGCTTTTTTCTTTTTTCAGTTTCTCATTTTTCTTCTGGCAACAACAGGAAGTTGTTTTGTCTCATTTTATAGCACTTAAAACATGATAGCTCTTAGCAGCTTTCTGCCTTTTTTTTTATTCTTTGTAAGGAAATTTTTGTCTTTTGATTTTTATCCAGTGTAAATTCCATTACTGAAAAGTTTCTGTATTTAAAAAAAAAAGAAAAAAGAGAAAAAAACTAAAACAAAAATAAGCCTGGAGATGACAAACTGTCAATGGAGAAGGAGGAAAAAGAATCATTCTTTCTGTGAGGTTTTGTAGTATATTGAAATTGAAGAATCACAGAATTCTTGGGGTGAGTTGGGGATGTTCCTGGGCAGCTGTTCCAGGGCTCTGCCACCTCCATGGAAAGAAATTTTTCCTCAGGTTTGGGTGGAGTTTCTTGAGCTTCAGTAAATGGCCAAAAAGATTCATTCAGCCTCTCCAGCCTCTGAACCTGGAGGACATTGTTTGGATTAGCTTCTTTTTAGGGAAAAATCTGTTTGTAGGTTCTACCATATGGGAAAAAGAGAACCATGAGGCTTTGCATGTCTTGAAAAACTCTTTTTCACCCTGCAGAAGGGTTTTCCTGTACATGGGGGGAATCCCAGAGGAGAAAGAGGAGGAAGCCCCGATGCTGCAGGGGGAGAACAACTGCGAAGGCGAGGAAGGGGAAATGGGAGAGAGAGGTGAAAGTGCTCCTTGTTTTCCAGAGTCCTTTTGCCCCACGTCTTCTCCCACTTCCCCTTTCACCCTGTCAAACTTCCTTTTTGTTTTCTGAGGAATCCCTGAGCTTGGAAAAGCCCTCCCTGGTCATTGAGTTCCAGCTGTGCCCAATCCCCACCTCGTCACCCAGCCCAGAGTGCCACATTCCTTGGACACCTCCAGGGCTGGGCGCTCCACCAGCTCCCTGGGCAGCCCCTTCCCATGAGTGACCTTTGTGTGAAGAAATTCCCTCCTTCCCTCCCTCCTCAGAAGGATCCTGAGGGATTTGGTGTCAGGAGACAGGGAGCGCGTGCAGCCACAAATCTGTGTCGGCAATTGAGGTCTGTCCTGTCCTCAGGATTTTTCCAAAAACCTGAATTCCTCCCAGGCTGTCACAGCTATTTGTAGGTCTCCAGATCGAGAGGATCTTTACTCCTGAAGGATGGATGGATGGATGTCCAGGCAGGGATGAGCAGTTCCCAGGTGGGGAGGATATGTGTGCAGCAGGTTGGTGCTCTCATCCTTCCCCAAGCCAAGCTGGGTCCTGGTTTTGGGACCAGAGCCCACCAGTATTAAACTCCTTCCCTCTCCAGGACAGAGTGGTCATATCCAGGCTTTCCATGGAAATAATTCCTCCAGTTGTCTTTGCTCCTGAGCTCGTTCAGGAGAGCAGGAACTGGCTGGGCCAAAATCGGGCTGAGGGACCATTGTGAGCGTTCACCAAAACCAGTTCAGGGGTCCAGCACCATTTCCTTGGCACACAAACAAGAACCAATTCCTGTGGGGGAAACCATTTTGTAGAGATGAAATTTGGGTCAATCCTGCCTTTGACTGCTGGAGAAAGTTTGCTTTTCCAGTGGTGCCATCCACATGGCTGCTAGTAGATAATTTCCAATACGTATTTTCAGATAAAAGGATTCACTTCTATTTTTGGGGTGGTTTTGTTTGTTTTGGTGGTGTTTTAATATCAGTTGAATCTCATTCATTCCAAAACTTTGACCAGAGGCTGAGCTGCCACACTTTTCTCCACTTGGTTTACTTGTTGCTGCTGGGAAGTAGAACTACTCCAAAGTGGAAAACTTGGAGTGTTGTTGCAATAATTGTAGAGAGGAGTCACCATACGTGGTGTTGATGTTGCTACCACTGGGACAAGACACATTTTCTTATGATTTGTGTGGCCACAGCTTGGTTTGGGAAAACATTTTAAATCCTATTTAAGGGTGAAATCCTGGTGTGTGAAATTAATGGGATTTCAAGTTGTTTCATTAGTGGGCTGAGGTGTGAAGGATGGTTTGATGTAAAAACGTAGGGAATTGTTTCCATACAGGATAAAATCATTTAGGGCAACGTTTGATCGTAGTGGGATGAAAAATAACTTGTAGAAGGTAAAGCTAATTCTCAGTCCAACAATATCCTCTTGAGAAGGCTGGGATGTGGCTCAAACACCCGGCTTGGCCCAGGGAAGGAGACTCCTGTCCGTTCGGAGCTCGGCACGATTTCGGAGCAGCGCCTGGCACTGGGATGTTCCAGGCTGCTCCTCCATGTCCAGCGCTTTGCCACCGCCTGGGAAGCCAGGTTAGCTCAGGGACCCTTTGGCTCGGCTCCATCGCCCCCCTGTGCTGTCCCCAGGGTGCCTTACGCGGGCGGGTGGGCGGCCCAAGGCGCGGCTGGAGGAGGCGCTTCCAGCGCTTCTTCCAACGGCTTCTCCCTGCTGCTTCCATCCCTCTGCCCCTCCCCCAGCCATTTGCTCCTCCAAGAGGACACTTGGAAGAGTTAGCAGGCAGAATTCCAGTGTCCTGCTCGGGTGGTCAGACCCGTGGGGAGCTCGTCCTTGGCTGTGGGAGGGAGTCAAGTCCTTCAGGACCGCACTGCGGAGCCCGAGGTGCTCCATCTCCCACTTGGTTTATTCTCCCTTTTGCTACACTAACGAGCTGCTACATTAATCACACTGCTAATTGGCAGGCAGGATCATCATGGATTATTAATCTGCCTGCCCACCCCATCTTTGGACCTGGTATTGTGAAGCTTTTAAGCAAATTCTTCCTCCAGTGCTTTTTCTCTTCAGGTGTTTCCAAGGTGTTTTGTGTGCTCCTCTTCAGCCTCATTGTGTCGTAGAGATCCTGGAAGTTGCTGATGCTCTTTGCTGCATAAAACCACTTAATAAAAGGCCTTTATTATTCAATAAAGATATTTCTAAGGTTCCAAGCAAGCTGCCTGCTGGAGAGAAGGACCTTGTGTAGGAGAAGGGATTTTTTATAGCGTAAACAAGCCTTTGCTGAGGGGGGAAGTTGATGATTTTGGGGTTAAACACCCATTTTTTGGTCCAGCAGAACTACAGAGTGTTTCCCACGATGGACAGTCAGTTCCATTAATTTTTTTGCCTGGCCCCCTCCCCCTGGGTGGGGCTGGTTGTGCTTCTGTCTTGCAGCAATGGGTTTATTTATTATTGCCTTGAGCTTAGGATGACAAGTCTTGGAAAACTGAGTTTGGAATGACAGCTTTTTTTCTTCTTGTTATTTCCCTTAACTTATTTTTTCTGGTAAGATATTTGAATTTTGCTCCTGGAAATAGTAGAAGCCTTTTATTTAAAAAATTCATTAAAAAAAAAAAAAAAAAAAGAGGCTTCTTGGGAGTTTAATAGTGCATTTTGGGAGACTGTTTTTATTTAAGTTTTTTTAAATGGCTGATTTGATGCTATTCTCTGCCAAAGTTTAGAGGGTTTTTTGTTGCTTAATTTTTTTTTTTGATAATTTCTCCTGTTTAGCTTTTAGGGAAAGGCAAAAGTGCGAGATTGTAAGAAATAAAAATGGCCTTCAGTAGATTCCTTATATTGTGTATTTTTTACTTCTCCACTTGTGTGTTCCCTGATCCCAGAAGGGCCAGGATGAGACTTCTGATGAGAGTCATGAGCCCTGTAACCGAGGAGAGAAAAGGATTTATTTCCACAAGGTTACAGCGGAGGGGGCAGAGCCACCCAGGAAGCTCTGCCAGCACTTAAAAGATGCTTACAACTTTAAAACAGCTTTATTTTTTTTATATATCTATTTTTTTAAATCCTGAGATAGAGGAGGTGTTGGGAATTGCTCCCTTTCAGAGAACAGAGACATGGAAGAAGCTGGAGTTGCCAAGCTCCAGCTTTCTCAAGGAAATCTTTGGATTTAGCATGTACAGAGAAGCAAAATTACTCATCTGTTAATTTGGTATTCTGTATGTTCTGTGCCCTTAAATGTAATTGTTTTGAAAATAAAACTAACCTTGTTATGTGATGTTAAAAGCAGACTTCTGTGCAATGTTTTAATTTTTTTTTGTTTTTTTAAAGAAAATGTTTGTATATAATTAAATGGTTTAATGTGCTTTAATTGGCCTAAGGTAAAGAGTAGTCCTAGAATGTAAAACATATATAATTAGAATTTCTGATTTCACTGTGAGATCTCTGAACTCTTGGTTTTTTGTTTTTTTTTTTTGTTGTTTTTTTTATTTTATTTTCGCAAAGTGGTTTTGTTTTGTTTACAAAACACTTTCTCTTTGATTTCTTTCCTGGTGTTGGTTTCAAGGCATTTGCTTCACTTCTGTTCCAATCTTGAACTCATGGTATAGTGACATCTGGTGACACTTGGCATTCTCAGTTCCACTGTGTAAAGTCAGACACTTTGAGCAAAACTGGCGGTGAAATGACAATTCTGTGTCTAGGAATTCACGCTTTTAAAATGAGGTGGTTATAAAAATAGTTGCTGTGCAAAATGTTAGTAGTCTTCTTCAAGAAGAAAGCAAAATTTTCTAATCTCACTCGAGCAGTCTCTTCATTCATCATCTTCTTTTTTAAAGCACAGTGTCAAAGTGATGCTGCTTTACCTTGTATCTCTGAGAAAAATGTTTTTTTAGATATCTGTGAAGTATTTTTGGGTTTTGTTGCTGTTGTATTTTTCTGCAGATTTTATATAAAATACCAGTTAATGAACTGCCTTTTTTCTGTTGGTTTTTTTTAAACTCTCTAAAATACATTTCAGACCAAAACCAAATGATATCATATAGCATTTGAAACCTGCCTTTTTCCTTGTCCCTTGGTTGTTTTTTTGGAAATAAGCCAAATGGGCATGTAGATAAGATCACTATAATGGATCCAGGTCTCTTTTGGTAAAGTGTTATTTAAAGGTCTGTTAAGATCTTATAAGACAATATACTGAAAAAAAAAACCTTTACTGTAGTAGGAATATAGATTTAGAAGTGTTAATGAGATTAATACAGCTTAATTATATTGTAAGTTGCTACTGTCCTTAATGACAAGCTTTTTGTCATAGAAACGATGTATGATAAATTAATTTTGGTCTAGTGTATAGAATTATCATATTGCTATCAATCTTTGAAGTAAATCTGATGCAAAATTTTCATAGTTAGCATTGCTGGCCCTGTGTATACTGTTCTTTGTATACTGTATGCATTTTATTTTGCCTCCTGCATTAGTCTTCAAACTTAAACTCTTATTAGAGAGTATTTGGATACTTTCAGACTGTGTTTCTTGCAGTTTACATTCCTTTACCATGGCATTTTGTCCTGTCTCAAAGTATTGTATGGAAATGTTTCAAACTTCTGTACAAAGTTTCAATAAAAATAGAGAAAAAACCCAAAAAAACCCAAAGCGACCAACCCACCAGAACAGAGATTTTTGGAGTATTTTACTCTCAGTAAGCCCTGCGTCCCTGTAGGTAAAGATGATTCCTGCTTCTCCTGGTTATTCCAAACTGGGTTCTTTGAGACTGCAAGGAGAACTTCAGGATCCCAAATCCTGAGTTGGGCCACTGGTTTTGGGAGGTGGGGTTGGGCTGGGCTGGGCTCAGGGCACAAAACAGGAGTGAACCCCCCTTCAGCTGAGCAGTCTGCTTGGATATTGTGCAAAATTCCTTTTTTTTTTTTTTTTTTGTTTTGTTTTATCTTTAAATATCCTGTTCAGTTGCTGCTTAAGCAGTTTTTGAGTGTGGGACCAGCACCTTCTTATTGATTATGGAGTTAAAACATCAGCACATTCTGTGAGCAGAGCCCTGAATCTCCCACTTCCTTCTCCTCATCCCTGTCCCCCCATAAGGACATGATGAACATGCTGGGAATTGTGAATTCCTTGCCCAGTGTTGGTGGTTCAGCGAGGAGAGGGGCAGGCCTGCTGTTAAATTAGGGATTCATGTTCCTTTGGAGGTGTGAGCTTGGGAAAAACTCTGGCAAGGCTGTTCAACCCAGAATTTGAGCTGCAGGCAAAACAAATTAACCCAAATTTTTCATTTATTCTCTTCTTTTGCTGCTGTGATGTAAAAGAAAAATGGAAATTTTGCTGTTGTTTGTTTCAAGGGGTGGATAAGAAACATTTTTTGAGAGGAAAATTTGGATTTGGGATGAAAAATAAGCATTTTCCTGCCTTACAGACTTGGTTTGGATTTGCGTTTCCCAGAAGGGAGCATTTTCATGAGTTAACTATTAATTAACTGGTTCCATAATTAGTTTATTAGGTGTTTACTCAGTGAGCAGTGTTCCAGGTCAGTGATTCTCAAAGAGGTTCAAGCAGCCTCTTTGTCACCAGCTGGTTCTGTTTGTGTTGGCCAAGCCTCACTCCCCAGTTTCCTGCTCCTTGGGGTTTCGGGTTCCTCTGGGTGTGGGGGCCTGGCCCAGGTGGGGTCTGGGCTGGGTTTGTGTGGAAAATCCCACAGAGATGGTGGCAATGAGGCCTTTTCCTGCAGGGAATTCCCTTCCTGGGATGTGGCTGCCTCAGTTTCCCTGTGGATGTTGAGGTGCTGGGAAAGGGAAGGAGCCAGGAGGTTTCACCTCTGGCCCTTCACTTTAATCAGGTTGTACTCAGGGATTTGCTTTTTGGGTGTTTTGGGCTTTGTTTTTGAGGTGTTGGTGGAGTGATAGAAGAGAATTCAGTTTATGATGTTTATAACCCTTTGTCAGCAGTGATTTTTAATATTTACCTGACTCCTGTTGTGAGATAGTTTCGTGCATCCCAGGATTTATCTGGCAGAATTTGAGCAAGGGATTGGCAAGATTCCCTCTTCACTTTGTGAAAACATTGTGACTTCCACCTTAAACCTTTTTCTGCTCCAGAGCCAAGGATGTTCTGCAAAAGCTGGAGGACTTAGAAATTACAGCTGTGCTCCTCAAAAAGTGCTGTGGAAGGTTTTTTACTCACCGTGTTCAGCTTTGTCTGTGCTGGGGCAGCAGTGAGGATGTGCAGGATGGGCTGCGTGTCCAGAGCCAGCTCTGATCCCTGAAAATTCCTCTCCTAGAAGGGACACATGGCTTAGACCAGTCTGGGTGGGGCAAGAGGCCACTGGCAGCTGGGCTGGGTGAGGAACTGTGTGTCCAGCAGGAGCAGGGCAGGGATTGTCCCTCTGTGATGAGGCCCCTCGAGGGCTGTGTCCAGTTCTGCTCCTGCAGGAGAGACCTGGAGGGGCTGGAGCGTGTCCAGNATTTGGGGATTCTGGGATTCTGGGAAATTGGCTGATTTTCCACTCCAGCTCTTTCCAGAGCTGGGACAGGGACCCCAGCTGACCATGGGGACATCCCAGTCCCTGTGGTGTTGTGCCCAGTCTGTAAAACTGGGGAACAGTGAGGAAGAAGGGGGGATATTCCCTCTATGTCTTGTTTTGTTTGGATTTCATTATTTTCCTTTCCACTCTTAATTAAGCTTAATGAACATACAAAATAAATTGATGAAATATATTATATGAAATATAATATATATATATATTGAGGACATATATATATATGTCCTCAAACCAGGACAACATCAAAAAGTCATGGCAGGAACACAGCTTGGAGTTCCTGGGGAGCTCTTTCTCAGCAAGTTCCTGATAAGGAGAATTTTGCAGTGTTACTCTGAAGCCCTTATCAGAATGTGTTGTGGTTGGAAGAAGAGCTGAAGTTTCTGGAGTTCCAAGGAAGGTGTTTAATTAATTCTGAGGTTTAACTGATTCTGAATTGATTCTGCCTGGAAGGTTGAGGACTCTCCATCCCTGGCAGTGTCCAAGGCCAGGCTGGACAGGGCTTGGAGCAGCCTGGGACAGTGGAAGGTGTCCCTGCCATGGCACTGGATGATCCCTAAATCCCTTCTGACCCAAACCCTTCTGTGACGTTGTGGCCAATTGTTCCTTTGACTGTTTCTAGTAATAAACCATTGAAATAATCCTAAATCATGGAGGATTTGTTGCTGTTTATTTCAGATTTAAAAGGCACCTTTTTAGGCTTCTTTTTAGAAATTCTCAAGAATTTCAGCTCTCTAAAATGAATTAAATTCAGTGTTGGGATTGATGTTTTAATTTAACTGCGAGTTGGTATTTATAGAGTACTTGTATCCCTTAGATTTTAATTTAATTTCTTCTATAATTTCCTTTGATCTTAAAAGATGAGTTAAAAATTTTTAAAAAATCTGTCATAGAATTTAGATTCTTTGAAGAAGAAAGGTGGATTTGGGAACAGAAGAGTTCAGGCATCACTTTGAATTTAAAAGTTGCTGCTTCCTCTGCATCCAGGTCTGTGGGGTTCATATTCACATCTGGTTCTTTGGCTTACACACCATCCAAATGCCAATTAAAATCTGTTTTGAGGATGGGGTGTTCATCTTAACTCAGGAGTAATTTTGATCACTTCCCCCCAAGTTATTTTTGGTGATGTGCCTGCTGTAACTTTCTATTTGCCATTTCTGGAATGGTCTCTCCTGCTTCTGTGCTCACTCAGCGTGGGATGGGAGCATGGGAAGGTTGTCATGGTCAGGAGCACCTGGGGTTTCCCATTTGTCCTTTTTTCTGTCTTGGGAAAATTCTTCTGTTGTAGATACAGAAACCTCTGTCCCTGCATCCTGCTGGCCCTAAAATGATCCAGGTCTGGGGCTCCAGGAAAGGTCTGGGAATGTTGGGATGAGTCCAGAGGCTGGGAGAGCTGGGGGTGCTCACCTGGAGAGGAGAAGCTCCAGGGAGAGCTCAGAGCCCCTGGCAGGGCCTGAAGGGGCTCCAGGAGAGCTGCAGAGGGACTGGGGACAAGGCCTGGAGGGACAGGACCCAGGGAATGGCTCCCAGTGCCAGAGGGCAGGGCTGGATGGGATCTTGGGAATCAGGAATTGTTCCCTGGCAGGGTGGGCAGGCCCTGGCACAGGGTGCCCAGAGCAGCTGGGGCTGCCCCTGGATCCCTGGCAGTGCCCAAGGCCAGGCTGGACACTGGGGCTGGGAGCACCTGGGACAGTGGGAGGTGTCCCTGCCATGGCAGGGGTGGCACTGGGTGGGCTTTGAAGTCCCTCCAACACAAACCAGCCTGGGATCCCTCCCCAGCCCTGAACTTCCAGGCAGGTTTTGAGAGTCCTCCCATTCCCTCTGCTCCATTTCCAGCCAGCCTGCTCCAGCACAGCTCCCACATCTTCTGTTTCCTTGGAATTTATCTGGATTTTGACCTTTCCTGACTGCCCTGAGTGGTTGTACCCAACCTGGGGCTGCTGCTCTGGGTCGTTGATGCTTTTCCAGTAATTGCAGAGTTTTTAATCATTTTCACTAATAATTTCTAATGTTTTATTAAGTAGTAAATGACAGCAAGGAAATGGTTTTTCCCCTTAGTTTTGCTGCTTGGAATTGCAGCTTCCTTCTAAACATGGATTTTGCCTTCTTTGATTTCCACCTCAGTAAATAATCCCAGACCAACCTTTTGTAACTGCTGAGCAACCAAAAAAAGACATAATTTTATCCTGCTGTTACTACATTGAAGGGATAACCAAGTAATTGGGATGGAGTTATTCCTGTTTATAATTTGGGATGTGCCCACTGCCTTTAAATCTTCCTGTTGGACTGAGCAAGTGGCCAGAACAACTTGAGAACTGTCCTAGCCCTAAAACTCCTGAGGATCTGGTGTTTGCTTCCTTTTTTCTCTCCAAAGACTCTTCTTGGAGGAGGTTTTGGTGCTTGACAAAGTTTTTTTTTGTAGCCAGTGCTGAATTTTCTATCCCCTGGACTTTTCTGGGTGAAATGAGATGGAGAAAGGAGCAGTGGAGCTGAGTCCTTTCACACAGCTCTGGTTCCAGGTGGGTGGCTCCTCATTTTTTAGGAGGCATCAGCATTCCAAAGGCTTTATTTCCACGTTTGGTTTGTCTCCAAGCTGCTCTCTGAGCTTCATGGCTGATGGTCATGCCTGAAGCCACTTTGCCACAGAGAATTCCCATTTTTTCCTGGTTCCCTTTGCTTTATACCCTTCCTGGTTGTCAGGTGGCTCCTGTGGGACTGATAGAACCCATGGGAGCATTTTTGTTCCCTCTGGTGCACAATGTCCCCTCAGGACAAGGTGGTTGGTGCTGCTTTGATGGTTCTTTCAGGGCATTTGTGGCTTTAATCCTGGGGGAGCTGATGGGGCACCCCCAGCTGTGCATGGAACAGCCTCCTGCTCTTGGGTGGGATTGTGCTGAGCTGACAGACTGTGAGGAGACAGGGAGAGGCCAGAATCACAGAATTGCTGAGCCTGAAGAAGACCTTTAAGATGATCCAGTCCAACCCCAGTGGTGTGCTCACCTTTAAACCACATCCTCAGGGGCCACAACCCCACATTTCTGGGACACCTGCAGGGATGGGCACTGCAAAGCTCCCTGGGCAGCCCCTGCCAAGGCCTGAGCAGCCTTTCCATGGGCAAATTCCTGCTGCTGTGCCAGCTGAGCCTCCCCTGGCCCAGCCTGAGGCCGTTCCCTCTCCTCCTGTCCCTGTTCCCTGGGAGCAGAGCCCGCCCCCCCCGGCTGTCCCCTCCTGGCAGGGACTTGTGCAGAGCCACAAGGTCCCCCCTGAGCCTCCTTTGCTCCAGGCTCAGCCCCTTCCCAGCTCCCTCAGCCCCTCCTGGGGCTCCAGCCCCTTCCCAGCTCCGTTCCCTGCCCTGGACACGCTCCAGCCCCTCCAGGTCTCTCCTGCAGGATCAGAACTGGACACAGGTTTTGAGGTGGGGCCAACTGAGGACAAAGTGCTCAGGATGTCCCCTCACCTGTGGCTGGTGTGACACCACGTTTGCCTTGGTGGGAACTGTGGAGTTAACAGGCTTCTTTTGGGCAGCTCTAAAATATGTGGGGGTGGAGGAGTGGGGAAGTTGGATCTGTAGACAAAAGTCCTTTGGTTCCATCTTCCAGGAGCCCTCAGCCCTGGCTGTCCCTGTGTGTCCCTGGCTGTCCCTGTGTGTCCCTGGCTGTCCCTGTGTGTCCCTGTGTGTCCCTGGCTGTCCCTGGGTGCAGGAGGTCAGAGCTGTCCCAGGCTCTGCTCCAGGCCCAGCAATGGCCCCAGAGCCACGGGCAGGGGCTGAGCCCAGCAATTCCCCTGCACAGGAGGCACAACTCCTGCCCTGGGCAGGGACCGAGCTGGAGCAGAGCCCAGAGAGGGGCTGGAGTCTCCTCCCTGGGATATTCCAGAGCCACCTGGACACAGCCCTGTGCCCTGGGCTCTGCCTGACCCAGAGGTGGCACCAGCTGAGCCCTGTGGGCCCTTCCAGCCTCACCCATCCCAGGGTTCTGCACCTTTCTAGAACAAGGTGACAATCTGTGACCCACTGCTGTGGCCTGAGGTCACTGCCAAAGCTCCCCAGGGCTGAGAGCAGTTGGGAATGGCTCTGGTTTGCCCCTGGGGGCAGGAGGGGTGTCCAGAGCTGGAATTCCAAACCAGGCCATCCGTGCTCTTGGGAGCTCTTCCTCGTCCCCTGTGGAGCAGCAGCTCCCATTGTCTCCTCTTCCCTCCCCACGTCTGGGACTGGAATTAGAGCTGGGCTTTGGGAGTGGAATTAGAGCTGGGCCTGGGACTGGAATTAGTGCTGGGCTGTGGGACTGGAATTAGTGCTGGCCATTCAGGAAAAAATGTTGTGGCTCCTGAGCTGGGAGCCAGGCAGGCCCATTTCCTCTGTCCCCAGGTGGGCTGGCTCTGAGGCAAACCAAGGAACCTGTGTCTGTGGATCTCTTGGTTAGCAGAGTTCAGCTTATTTTTAGTTTGGGTGATGGCTTTAGGCAAGCCAGGATAAACCATGGCAATTTTGGGAGAGGGAGAATGAGAGGGATTCTAGTGACAAGCTTTCCAACCCAACAATTAGTTGATGTTTTCAGAGTATGGCCACAAGTGGGGAAGGTTGCAAATTTTACAATCCTGAATGTAGAAATCTGTGGCTTTCTTTTCTTGTTCTTTCTCTCTGGTTTTGTTTTTAAATACATGGGGCTCAAATCTTTGGCTTCGTTGTGTTCATTAACTGCACCTCACGTTGGCCTTGCAGCCACTCAGGGAATGTGCTGATCCCTGGGCATGTGGAAAAGAGACAAAAAGCTTCTGTGTCACTTGGGGGGTGAGGGATGGAGGGCAGGGAGTTTACCCAACAACATTTAATTGAATTTAATTGAAATCTGCATGGCGGTTAAGAAGGGTTTGTCTTTGCTCTCCACATCTCCCTGCAATGAGGTTGTGGAAGGGCTGCCAGAGCTCCAGGAGCCTTTGGACCACGCTGCCAGGGACAGAATGGGATTGTTGGGGTGTGTGCAGGGCCAGGAGCTGCATCAGTGATCCCTGTGGGTCCCTCCCATCCCAGGATATCCCGTGGTTCCCTGAGTGTTACACATTGCAGTGGAAATAAGGATATAAATGAACGTGGTGCTAATTGCTGTCTCCACATCAAGCTATGGATTTGTGTTTTCCCCACACTGAGCACTTGAAATATTAATGAACAACAACAGTGCAAGGACCCCAAAACTGTTCCCAATCCATCATTTTCCTTTGCTAGGAGTACTGACCTTGTGCAAGGCACAGACCCAGTGATTCCAGGTGAGTCAAATCCATGAACTCATCTTCTTTTTGCTGGGGCCTGACTTGGAAATGGCAGGAAATTTTGCTGAGGAATTGCCTGCTCCTAAAAATTCTCTCCCTTAATGCTTCCACTTTGTCTTCTTGGGTTGCAGCACCTCCTCTCCAAGTGCTGAGCTCTGCAAGTTCAGGTGTCCTTTCCACCACATAAAATACCCAGATTTCTGTGAATTTCTCACTTTTCTTTCTTTCTTTTCAAGCCTGAGACAGCTGCCGTGCTCAAACGCACCGTTGAGGCTCTGATGGAGAGAGGAGCCATCGTGAGGAACCTGGAAAATCTGGGGGAGAGGTCTCTGCCTTACAAAATCTCCAAGCACAAGGAGCGCCACAAGAGAGGAGGGTACGTGGTGACGCCTTCTCCTTAAAGCCTGGCACTGCTGCTCCTGGACAATGGACATCAGGACCAGCCCTTGGGTCTTCCTGCTGCTTCTGGGGTTGCAGGTGGCACCTGGGAGGGCTCTCAGCCAGGTGCTGGGTGGTTCTTGGGGGGTGTGTGCCCTGCTTGGGGTGGTTTGTGTGTTTTATTCTCAGCGCTGGCAGTTTTGTGGTGGTTTTCAGTGGTGTTTGCACTGCAGAACTTTCCCCAACATAAACAATATTATTATTTCTTAAATAACTATTTTTAGGCTGTTTTGTGATAAAAGCTCAACTTAATCTGCTGGTTGGCAAGATGGGTTCCTTTCCTCCAGTGTTAATAATTAACATTGGAGGAAAATGCCCTGTAAGTGTTTCTTGTAGTGTGTGGGGTGCCCTTGCTTGTGTTTCTGATACAGTTTTGGGGTTTGATGAACTCCAGAATCATGGAATGGTTTGGGCTGGGGGGGAATTTAAACTCATCCAGTGCCACCCCTGCCATGGCAGGGACACCTCCCACTGTCCCAGGCTGCTCCCAGCCCCAGTGTCCAGCCTGGCCTTGGGCACTGCCAGGGATCCAGGGGCAGCCCCAGCTGCTCTGGGCACCCTGTGCCAGGGCCTGCCCACCCTGCCAGGGAACAATTCCTGCCCAATATTCCACCTAATCCTGCCCTCTGGCAGTTTAAGGCCACTGCCCCCTGTCCTACCACTTTCTGCCCATATAAAAATCTCTCTCCCTCCCTTTTTAGCCCCTTCAGGCCCTGCCAGGGGCTCTGAGCTCTCCCTGGAGCTTCTCCTCCCCAGGTGAGCACCCCCAGCTCTCCAGCCCCTCACTTAAGGGTGTTAAAGGCAATCCTGTGTTTTATGGAAACACAATAAATGGGAATTAACACTGGGCTGCCCCAGCATGCAGAGGGAGGTGCTGCAGCTCCCATCCCCACCCAGGGTGGTTTTGCTCCTTGAAGCCACCTCTGAAATGGCTCCAAGGCCTGGAGATGTTGCTAAGCAACCCCCACTGCTGGGGCTGCCTCATCCAAAGAACAATTAACGAGCTCCTCCCCATCCTGCAGCAGCGTGGCCAACCCTGCTCTTCCTTCAGGGGCTCTGGGGGAGCTCAGGGGCCTCAGCAGCTGCAAAGTCCTCCTTGGATCACCTCTCCAGGGGGGATTCCTGGTTTCATTCCCTCTTCTGAGCACCTTGTGGTGCTCCTGCCAGATGGGAATGGTGAGAGCTGCCAGGGGAAGGGGGGATCTCCACCACACCTGTTCCATCAGCCTGGGGAAGAGGAACTTCAGGGAGGCCTCAGAGCCCTTCCAGAACCTCAAGGAATGCTTTAAAGGGGACTTTGTCCAAGAAAATGTAGTGACAGACAGGGGGAATGGCTTCCCACTGCCAGAGGGCAGGGTTGGATGGGATACTGGGGGAGGAGTTCCTCCCTGTGGAGGTGATGAGGCCCTGGCACAGATCCCCTGGAGAAATGGCTTCTCTTCATCTCTTCTCCAAAGTTCTGGAGGTGCTGGTTCCTGCCTTCTGTTGAGGAACCCAAAACCTGACCTGCAGAAGTGCTGCCACCCAACCAAGAACCCAAGAACCCAAGTCCTCCAACCTCTCCACTTCAGCACCCAAAAATCAGTGGAATTTCATCCCTCTGCCTTAGCTCCCCACTGGCACAAGGAGAGGAACACCAGCTCCTTGTTCTGCCCTTGGAAAAGGCTTTAATGTTTATAAAATGCTTCTGCTCCAATAGCAGGATGAGGTAATCACTAATTCTGTCTTGAGACAAGAATTTCTCAGCTCCCATGGGCATGCAACAGGATTTCATCCTACATTGCAAAACTGGCAGGGTCAAGCCATGGTTTGAAAAAAAACCCAAATGGAGCAGGAGAGCAAAAGAGGCACAGGCACAATGGCAGTGCCTGAAGTGGAGTCAGGGACTGGTTTGGGTTTGGAGGGACCTTAAAGATCATCCAGTGTCACCCCTGCCATGGCAGGGACACCTCCCACTGTCCCAGGCTGCTCCCAGCCCCAGTGTCCAGCCTGGCCTTGGGCACTGCCAGGGATCCAGGGGCAGCCCCAGCTGTGCCAGGGCCTGCCCACCCTGCCAGGGAGGAAATTTTTCCTAATATCTGATCTAAACCTGTAATTTTTCACTTTGAATCCATTCCCTCTGTCCTGTCTCTCCATGCCCTGGAAATTGTCTCTCTCCAGGTTTCCTGGGGCTCCTTCAGGCCCTGCAAGGCCACCCTGAGCTCAGCCCAAAGCTTCTCCTGTGCAGGTGAACAATGCCAGCTGTGCCAGCCTTTCCTCCCAGCAGAGCTGCTCCATCCCTCTGCTCATCCTGGAGCCTCCTCTGGGCTCTCTCCAGCAGCTCCAGCTCCTCCCTGTGCTGGGCCCAGGGCTGGGGCAGCTCTGCAGGTGGGCTCTCACCTGAGGGGCACAGAGGCACAATCCCAATCCCAATCCCAATCCCAGTCCCTCTCCTGATCCCCAGCTGGGCTCAGGGGGCTCTGGGATGGAGCAGATCCAGCTCTCACCCCCCAGCACTCCCAAATCCTCCCAGAGATCTTTGATCAAACCCCTCCTGTCTGCAGGGCCCTCAGAGCAGGTGGATTTTTATGTGCTGAGTAAAACAAGGTTTTAGTAACCAATAATTGCAACCTTCAAGCAGGAAACCACCAGATCAAAGCCTCCTCCTCTGCTCCTCCTCCACCTCCCAGGTCAGATGTCCCCAGATGTTTCTCAGTCCCTCTTGCTGTGACAGGAACCTCCCCCAGATCCCTGCTTTGTTGAGATTTGAGGGATTGAGAGAGGAAATGATTTCTGTGCCTTTCTTTGGGATCTCAAACCCCAGAGCATGGGGAGGCTGTTGGTGCTGGCAGCACCTGGGAACTCCAGAGGATTGGATTCCTGGAGATTTTCCTGGGGAATTTGCAGCTCCATGGACAGGCAGGGTGGATTCCTGGTATATTTTATACTGGAAAATAAAACATTCAGGAAATCAAACATTATCCATCAACAGGAAGTGATAAATCAGTTTTTGAGCCACCTTATAAAATCAGCCAGTTCTACTTTACAGCAGCTATTAAAAATAATCTTTTATTTAATAGGACAAAGTTAAAAATAAACAACTTTTCCAGATACCTCCCTAAGCTCCTGGATTTTCCATGAAATCCTGGAATCTTTTCTCCCCCCCAGCCAATTTCTAATTCTCCTGTGTCCCTTTTGGAGCAGGTTGGTGTGGGGTGGGACATTGGATAATCCAGAATATTCCACCTTTCCTTAGTCTTGGCTTATTCTGAATTAACTTAAGAGGCTTCTGTGAGAATTCAAATGAGTGTCTGGGGGGAGCATCTTGAATCTTCCAAAGCTTTTAATTTTTTGCTTGTTTGAGGTTTTTAATACTTTTTAAGCTTATTTTTTTAAATTTTCCTGACTGTTAGAGCTTTAACTGATTTATTTTCCTCTAGCATGTAGTTATTTGGAGATTTGGGATGGACACTCAATTCTTGGACCTCCTGGCTGGTGAATTATATGAAAATTAATCTAAAATAATTATATAAAAATTACTGGAATGGGGCTTGGACTCAGCTGGGCTTCTGGAAGGTTCCCTGCCCATGGAATGATCTTTAACTTCCCTCCCAACCCAAACCATTCCATGATTTTCAGGATTGTGATGTGTGATTGTGATTTCAGGATGTGCAGGTTTTGGTGGTGATTTTAGAGGCAGGGAAAGAGCTGGAGTAGAAAATACAAATTGATAAATCAGCAGGAGGGATGGTTTGTCCTTAAAAAAGGGCTTTTCCCCCTGAGCTCTGGAGTGCTCCAGCATCATCTGGGATATTGGGGATATAAAGTGAATACAGGCATGGTACAAATTTAACAATATCCAGGAGATTTCCCAGAGAAAAGGAATTTTCTGGCAATTCTGTGTAAAACAGATTTCCCCAAGCCTGCCAAGGGGCATTGTGGCCCTCAGCTGGCACTGGCAGGAGCAGTTTTATTCTCCTGAAGACCTCAGAATCCCACAAACAATGGAATTATCCCACAAACAATGGGATTATCCGACAAACAATGGAATTATCCTATAAACAATGGGATTATCCTATAAACAATGGGATTATTCCCTCTCAGGAGATCCTGCTCATTGAGGAGGTGTTAAAATTTAGGTTTTTCTCTTAAATGCATCTCTTTGGGCATCCTCCTCCTTTTGTTTTATTTTTTTTTTTTTGGAAGACCTAATATTGACAATTTTTGCCTGAAGGTCATTATGGAAACTGAGTTTTGGGAATTGTGTGGATTCATCTAAAGAATCAAACCTTTCAATCCCTGATCTTTTAACTGAATTAGCCACTCATTCACATTCATTTTATTCATAGTGGAACACAAATATTTTGGTTTTTAAGTATTTCAGAGAACGATTTGAAATTGTAACAATTCATCTTGTGGCTGAATAAAATGTGCCAAGGGCCAGGTTCCAGGTATGGAAATTTAGGTGAGACTTTGAGCCTGCCTTGCCCAGAATGTGAAAAACCAGGGGAAGAATGTATTTAAATAAAGATTCCCAACCTTTCTCTCCTGCTGGGCAACAGATTTGTGCCAAGTATTTCTTTAACTCGCCACTACTTGTTATTAATGAGCTGCTTTTTTAATTTCAATTTGCTTTTAAGGTGCTTGGTGGTTTTTTTTGGTCCCAGAGGTGTTTCTGTCTGGCACAAACAAAACCAAACTGATTTAAATAAGGTGTGTGCCAGCCTTTGAATGGAAGGAATGTTCAACTCAGGCTCTGTTTGCTCTTTGAGATGCTCCAGAAGAACTGAATCCCTCTCCAGGCTGGGGCTGGCTGAGGACAGCAGGGCAGATTTGGTCAGGGCTGAGCTGGAGCAGATTCCAACTGCTTGTAAAGTGATAGTAGCACACTGGGGGTGGCACTTTGTGGTTCCCTGTGTGCTCTGGCCCTGCCTCAACCCCACCCTCGTGCCTCTCTGTGGCTTGGGGCAGGGCTCAGGGGGGTTTGGCTTTGGAGATGATCCAAGGGCAGCTCCAAAACAACCAGGAAAAAAAAAAAATAGGATTCACACATTCCTTTGGGAAGGTGATGGCTCCAAGGATTTGCAGGTCAGGAATCTGTGAAGCTGCAGGAGCTGGGATGGGGGATTGAAGGAGGAATTTGGAATACTGGGGGGTGGAATTTGAGAGTTTTTGGTGGTTTTTAGCCTCCCTCCAGTGTTGTTCCCATTCTTAACTCTGGAGCAAAGGTGATGGAGCTCAGCCTGCTCAGGGTTTGGGAATTGATGGAGCAGCAGGGCCTTTCCTTCTCCTTGCTTTTGGGGTGTGTGGGATTCCCTCTGTTAAATCTACCTGGGACACAGGGATGTTTTCACCTCACCACATTCTCATCATTTCATTCACTTTATTTTATCAAGCTGCACATTTATTTCTATGGAAGTGCCCCAGGCCAGGTTGGACACTGGGCTTGGAGCACCTGGGACAGTGGGAGGTGTCCCTGCCATGGCAGGGGTGGCACTGGATGAATTTAATTCCCTTCCAACCCAAACCATTCCACGACTTAAGAGTTCTCCAGCAAAACTCTGATTATTCATAACAATTTCCATGTTCTATTTGCCAGTTTTTCATTGCCTTGTTGGTTTTTTTCCCTTGCTTTCAAATTTGATTTTGAAAAGATGGCAATTTTCTTTTGTTATTTGCTTGCTTTGCCTCTTCATCTTTTTGTTTTGCTCTTCACTCACAGTTGTCTCCTCAGCCCCCGTGTTCTCTGAAATAGCAAACCCAGGGCTTGCTTTTGTTCAAAATGCTGAACTGCATTTTGGGAATTTATCAGGAATTCTCACCCAGGAATTGCATTTTGGGAATTTATTAGGAATTATCATCCAGGAATTACATTTGGGGAGTTTATCAGAATTATCACCCAGGAATTGCATTTTGGGGAGTTGATCAGAATTATCATCCAAAAATTGCATTTTGGGGACTTGATCAGGAATTCTCATGCAAAAATTGCATTTTGGGAGTTTATCAGGAATTATCATCCAAAAATTGCATTTTTGGGGAGTTGATCAGGAATTATCATACAAAAATTGCATTTTGGGAGTTTATCAGGAATTATCATCCAGGAATTACCTTTGGGGAGTTGATCAGGAATTCTCACCCAGGAATTGCATTTTGAGGAGTTCATCAGGAATTATCATCCAAAAATTGCAGTTTTGGGGAGTTGATCAGGAATTATCATCCAAAAATTGCAGTTTTGGGGAGTTGATCAGGAATTATCATCCAAAAATTGCAGTTTTGGGGAGTTGATCAGGAATTATCATCCAAAAATTGCAGTTTTGGGGAGTTGATCAGGAATTATCATCCAAAAATTGCATTTTTGGGAGTTGATCAGGAATTCTCACCCAGGAATTGCATTTTGGGGAGTTGATCTTCACACGTGCCTGGGGATTTCCTGTAGGAGGTGAATTCCAGGGTCCCTGAGGATCAAGGGGTACACAGCAGCATCCAGGGGGTCAGGAGGCAGAAATTCCAGGTGGCTTTGCCAAAGCACCTGCCCAGGAAAGGCTCTTGTTTCCAGAACCTAAACCAGCAGGAATGGATGGTTATTGAGAGGAATAATTCAATAACTGACCACGGAATCATGGAATGGGTTGGGCTGGAAGGGATCCTGAAGATCATTCCATTCCAGCCTGACACCTTCCACTCTCCCAGGCTGATCCAAGCCCCATCCAACCTGGACAATTCCAGGCATGAGGAATCCACAACCTCTCTGGACACCCCCTTTTTTTGACTCTTCTGGAAACATTTCCATGTCAATTTTCTTGCATGTTCAGGCTTTGCCTCTCCCCACAAAGCAGCCGAGCTTTGGAAGTTGCACAATTAATTTTTAAACCTTCTCCTTGTGGCAGGATGAAATTTTCCATGTGGATGGGAGAGGTTGAAGTGCCCTCTGATCATCCCCACTGGCTGGGTATAATTTGATTGCCTTGATTTGTAAGGCTGAAATAATGGTTTACCTGTCAGAAATGTTCTCTGGAGCGTTCACAGGTTTGAACAACCCTCTCTCCCCACCCTTTATTGAACCCAAATTATGCAGAGTTAATATTTTTTCTTTATTCTCCAAACGTGTTTGGCCTCGCTCAAGTCGAGCCTCTTGATGCTTTTCATGGCTCTTGAAAACCAAAGAGGGCAAAACAAAAACAGATGAAAGGAGCTGCAATTTTTCCTTTCTTAACCCCCCACCCAAAATAAATTTAAACTGAATGCCCAACCCAGCTTGTTGCTGTTTGGATTTTAGAACATCTTGAGCTGTTTGGGCAAAAAGGTGTCCTGGCTCTGCAGTGCACTTGGATGAGAACAAAAGCAGCTGGAATATCTGGGGATTTGTGCACATTTGAAGTATTTTCTGCTCAGCTGATTGTCTTCTTCCACTAGATGGGGCTTTCTTCATTGATGAGTTGAACCATCACTGAGCCTTCAAATTCTCTTCCCCATTTAAGTGTGGATGTGACTCAAGGATCAAAGCCCTGGAATGTTTGGGATGTTTTTTCCTTTCCACCTTACCTGTGGAAGTGCCCTTTGGAATTTTGGTGCTTTTTTAGAGGCCTTGAGCAAAGCTGGTGATGTGGAGGCACCAGAATCCACCCAATCCTTGTGCAAGCTCCTTGATTCAGTGTGGTGGCCACTGGGCTTGGTGGGGTGGCAACCAGCCACCATTTGAGGGGGTTGACTTTAATTTTAATGTTTTTTTTCCTTAATTATCTTTAAATTAATGAAACACCTTTCCATGATTCAATCAGCTGAACAACAGGTGCCTGTGGATGGAATTTGGGAGATGCCATTCCTGGGGCTGTGGATTTATCCCTCCCCAAGCTCTCTGTGGATCATTCCCATCATTGCTGTGGCACAGTTTGGTCACTAAAGTCCAACTTTTGGGTTTGATCTGGTCCTTCCCAGCTTTCCAAGGAACTTCCACTGCCATGCTTTTAAAAGCTAAAGGCAACACTTGTCCTGGTCCTTCTGACAATCCTGAGCATGGACTTGCCCTGCTGAGAAGGGGCAAAGCAAATTCCCCCATTTCCATGGTCCTAAAAATGAACATTCAGGTAGCAAAAAAAAAAAAAAAAAAAAAATTATTTTTGTGGAATTACCTTAATGAGGACAACGTGGAGCTCCTCCTGCACCTGCTGTGGTTTCCTCCAGGTGTTTTCTGCTCCTTTCACCTCTGCTGTTCCTCAGAACGTTTTCTTTGCCTTGGATCTTCCACCTTCACACAAGGGAGACATTTTGGGGCCAAAACCTTGGGACCCCAGACCTCTTCCAAGCCCACCACATCTTCACTGTTCCCCTTGGCTCAGAGTTGTATTCCAGGAGGATTTCAAAGGGAATTTTCATCCAGGATCCTTGAAGTCCTACCCTGGCCATCTGAAAGCAACAGATTCGAGCATCCTTAGGACTCAAGGTTCAAACAATTTCTGGCTTGAAAAAAAAAATATGGTAAATTTGAGAAATGAAACCTGGCTCTTTTCTTTGTCCTCTTTTTTTTATTTGCCTCATATACAAAGGCACGTCCTCCTTTATTTGAGACCATCTTATATTTTAAATTTTTTTTGGAGTTAATGCATTGTTTTAATGTGTTCCAGTCTGCTCCCCTGCATTTAAATCATCCTTGTGTTTGCAGTCAAGCAGGAGGACAGAAATAACCGTGGGCTCATCGTGAATCAGTGGAATTTTCCTGCATTTCTCCCCTGGTGACTCCTAGAGAGCACAAATGCTTTTTGCATTTCTGTTTGCAAGAACGAGGTGGTTTCCCTGCTGCATTCCTGTATTTTTCCCTGGCTTTGTCTCGCTGGGATTTGGGGTTGTTTACTCCACAAACAGCAGCGTGGTGGGGTCACAGATCACTGCCTGCAATGAAGGTTTGGGGGTTTAAAAACCCCCGTGGCCTCCTGGCTGCTGATTTCAGTGGGGAGATCTGAGGGGAAGGGGTTCACATCTCCTCAGGGATGTCATTGTCCATTGTGTTGCTCATTGTTTTTCCAGCCTTTCTTTCTTTCTTCCCTGAAGAAATCAATTTTTTTTTTTATGCTGCTTCTTTCTCCCTTCTCTCTCTTTTTTTTTGTTTTGTTGTGGCACAGGGAAGCAGTCTTGCTCACGTTGGAGAGAGGTGGTTGTTTTTGAAACCCCACGTTTTTTTCCCAGTGCCTGCAATTTTGATAAAATACCTTTTCCTGAGAGGAGTCAGAAAGATCTGCTGGAACAGCTCATCCTCCCTTCCCCCCCTTCTCCTTGGCTTATCAACAGTGCGTCAGTGGAAATTTCCACCCTTTGCTAATGGCAGAGAAAGCACAAAGTTGCAAAGCAGCCTTTGGAGGGAAGGAGGGGAGGAAAAAAAACCAAAAAACAACAAAACAAACCAAAAAACAACCCTCTTGCCGTTTTAGGAGCACAATGAAAAGCAGCAGATGAGAGCTGGGCAGAAATGGAATTAAATTCTGGATGCAGAGCGGGGATGGCCGTGGGATCGCAGCGAGGGAAGGGGGCAGGAATCACCAGCTGGAATTGCTCCCCCCATCCTCCCTCCTGCTAGGTGAGAGGATTTGGAAGGCTGCTTCCCAAGGAGGAGAGTTCAAGTGTCATCTGCTGAATTCACCAGTGGGTTGTAATGGCTTTAGCAGAGAATCCCACATTCCCAGATTTCGGGGGCGTGCATCCTTAGATCCTGCTTCCACAAAACTGGCCAGGCTGGAAAATGGTTCCTGTCCCTAAACTCCAACCCTGGTGGCATCTCTGCATTCTGGAGCCCACAGAGCAGTGGGCAGCCGAGTTGCCCAAAAGCCAAATTTTGTTGCTGTGGGGATTTGTGAGGAGGAACGAGCCCAGCAGAATTCCTCAAACACCTGGGACAATTCCTGCAGCTCAGGCACCCTGGAATGCTGGGCTGGCACGGGCTGGCACTGCTCCCTTGGCTTCAGGGGCACCCAGGCACAGCCCATTCCAGCTGGGCACCTCTCCTGCCTCAGCATTAGGAGTTTCATGTGGGTTTTTATCATCATTCCCCTCCCATAAAGAATTCTGGACTTTCTGGAAAGGATTTGGGGATGAGTTGAGGCTGTTTCGTGGATGCTGCTGTGAGATCAGGGTGGTGGCTGAGGAAAAGTGTTGTTCCCATGTTTTCCAGGGGTGGATTCTGCAATCCAGCAGCACTGCCTGAGTCATTCCTGGCCCCATGGGGCTCTTGGGGTGCAATATTTGGGATGTGATGCAAAAAACTGAACCCAGGGCAGCCTGAAGGGCACGAGCAGGGCTTGTTCACAGCCCCACCTCCTGTATTTCCCCTTCACATTCCCAGTTCCCTTCTGCTCTTGGGGACTTTCCCTCCAGGATCACCTTTGTGAACATGGGATGCTCCTGCTGTAGTTGACTTAGGAAGAATCCAAAATTCCTGCAGAGCAAAGTCCTCTCTGCAGGGGCAGTTTGGAGATGGAACTGGGATGTCTGATCCTGCTTGGATAAAGTGTCTTCATTTAAAGGATGTCACTTCTGGCTTGTGTGGTGCTCTGTGGGGAGGTGGGCTGGAGAAATGTGGGATTCTGGAATGGTTTGGGTTGGAAGGGCCCTGAAAACCCATCCAGGGAATGGGTTGGGTTGCCAGGGACACCTCCCACTGTCCCAGGCTGCTCCCAGCCCCAGTGTCCAGCCTGGCCTTGGGCACTGCCAGGGATCCAGGGGCAGCCCCAGCTGCTCTGGGAATTCCATCCCAGCCCCTCACACCCTGCCAGGGAACAATTCCTGATTCCCAAGATCCCATCCAGCTCTTCTCCCGTGAAATGTTGGGAATGAACCAGCACTGCCAATTAAAGCTGGAACCAGAACTTTGCAATCACTTTCTCTGGTTTGGAGAGACAATTTCCAAGGGCTGGAGGGACAGGACATAGGGAGTGGCTTCCACTGCCAGAGGGCAGGGCTGGATGGGATCTTGGGCAGGAACTGATGCACAGGGTCTGTTGTGTCCCCTGGAACAGGGCAGGGAGGTGCAGGACACCCCTTTACTCCCTCAGCTGTGCTGGAGCTGGAAAAACCTCCTGGAAAACTCCAGCTGAGCTCCTGAAGAAGCTGCAGATCTTCAGGAAGGGGATTTATTGCAGAAATAATTTTGGTTATTGAGATATCAGTGGGGAGCCACATTCTGCTCCCTGCAGGGTGGTGGTGGCTGTTTCCTCATGGATGTCAGGAGAGCTGTGGGGACACCAAAGGGTAGGGACAGCATCCAGGGAGCAGCTGGGGCCGGGCCTGGAGGGATTTAGGTTGGATTTAGGTTGGGTTTAGGTTGGATTTAGGTTGGATTTTAGGGAAAGGCTCTTCCCCAGAGGGGGCTGGCACTGCCCAGGCTCCCCAGGGAATGGGCACG
>VXBC01011812.1:128611-139274 GCA_013399945.1 Ploceus nigricollis
TTTTCAGGGTTTTCAGTTATTTATGGTAATCGTTGGAGAAATAACCTTATTTTATATAATTGTACTGGGGGGTTTTGATTTAAAAATATTGTTGTATCGTGTTTTATTCTGTATTTTTCAGGGTTTTCAGTTATTTCTGGGACTTGTGGGGAAAATAACCTTATTTTATATAATTGTACTGGGGGGTTTTGATTTAAAAATATTGTTGTATCGTGTTTTATTCTGTATTTTTCAGGGTTTTCAGTTATTTCTGGGACTTGTGGGGAAAATAACCTTATTTTATATAATTGTACTGGGGGGTTTTGATTTAAAAATATTTTTGTATCGTGTTTTATTCTGTATTTTTCAGTTATTTCTGGGACTTGTTGGGGAAATAACCTTATTTTATATAATTGTAGTGGGGGGTTTTGATTTTCAAATATTTTTTATCGTGTTTTATTTTGTATTTTCCACAGTTTTCAGCTATTTCTGGGTATTGTACGTGGTGTTGTACACACAGAGTGACACCCAGTTCAAACATCCCATCACTTCCATTTGATTTTTTAATTTGATCCTCAAATAATTTAGAGTAACTTCTGCTGAGAGCTGACAGAAATATTTCATCTTCCTTTCTTTTCTGTGTCAAAGCACCAAACTACCCTATGAGGGGAAAAAAAAAGGTGTTTTGATCAGTGCCAGGCAGCAACTGCCCTTAATGCTGTTAAAAATAGCATTTTTGGGGAAAAGAGAAGGAGATTTAAATGATGCTGTGTCATGTTGTGACGTGCTGGTATTAGTCAGAGCATCATTCCATTGAGAAGTCATGAAATAACAGGAAAAGAGGAAGTAAGAGAATTCTGGGATTCCAGGAAAATCTTTCCCTACAAATAAAGAGTCCTGGTGAGACTGAATTTTAAATTATTCCAATGTGAGGCTGCACATTGATTCCAGTTCTGGAATTTTAAATTATCCCAGGGTGAGGCTGCACATTGATTCCAGTTCTGGAATTTTAAATTATTCCAGGGTGAGGCTGCACATTGATTCCAGTTCTGGAATTTTAAATTATCCCAGAGTATCCCAGGTCACCTGAAGGGAAACCTTGGAGATGAGGGCTGCTTGCTCATGAGGAGTGACACAGAAGTGCTGCAGAAATGAGGAGAATTTGGAATAATGGATTTTTTTATCACCTCCTTCCCTCTGAGGGAAGTTTGCATAGGACACAGTTTAAAATGAAGATTGAAAGGTTTGTAATGGACCTGGGAACAACTGAAGCGATTAAAACCAGGTTTAATTCTTGTTTTCTTCCTGATTGGGCATTTCTTGGGAAGCTGCTGGAAAACTTTCATGGAATCATGGAATTCCTGAGTGGGAATAACCCCCAGGGATCCCCCAGTGCCACCCCTGCCCTGCCCAGAGCCCCAACAACCCCACCCTGGGCATCCCTGGCAGCGCTGCCCAAAGGCTCCTGGAGCTCTGGCAGCCTCGGGGCCGTGCCCATTCCCTGGGGAGCCTGGGCAGTGCCAGGCCCCTCTGGGGAAGAACCTTTCCCTAAAATCCAACCTAAATCCCTCCAGGCCCAGCTCCAGCTGCTCCCTCTGCTTTAATACTTGGATTGATCCCAAAATTAAAAATGGCAGAAGTTGGATGAGAAAAGAAGTTTGGAGTTTTGGTCAGCTCTGAAATGGAGGTTTGTGGTTGGAACTTCAGAGATCAAAATATGATCTCAGGTAATTTTCTGTTTCTTGTCCCTAATTTATGATTTCATAATGCCCCAAAAAGCTGGGGCTGCCCCTGGATCCCTGGCAGTGTCCAAGGCCAGGTTGGACACTGGGGCTGGGAGCAGCCTGGGACAGGGGGAGGTGTCCCTGCCATGGCAGGGACACCTCCCACTGTCCCAGGCTGCTCCAGCCCCAGTGTCCAGCCTGGCCTTGGGCACTGCCAGGGATCCAGGGGCAGCCCCAGCTGCTCTGGGAATTCCATCCCAGCCCCTTTTTACCCTCACAGGAAAGGATTTTTGCAGGACTCCATTTGAGTGAAGTTCTGGGAAGATCTTGTTCTCTTTTTCAGACTGGTTTAACTCCAAGCTCTGGTGGTGTTTGACTTGGTTCAGCTTCCTGAAAAAGATCCAGAACTGTGCAGCCTCCCAGGCATTGAAACAGGGCCTGGGTTTAATGGATTTATTTATTTCTGTAAGGACCTGATGTGATTTCACCCAGGCTCAGCAAGGTAAACCTGCAAAGTCATTTAAACTCAGTGCTAGGCTGGAGCCTAAGCCACAGAACCCTGGGATGGGTGAGGCTGGAAGGGCCCACAGTGCTCACCTGGTGCCACCTCTGGGTCAGGCAGAGCCCAGGGCACAGGGCTGTGTCCAGGTGGCTCTGGAATATCCCAGGGAGGAGACTCCAGCCCCTCTCTGGGCTCTGCTCCAGCTCGGTCCCTGCCCAGGGCAGGAGTTGTGCCTCCTGTGCAGGGGAATTGCTGGGCTCAGCCCCTGCCCGTGGCTCTGGGGCCATTGCTGGGCCTGGAGCAGAGCCTGGGACAGCTCTGACCTCCTGCACACAGGGACACACAGGGACAGCCAGGGACACACAGGGACAGACAGGGACACACAGGGATGGACAGGGACACACAGGGACAGCCAGGGACAGCCAGGGGTTGGAGCTGGGCAGGATTTCCATTGTTGCTCCCAGCCAGGAGCAGAGCACCCCAAGTGATGATGAAGAAGAAGTGAAGTTGCTCCAAACCCTTCTGCTGACCTGAACCAAGGCACAAATGGAGCCAAACCCTGCACAGACCTCGAGCTGACTTGTTTGGATACTTTGGGCTATGTACTTTTCAAGCTCCATTTCAGCTCTTCTGATCTCCCTCTTCTCTCCTGCTCCCAGTCATTTATCATTCCCTTCATCAGGAGCAGTTCTCCAAACATGCCTCTGCCTGCTAGGGCAGCCTGAGCCCTCCTGGAGTTCCCCACGGAGCCATCTGTGCTTCCCTCAGGTCCTTCATCAATGAACTCCCCTCGGTGATGACTCGGGGTGGCCCCAGGTGCTGTTTCTGTTCCCTCATTTCCCTGGTTTGTCATTCTGAGCACAGCTCCCCTCCCTCCCCCTGGGACAATTGGGCATTTCGAGATGTCTTTGTCACAGCTGATTGTTTAAGCCTTTCTTTAAGCAGCCTTGTTCCACAAGTGTCATTTCTCCTCTATTGTTCCCTGCTCCTCGTTCTCCTTGGCTGGGAAGCAAAGCAGGACAAGCAATTACTGCCAGCTGCTTCCTGCCTGGAACAGGGCATGGAAGGGGCTCCTGAAGTGTTCCAGGAGTGGAGCAGGGCTGGGACACTTCACCTGGATGGAGAACTGTGGAAACCCAGGGCTCTGAGGGGTCCTGACCCCCAGGGGAGCTCTGGCTCTGACCCTCACTCATGGAGAAAGCTCCCAAAGCCTCCAGATAAACCAGAGCCCACAGAGTGTGAAAGGGATTGCAGAGAGCAGTGCAGGTGCAGCACCTGGGGAGAAATTGAGGTTTTGGGATTTTTGGTGTGCTGGAGGTGGGTACAAGATGGAGGGCACAGGGTGTGGGCTCGAGCTCCTTTTCCTTCCTTCTTCTTCCTTCCTCTCCATGGGTTTGGGTGGCACCTTGTAATTGGGTAGGAAGGTCCCCATGGCAGGCTCTGAGGGGTCAGTTATGGGCTTAGAAGGGAAATAATCTGGGTGTCACTGCTTAATTGGGCAGCTCAGTTTTTGATTAGACTCAAAAGGCCTTGGAACACGAGGCTGTTGGCCATTCCTGTGTTCTCCTGCATGCAAGGCCTGGTCAGCCAGCGTGCTGAAGTTCTGCTAAGATCACAATAAACAGGAGCTGCAGACTGAAAACGTCCTGTGTGTCTGTCATTCCTGACACAGAACTGCTCCAGGAGGGCTTCCCCTGCCAGGGGGCCAACCAACCAACTCTGAAAGTGCTGAAGTTCTGCTAAGACCACAATAAACAGGAGCTGCAGACTGAAAAAGTCCAATGTGTCTCCTTTTCCTGACACAGAACTGCTCCAGGAGGGTTCCCCCAGGGAGAAGCCCAAGGTGGGGCCAGGGAAGCCACAGAGAACCTTGCTCAGGTTCATATCTGCCCTCACAGGACAGGAGCAGTGTAGGGAAGGCAGCTCAGCAGCCAGGAAAAGTCACCTCAGAGGGAATCCCAGCATGGTTTGTGTTGGAAGGGATCTTAAGGATCACCCAGTGCCACCCCTGCCATGGGCAGGGACACTTCCACTGTGCCAGGTGTCTCCAAGTCCCATCCAACCTTGGAAATGAGAACTTATTTACCTTTATTTTCAGTCTAAGGTTGTAGGAGACATTTGGGATTTGCCTTCCTTGGCCACCCCTCAGCTCAGACCTTGTCAGGTTCCCTTCCCAGAGGGCACAGGTTCCTTTGGAGGTGGGTTTGTATATCCCAGCCTGGCATTTGCACTGCACAATCCCAAGGATGGTTGTCTGGGAACAGCTCCCTGAGCTGTGATCTCGTTGGTGCTCAGCAACTGGGAGTCCTGGGAAGGGCTGGATTCCCTCCTGGAAAATTGTTCTGGCATCTTCCTGCTCACCCTTTGCAGCCTCATATCCAGAACGTGGCAGGTGGATAAAGCTGGAATCCCAAATTCTAACATCCAATCAAAATTGCCTAATTTTCCCCACAGGAAAGATGTGGAGCTCTTGGAACAAATCCAGAGGAGCCACGGAGCTGCTCCAGGGCTGGAGCCAGGCTGGGAGAGCTGGGGGTGCTCACCTGGAGAGGAGAAGCTCCAGGGAGAGCTCAGAGCCCCTGCCAGGGCCTGAAGGGACTCCAGGAGAGCTGCAGAGGGACTGGGGACAAGGCCTGGAGGGACAGGACCCAGGGAATGCCTCCCAGTGCCAGAGGGCAGGGCTGGATGGGATCTTGGGAATCAGGAATTGTTCCCTGGCAGGGTGGGCAGGCCCTGGCACAGGGTGCCCAGAGCAGCGGGGGCTGCCCCTGGATCCCTGGCAGTGCCCGAGGCCAGGCTGGACACTGGGGCTGGGAGCAGCCTGGGACAGTGGGAGGTGTCCCTGCCATGGATCTGGATGAGCTTTAAGGTCCCTCCCAACCCAAATCCTTCCATGATTCCATAAGTTTAGGCCTGCCTACAACAGCAGCTCAACTAAAGCCCTGTTGTACTCAAGGATGTGGCTGGGAGCACCTTTGGGCTGGGGTTTATGGCTGGAAGGCCCCAAAAAGACATTCCATGGAATTCTGCGTTTTACCTGACTCGGCAAATTTTCACTTCCATAAAAAAACCCCTTTGGCTGGGAACAACACTGTCCTGGCAGCTCCTGGTGCTGGTGAGTGTGCCTGGGGTGGGGCTTCACAAAGAGGCAATTCCTCAGGTGTTTTCCCTGATTGCAGGGTGAAGGGTTTTGGGATTTGGGGAGCTCTGAGGCTGAGGGGAGCTCTGCTCCTGGGCGATTCTTTGGGGCTCCCAGCAGGCCAAGGTGGGATTTTGGCTCCTGCTCTTCCTGCTTGGCCCTCTGAAGGTGCCAGTGTGTGTTTGGTCCAGTTCCTGGGAATGCTGTCTGAGGCAATCCATCCCAGTTTTCTCAGAGTTAGAGAAAATAACTTTTCTCAGAGTTAGAGAAAACTTTTCATTAGAGTTGGGCTCTCATTAAGGCTGGGCAGGCAGAGGTGGAGCAGACCAGGTGTGATTGTCTGCTCCTTACCCAGCTGGGTGTTCCAAAGGGAATTGCTGCTGCTCCTCCTCTGATCCCAGCCATTCCAGATCTTCCATCCTGGCTGGATTTTCCCTCTTGTTCAGCTGGAAAACCCTAACAAGCTCAGGTTTCCCTTCCAGCTGAGCCTTTACTGAGGCAAAATTGAATTATTGTGTTCACTGCTCCTTTATGGGCTGATAAAGAGCTGTCACAGTGCATGGGTTAGGCCTTGGATTGCTGGATTTTTCCCTTTTTTTTTTTAATTTCCTGAGGAATCTCAAGCCTCACATCCCCTCTTGGGTTTTTTTTCCCTAAATGAATGAGGTATCACTTGAGGTTGAAACCTAAACTGCTGCTCCCCTCCCTTAACCCCGAGGAGAGGTTGGATCCAGCTCATCCTGTGGCCTCCAAACCTCAGTGCCTTGGATATTCAATGACATTCCAGCCTGGACCACACCAGGAGCTCTGTGCTGGGCATCTCAGTTCCAGAGCTGGCCACTTCTCCCTTCAGTCCCTCCTGTCATGTGGGCTCTGCGGTGCTGGAGGGCAATGCTTGACCTAAAAAATGAAGGAATTATTTTCAGATGTCCCCCAAGCGTGGCACTTCCAGCCCTGGAGAAGTGGTGGCATCTCAGAACAATTGATTGGAAGAAGTGGTGGCAGCTTTCCCAGAAACTGCACTCCCTGGCACGGAGCTGGGGGAGGTTTCCTTGCTGAGGAGGAGACTCCATGTGGGAACTGCCAGGGGACAGTGGGAAGTGGAGCTTGGATGGTTTTCAACCCCCTGATCCCAGGAAATGAGAATCCTGGGAACTTTCTGGTTTAGGTAGGGAGGAGGAATCAATGGAGGGGGACTGGGAGCTCCCTGAGCTTCCAGAATTTGGGGTTTAAGACCTTTTCTGAGCTCTCCTCACCACGTGCTCCACCAGCCAGGGGTTCTCCTTATCCAAGTGCCTTTTATTTCCATTTTAAGGTGGTAGAAGGTAGCTGGAACTTGCCCTCCTTGGCTGCCTAGCAGCTCAGGACTCTCCAAGTTCCCTTTTCAGAGTGATTTGGAGGTGGCTTTGAATATTCCAGCCTGCACAATTTGACAGCTGATTATCTGGGAATAGTAGTAGTAGTAGTAGTAGTAGTTATTATTATTATTGTCATTATCTTTGTTGTTATTATTGTTATTATGATTATTTTGAGTTATTATCGAGTTATTGAGTTGTGAAGAAGGAGAAGGAGAGGAAGAAGAAGAAGAAGAAAAGGAAGAAGAAGAAGAAGAAAAGGAAGAAGAAGAAGAAGAAAAGGAAGAAGAAGAAGAAGAAAAGGAAGAAGAAGAAGAAGAAAAGGAAGAAGAAGAAGAAGAAAAGGAAGAAGAAGAAGAAGAAAAGGAAGAAGAAGAAGAAGAAAAGGAAGAAGAAGAAGAAGAAAAGGAAGAAGAAGAAGAAGAAAAGGAAGAAGAAGAAGAAGAAAAGGAAGAAGAAGAAGAAGAAAAATAAGAAGAAGGAGAAGAAGAAGGAGAAGGAGAAGAAGAAGAGGAAGAAGAAGTTGTTATTACCTCACTGGTGCTCAACAACTGGGAACCTGCAGGCAGCTCCTGATAAGAACTGGAAAGGACTGGGAGGGTTTCAGCTCAGGAGTTTGGGCTTTTCCCTGTGGCCTGGGCCAAACTCCACAGGGATGTGAGGCAGGAAAAGTGCTCTGGGCAGGGATGGAGATCTGGAGCTCCTGGGGTTGAAACTGGGGTTGTGCTGCCTCATGATGGGAATTTGCTGAGTCCCAAAAGTTCTCTCTGGGTTCCTGATGGCAGGGGAATGATGCAGGTAAGGCTGGGAATGGTGGAAAAATATGGAGAGCCAGAAGGTCCCCCCTGAGGCTCCTTTGCTCCAGGCTCAGCCCCTTCCCAGCTCCCTCAGCCCCTCCTGGGGCTCCAGCCCCTTCCCATCTCCGTTCCCTGCCCTGGACACGCTCCAGCCCCTCCAGGTCTCTCCTGCAGGACCAGAACTGGACACAGCCACAGTGGGAATTCCAGTTGATCTGCTGGGCAGGAAAGTGTTCCTGTCTGGGACAATGCAGGTGTGGAACCTCACTTTAGGATTTGCTCTGCCAAACATTGCAATTCCCTCACTGGGACAATGAGGAAAACAGGAGCTTCATCTCCAGGGAAGTGCAGCATTTCCCACCTTTTCTGGTGGTGCTGGTTCTGAACTGTCTCTTCCCTTGTCTGAGCCCAAAATCCCACACTGGGAGGGGAAGTGGAGCTGTCAGTGCATGGAAATGGGGAGCCAGGCTGGAAATGAGCCTGGTGCTGCTGAGGAAGGAGTGGAAATCTCCCTGTGATGGGACAGAAATCCTGTCTGAGGTGGCAGTGGAGCCACCAGGGCTGTCCCTCCCTGGCCCTGGCTGCTGGATTGCACCAGGTCAGGAAATCCAGGATTGGAGGGAGGGTGTCCAGGCTGGAATGTTGGGAGCTTACAGGGGTTGGGAAGGACCTTTCTGGGAGTTTGGCTCTACACCCACCTGTGGGGAACCTCCAAACCTCCACCCTGGGAATTCTGTTGGTTTTTATCCCGAGCAGAGGGGGGGTGGGGAGGGAGGAGTATGGGGCTGATGTTCCTGGATGTGTCCTGGAGCTCAGGGAGGACAAATCTCCGGGGCTGCAGACACAGAGGGTGTTGCTGGAATTGTTTTGAGGTAAATGGGGGCAAATGGCCAAGTGCTGGGTCCTGCCCTTGGGTCACAACAACCCCGGGGAGCTTCAGAGGGGCTGGAANTGCAGTGCCCATCCCTGCAGGTGTCCCCTGGAGGTGGCACTCAGTGCTCTGGGCTGGGGACAAGGTGGGCATGGGGCCCAGCTGGGACTCCATGGGCTGGGAGGGCTTTTCCAGCCCCAGGGGTTTGGGGATCCTGTGGAATTTCACATTTTTAACCTCTCTTCTCTGTGTGGGCAGAGAAGGGCCCTGGCCTTGTCTGGCAGCAGAGCTGGCTCAGCCTGGCACTGCTGTCACTGTTTGTTATCAGCTCATTATCAATTCTCTGGCTGATAACAGCTCCTACCCCAGCCTTGGCTCTCTGGGCTCTGGGCTGCACCAGAAATCTTCTGTTAAAGGGTTTTTCACACGCCATTAGAGCCCCAGAGGGCACCAAGTTCCTAAGCAAGACTATCCCACAAGATTCAGCATTTCCATGAGCTCTCCTCTGCTGCTTCTGGGATTTGCAGTCCTTGAACTCCACAAACATTTTACCTCCAATTCAAGCTTGACCTGGAACTTCTCCAGAGGCTGAATCCTGCCCTGGGCTGACTCTGCCAGGCTCAGTGGAAATTTTAAAGTAGGTTATTGGAGATGTGCATTTAGACTTCACCAAGTGCTGGATTTCTGGAGCTGCCTCGTCTCATGGAAGGCTCCAACAAGACTGGAAAAAAAATGTGTGTGCTTCCCTCTTCCTTATCTCCAGGAATATCCAGAAAATTATCCTGGTTTTTGCAAAATGTGATTGTGCTCTTTGCTCCAATGAGTTTCTGTGGCAGAAAATTCCCATGGCTGGTTCTGGACCTCTTTGAGAAGGATTTCCTTTCCTTTCCTTTCCTTTCCTTTCCTTTCCTTTCCTTTCCTTTCCTTTCCTTTCCTTTCCTTTCCTTTCCTTTCCTTTCCTTTCCTTTCCTTTCCTTTCCTTTCCTTTCCTTTCCTTCCCTTTCCTTCCCTTTCCTTCCCTTTCCTTTCCCCCTTTTCCTTTCCCCTTTCCTTTCCCCTTTCCTTTCCTTCCCAAATGGATGGAGCTGGGATCTCCTCCAGGGTGTGCCTGTGGCTCCTCAGGGCTGTTCATGTGGGGATTCATGTGGGGATTATCATCTGAGCAGCAGCAAAGCACAAATCTGGTGAGGAGCGAGTGATTTCCTCCAACAGAATGGAGTTTTTCAATCTTGCTGTAATCCTGCTCTTAAATCTCATCAGCCAGGATGACTTTTTAATATCATTTGTGTCCAGAAAATTGAAATCTAGAAAATAGCAGGGTTTTTTTTTTTCCAGGGGAGAGGAATGAGTTAGAGAAAAGCCATGAATTGTGGCCCTCTCATCCCACACACTTGTGCACAGTCATGCTGCAGCTGGAAAACCAAATATCATGGGATGGGAGGCCTTTACTAAATCACTCATCAGGTTTAAACTTGGAATTAAATCCATTTCTGGCTAATCTGTGGCAATGTGACACCACGGGAACTTCATGGGCTGCACTTCAAGTGCAAATCTCAATTTTTGCTGCATTTGGCCACAAAGTTTGGTGCAGTTCAGGCCTCGTTCCAGTGTCACTTGGATGGCACAGGGATCTTGTTCTTCTCTCTTTGTGCTCCAGAATTGTTGGCTCAGATGGGAAAAAGCTGTGTTGGCATCCAGGTGAGCTGTGCACAGATTTCCTGCTGGCCGTGAGCAAATCCCAGGGGAATTTCAGTGGTGGGGAAAAGTCAGCTTGGGAGAATCCTAGAACGGAGTCATGGAGGGTTTGGGATGGAAGAGTCTGGAAAGGGCATCCAGTCCCATCTGCCATAGCTGGGGGTGCCATTCACTATCCCAGGTGGCCTTGGGCACTGCCAGGGATCCAGGGGCAGCCCCAGCTGCTCTGGGAATTCCATCCCAGCCCCTGCCCACCCTGCCAGGGAACAATATAGGTTCAGTATAGGTTGGATATTAGGAAAAAAATTTTTCACTGAAAGAATAATAAAGCACTGGAATTGTCTTCCCAGGGAGGTGGTGGAATCACCATCTCTGGATGTGTTNGCTGCTCCATCTGCTCATCCCGGCCTGGACTGATCCCAGGGCTGTCCCAACCCACCTTCAGCACTTGGCTTTTCCCAAAGGATCCCCAGGCCAGGGCTCCTGTGGGACACATGTGACAAACACATATTCTATGGCTTTACACAGATATTTACTATAGGTATTATGTTATGTAGGAAAGTTATGCTGTATTAACATTTTAATAATATAGTAAATGTAG
>VXBC01011814.1:3809-36000 GCA_013399945.1 Ploceus nigricollis
CTGGATTTAGAGAAAAAGAACAGAGACCCAAGGAAAAGAAAAATGGGGAGGGGGGGTATACATTAGAAGGGGGTTTTAGGTATTAGGTATTTCAGGGAGACTGTACCTCTCAATTACCTCAGCCAGTGGGGAAAGAAAGAGGGAAAATGTAGCCAGGAAATTAGAACAAAAAGGAGGCTGCATCCCCTAAAAATTATGAAAGACCCCATAGGGAATGCCCCATGAACTCTCCCTTTATTCAAATAAAGATACAGGACTCCTCTGACTCCTTTTTGGACATAAACCTCTGGTGTTTGTGGTTTAATTTTCCTGACATTCTCGAACTGATAAAATTGTTCCATAGTGAACCTAACTCACTGCACCTTGTCCAATTGTAAAACGCTTTCTACCACAATATGGCAGCTACAGGTTTACAATATCATTTCTCACTGAGGGAAAACTGCTGGCCAGCAAGTCAAACTCAATATTAGGACTTCTCAAAATAAGTAATTTTATTAATAACAAACATTCCTGTGAATGTAAAGTTCTACTTTGCCATTCTCACAACAAAAAGGTGTCCAATCCATTTTGCAAAAAAATGGTTTTGGAAGCCTCTCCATTTCTGATAGCTAAACAGAAAATTTAGTGGTTAAACTTGAAAATAATATCCATCACTTGTACCTAACTGTCAGTCAGCACATGAATTGTGTGACATACCTTTTCTATGTGAAATTATGAAACAACAGTTCCCCAAACAACTTTAAGCATGTTACACGAAACTGCACAAAGTGGTTTCTGTTATATCCCAGAACTATAGCAAGAGATATAAATGGGCCACTGTTAACTCTGTTCTTTTTGGATCTCAGTACACAGAGAAATGCAGAGCAGCTGTCAGTGGATGAAAACCACTATGCCTCAACTGAAGTAGTAGGTGAATCATAATTCACATTAGCTGCAGATACTTAAAGACCTTCAAACAATTCTACATTTAAAATGTGTATTTTTGTCAAGTCTGGTCTCTTGTTAGATCAATAAAACATGTAAATGAACATAAAACTGGAAGTTGATGACAATTTAGAAGAACAGAACTTAAAAATTTTGCACATTTTCATTAATATATTAGTTTGATTCACTCAAAACATCTATATTGCATGGTCTTAGGAAAAAAAAATCACAAAAGTTTCAAAAAAAAGAACTCAGAAGACCAATTGTTTTCTTTTAAAAACACAACCAACAACTGTTACTAAAAAGAATATGTAAGATAGTTTGTGATTCAAGAGAAGTGAAATGGCACCATCTAGTGACTCACACATGGGGAAGTCACAAAAGTTGTCACTTCTTTTACTTCCTCTCAACACCATACAGTCACGTTTGGAAACAATAGCAAAAGTAAATGTGAAAATATTGGAAAATAAAATTCTGGCATGAATGCCAGAACATCTACTATGGAACAAGGAATTGAAAGTCAAGTGTTATACTCAAGGATTATTTTTCTACCAAACTAGGTACCTATGGTCTTTAGTATATTAAAACATTTTTGGAGGCACATACAATATATATTTAATAGCTACATACTGTTGACCCAAGAATCTTCCCAGGAACACCAAATGGTTTTTAAGCAATGGCGACAATAGCTTACTAAAGAGGCTTCTATCAATTAGTAACACACACAGCTATCAACACTTATGAATAAAAATTGAGTCACTTAAGACACATCTCATTTTTCAGTGATAAATTCCAATAGCAGCCCCTTCTCTTCAGCTAATAATCACATCTCATATTTGCACAGGCACCATGATCCTATGGCTTTATGTTCACTGGTTCATTTTTCCAGCAGATTGCCTAAAGGCTGCCAGCACAGAACATTTCTAAGCTACTTTTACAGAACTAAACTTTACCTGCTTCTGTACAGATGGCATAGGTCTTATAAAATATCCCAGGAATTCATCCACTAGAAAAATATAGACAAAAGAAAAATATTTGCTAGGTTTTATATTATTATTCCTCTATGATTTTGTTGAAGGAATACATTGAACAAAACCTTAGTAACCTTTTTCTCAACCCGAGGTCATGTGCCCTCTGGAGGACTATCGAGGAGGGCCTTTCCTTTCGGAATTGCTACACAAAAACTGAAAGAGCGAAAGAGGTGGTGCAGACAGTTTTCACCAGTTTCCTCTTTTGTTCTTTGCTTTCCATGTGTATTTAATAAATAACAAAGAACAGGTCTCCAGCAAACCACACCACTCTAAATTCTTAGGGTGTCTTACCCTAAAAAGTGGGGCACGTTGAAATTATAGCCTCAAAGACAAATGAAATATAAACTTCGTTTTAAATTCTCTTTCTTTCCAAAAGATGGCCCTCTCTATGAAAGAAAGTTCAAGGCTTAACTAATAGAGTTAAATTTTAAAATTACGATTCCTAAGTTTTCTATTATCGCGGAGGAGAGGCCGGGGCGGGCAGGAGGTGCCTTCGCCACCTCAGAAAACGCATCTCGGAGCCGTCTCTATCCCCATCCCCATCCCCCTGTTATGAATGGAGACAAGCCAATCCGAATTAAAAATCAATAACTAAATTTATTTGCGATCGCGTCACAATTTGAGTTCAAATTTGCCCACAGCCTTACAGAGCCGCTCTGGGAGCAGTCCGACAGAGTCTCTGCCTCCCTCGAGTCTGCCCACCATGGTATCCTCGCCGGAGGTTTTTATATGTTTTATTTTGCCCGTGGCTATGAAGTTATTACATATTCATGCAGTCCCCCCCTTCACAGAACAGGAGTTCCCGGGCGGATGTCTTCTAATCAGGTTATCAGCCACGGAATCGGGCCCAGGTGTTCCCTTTGTAGGGGGACAATGGGCTCGTCTTCCTTCNNNNACCGGGACACGGCAGGGGGGCCTCACCGCCGGTCTCCTCACCGGGACACGGCAGGGGAGCCTCACCGCCGGTCTCCTCACCGGGACAGGGTATGGGGGTCTCACCGCCCGTCTCCTCACCGGGACAGGCAGCGAGGCCTCGCCGCCGATCCCCTCAGCGAGGCGGGCAGGGGTCTCGCCGCTCCTACGAGGGAGGTAAGGAAGGGGAAGGGCTCCCACCCAGCCTCGTGCAGCACTGGGATTGTCCCTGCCCTCCCTTCAAACAAACGAAGCCGTGGCAGAGTAACGCAGCTCCTTAAACAGCACGTGGAACTCAATTAATTAATCAATCAAGACCTGGTTTTAAAGGCCGATCCCTCCCCACAGCTGGCACAAGGAGCTGCTCAGCCATTTCCTAATTTCATGTACATCTACCAGTGCTATTCTGGAAAATTACATATAAACAGTACGTAAGACACATGTGGTTGCCTTTTGCCTGTGTTTTATTGGTTCAGTGCACAAGTGTGAGGGTTACAAAGTCATTGCAGTTTGGGTGAGGAAACTCAGAAGCATTCGGCAGCATTAAGACAGGGACGGAAGTTGTTCAGCCTTGTTGAAGAAATTCTGTCCTTCATCTACAATACAGACCAGAGCTAGTTAGTTCCTATGTTGCCTGGAGGGGGAAAAAAAGAAAAAAATAGAAAAAAAAAAAAGAAAAAAAAAAAAGTAAGTAAAGGTAGCAGTACAGATTCGTGAACAGCATGAAAATAAATTAAACATTCATCTTTTCTTAAAAAAAAAAAAAGATACATAATTTGCACTTCACTTGTAGCGAGTTGGGTAAGTGAAGTCTGCACTTTTCCACTGCATACAAAAATAAGTCTGTGGGTGAGGCAGCACTGAAAGAGAGGACGCAGTGGAGAAGGGCATCAGCCCTGGGCCCTGCCAGCTCCTGTCCCAAAGGAAGTGTCTCAGGAGCATCATCCCTTTATGCTGTTCTACAAACGTGATAAACCAAGGTAGAAAGGTCAATGAGCACAATGGTAGCCTTTCCCGGAGAAATCAAAACCTGTTTGGAAGCGAGTCCAGGGATCTGAGAGCCCAGCACCAACACGAGGCCCTGGGACACCAGTCAGAGCTGTGTGCCATGGACACACCTCTGGACGGTGGCAGAGGCAGAAAAGGTCACAACTGCAGTAAGGCACCTCAGCCACCTACTCAAGGAAGCTATTTAAGATTAACTAGGGTGAAATTCTCAAGACTTAGTGGATGTTCACAGAGTTCTTGGTCACTCTGGAGGCAGTACAGTGTATTCAGTAGTACAGTTTATTTTACACACAACTTCCACAGTTCATTAAACGTGTTAATTCCTCAGATGGGGAAAATGCTCATATCCTGCTCATAACTTACAACTTTATTTCACAAATTGAACTAACAGTAAGTACCAACTGTGTGCTCAGAACTCGTGCAGATTTTCTTCACACCAGCAGCTTCTTGCTGATGTGCTCTGCTGAAGACAGTAAAAAAATTTTTGAAGCAACTACAACACATACAAGAGCACAACTTTTCACTATGTTTTGCATTCCATGCCATGCCCTTTCTTTAAATCTCCAGATGGTGAGATAAAAGCTTCATTTATGTATCTCATCTCTTGAAGATTAGAATCTTTCTAAAGAAAAATTATAATGAAATCTTTTTATATTGATAACTTTGGTATAGTTCAAGAATTCTTAAGAGACTCTGGTCAACCAAGTTGGAAAAAGAATAATTGTATAAAAAAGGCAATTTACCACATTGTAAAAAGTGGATCCATTCTACATGTGTACCAACAACTTGCCTCTGATCTACAAATGGGCAGTATTTGTATCATAATTGCTAGTCTGCAACCAAAAATAGATCCAGACAGAAGCTGTAATAAATCACCATTTTTATGTAGTGTAGGTATGTCTGCTATTTCCTTTTAACAAATGCAGAATGCAAACGTACTTAAAATGTCACTAACTACTGTGAGGACTTAAGGACTGCTGAGCATCTAAACCCAGTTCAGATCTAGGGGATATGTAAGACAATGCTTAAACAGCTGCTCCTAAAGCAGCAAATTTGTCTGCCAGAAGTCTGAAAAGAAGCACAACAAAGCAAACCAGAATCAAAAAATAGTAAGGTGTAACAAGGATGGAACTCTAGCTTTGTGCTGCTAAGGGTGGAGACAATCTATCCTTTCAGCTAAACACAGCTGAGGAGGGGAACACATAGAAAACACACTTCAGAAGCTATCTGTCATCCCCAAGTTCCCCACTTATTTCTTAGGATGTCTCAACTATTAATTTGCTTTCATCTTGGGTAGATAAAACCCTTCTTTCCTTAGGTTTGCTAATTTTTGTACCAGTTGCAAGCTACTGCCAAATCACAATAATTTGGAAGGCAGAAACTATTGCTAACATAACAGCTAAAAAGTGTTTGCCAAATCCCTCGATTTGGGATTTGTTCCTCAGCTGAAGGACACTGGACAAACAATATTTGCTATATTGATGAAATATTTGTGCTCCAGGTTATTTCAGAGTCATACCTTTCAAATAATGCTGATTTAAAACAACAAAAAAAGAGAATGCTAACAGCTTAAGTCAGTAATGATTCTTAATCAAATTGGAAATTGTGTCTCATATTATTTTTACAGGCATTGCTTAGAAGTTACTTTAAAAGGGCATTTCATGACACTAAATGTCTGGAAGAACGGTTTCCTAGGAAACTGAAGGTCATCAAAATAATAGATTTAAGCAATGACTACAGAAATAAAGGATTTTTCTGGACAATTCTAAAGAACAGTGAAGTTTAGGAACAAGCAAAGACAGACAAAAACCCTTGTGTTCATCACCAGTTAAACTAAGCTTTACAGATACAACCCAGCAGGACACCTTTCCACAACAATTGTATCATAAAAACTATGTGGAATATTTCATACAAAATCCTCCAAAATGCTTTTCATTACGTAACTTTTATTTGAGACACACATTGTAAAAAAGTTCACATGAAATAATAAAACTATTGGACTACGAAGGTTTTCTTAGGAGCTGGGTTTGTTGTTTTTATCTATATACATCAATACACATTTAGTGATTAGGTTTACAAGTTAACCACATGACAAGTTCACTTTTATCTGCAGGAGCTTTTCACATTACACCTTTATACCAGAGGTAAAATGTGCTTAAACACACACAGCAGAACACTTCTATTTCAAAATTAAGCATTTTCTCAAGGACTATACTTTTTATTCTGAATTTAGTAGCTATATAGCATTAAAATAATGGTAATTGAAGTTTTATTTGCAAAAATGTTCGTAAGGCCATAGGAATGCACTGAAATAGTTAAATTCACCAGAAACAAGAAAAATCAATGTAAATCCTGCTTTTTTGGAAGAAAGAAATACAAGTTTTATTTATAAGAGTGAGAATGGTATAAGCAGTTCAATGAACAGAGGAGAAAAAAGACCTATTATTACCTACAGATCAATCCTTAGCAAGTTTAACATTGCAAAAATTCTGTTACATTAACAGGTAACCAAACAACAGATGCATTTTCACAAATAACACATATATGCATTTTACATATTATTGATGGACTTGCAAATCATTATGCTTTCACAATATTTTAATGTGATATGTACATTCAAGATTTCTTTATTCACTTGTGAAAATGATCCATGTAATTCTCTTAACTTCAGCAGACTAGTATGAGAAAGTCATAATGGGAAATATTTTCTGTAAAAAGAACTACAGGTCTGAAAAGTCAATCAGCATTTTTGAGACTCTTCCCCCAAAGAGAAAAGTGAGCTGCATTAAGTTTCATGAGTGGTTTAAGCTTTAGCAATATTAGAACTCCCAGATAAGTCAATAACATATTCTATATACACTCAACAAAAAATTCTTGCGCATGTTTTGCTGAGCACAGACTGAAAGATAAAATTGCAAAGCACTGAGACCAGTTTGTTTTTCATTTGGCTTTTTTTTTTAAACCATTTAGAAAAATATAGGCCAAGATATAGTGCACAGGCATGGGGCTGAGGGAAAGTTCTCCTAAAACTCCAAAGCATAAGCAGCATTTTTGTTTTATTGAAATCCACCAAAAAATGTCTGCTTTCCTGAAAGGTTAATGGCAATTTCTGGAAGAAAACAGAAATACATTTGCTGCTAAGTGAATAATAAGTATATGACTTTCATTCTAATGGGCATTAGAGTACTAACTAGTTGACTGAGGTATAGTTAAGAGTCCTTCAAAACTTAAGATTATATAGTCTTGAGCAAAGTAACAACAGAGACTGCACAAAACAATCATAGTGATATTAGAAAAGCCTGTAATACCCAGCATCTGATGCGTAGGCAGAACATACCATTATCATCACCCGCTTGTCTAGAGGAAACCATAGCTAAAATATCCCAGTAAAACATACAGCTGATTTGCATGCTAAGATACAGCACATTTTTCCACGTCTGACAGGGCAGACTGTACACAGAAAGGTCTCTACTGACCAAAAGTTAGCACACTGATAAAGTGCAGCCACTCAGCCATTTAATACTGCTGGAGAAGTGGGGTGGGGGCAAAGACATAAAGAAAGAAATCTGCATTTTACCTTATCCATAAGATCACATGAAATTAGAATTCTTCAGTTTCAGCAGATGACAACAAAATTGCATTAAATTCTTCTACAAATAGAAAAAGATGAACTGTACACGAACAATAAGCAAAGGGAAATATTTACTGCAGTACTTTCTCATGCATAAAGTGAATTTCCTATGGTCTTACCTCACATTTATGTACAGTTTAGCACAGCTAAATGTAAGAAAATAGCAAGTTCTTTTCTCCCTCCCACCCTCCCCCATACAGAGCAGATACCCCAATTCGCTGCTGCTTCAAGAAGCACTTCATAGACTCTACTACTTACAGGCTCTTTCAAAGGGAAGTTCATGGAGACTAATATTGAATCAACATTTAACCACACAGTGAAGACAGGAAAAACAATACAAAGCATTCTGTAAACAGTGCCAAACACAGAACATGTCAGTTTTGGTTTGCAGACAACCCCTGAGATAAAAATCAAAGTATTACGACACCAAGTAAGTCAGAGGTAAATTACTGAAAATAAACAACATTCATAATTGGTGTCACAACACTTTCTGTATAGAAGCACTTTTTTTAACCATACAGAAAACATAACTGCTTTAGCCTGTCCAAGAAAAACATCAAGGGTAGACAACAGAGCAGTTAGGGTTGCTTTGTTTTTTCACTAAACCTTGTTGCCATGAAGGTTTCTCTGTTCTAGTGCAGCAACAGCAGTTTATGAGATCCACTGTCTAGTTACAAGAACTACTTCTATTACACTACGCGTGGGGACAGGCTGATAACCACCTAAAACTTTATGGAACCAGCTACTAAAGTCAAACCCTTTAAAATCAAAAGCTTTACATCTAACGCTATTGGCCTGTTCGCTTTCCAACTATTTCAAACAGACCCAGAGATGACAAATTCAGTACCTGACACAACAAAATGGTTCTCTGTGGTAACAACTAACTCACTGTTTGCAACTCCAGACAACAAACTGAAGCAAAAGCATGTCAGACATTTCCTTTGACAATGACAGAACACACCCATCCCCTAACAGCAAACATGCTGGACACAAACTTGTAGTTAAAGCTTACAATGGTCCACGTTTGGCACACCAACAGAACTAAAGCACCTGTTTTAATTGCTCATTGAGGAAATTTTTCAGAAGACAATAAAAAAGTAGTAGAACAAAGACTAGGTTATACAATGCTCAGTTGAGTAAAAAAGGCAACTATGTTTCACCTCTGCTTCTAACAGTCTAGGTCACTGTACCAGTTTTTGATGAAAAAACAACTGCTCGAGCAGACCAAAGACACACATTCAGCATTAACTGCATAACTAGGAGTACACTACAGCCCTAATTGCGAGGCTGCCTTAGTGCCAATGCTTACAGACGTTAACGAACTATCCTTAGAATTAAGAGTAGAAATGGAAGTCACCTTTAGAAGCAGTCATTTCTGAACAAGTGAATCCACAAAGAGGTTACTCAAAACTCATGCATTCAGCTTCCACAAGCCACCAGTGATGAGGCCAATTTGTGGTGGTGATTTCAAATCCAGAGTGTGCTTCCTCATCAGAAACAAAAAAAGGAGCAGACAGTCTGAGCTAACAAAGGGAAGTTAAGTGAGGAAAGACACTGTGTTTATTCAAATAACTGAAAGGTGCATCTGTGAATCAGACAGTGACTGGCAATTCAGAACACAACTTTGCTAAGTCTGGTAAAGAAAGAAAAGCATACTACATTCAGAATAGAAGCCATAGCTTCTGCATGAACAGATTTGTGCATCTAAGAGACAAAATCTGTATAAATTGTTAAATGCCAATTGTTACAGTAATTCTCATCACTAGAGCAACAACATCCATACTGCGTGGCCACGAGTATACGGTATAGAAAATAATGGAAATGAGACTTAATTTTTCTCCTGGCTCTTCTGCTTGAAAATAAATTTGTTTAAAAAGAGAGAGAAAACTGTGCACAAATCTGTTAAGAATCTTACTTACAAGTCAAACTGTGCAAATACAAATGTAAGATTGTGCTGTAACAGGCAGTAAGAGGCCAATATGGATGTGCAAAGTTAAAAGAAACATAGCAGCTTTTGCAACAGGCAATAAAACAGAAAGTAAAAAAGGAAAACAAGTTAAATCTTGCATTTGTGTCTCCACTTCATAGCTTCCATATCTGAGAAAGAAGAGCCTGACAGGTCAATAGGCTTAGTGAGCAAAATCCACTTGGTATTTGTGTATCGCAGTCTACATTCAATGGAGCTCTCAGCAGCAGCTTGGTGGTATTATTTCTGAGGCTTTGTGACCCTGTGCTTTCAAAGAAGCAGAAAAGGTTCTAAGTGTGCTGCAGTCTTATCATTAGAAGTTCATCAAAGTAGCGTGCATCGAAAGAAGCTGCTCTTCTTAGATCGATTTTCTGTTATTTTTACTGGCCCACCTGCCCCCGATGAACTGTTGTCATTCTGAAAGAGAAAAGTGTGTCAACATCATAAAATGCAGAAAATAGTATCTCTAGCTTTCCTAGTCTCCCTCCCCACTTCCTCTCTTGCAAAGCAATAATCAGAGCAGAGATCTGATGCAACTTGAGCTCCTCAGTTATCCAGCCTTCGTTAATCACTTGGCAAAAAAAATAAACGTTTATATAAAAATCCAGATCTCAAGAATTAGCTGGAGAAGAGACTACATAATAAAACACGGATCACACTACTGCATTTTAGAACAACACATCAGTTTCAGGCTGCCCAGTGTTAATGTTCATGCAAAATAATGAATAGTTATGCACTGATGTGTAATAAAGCGTGATAAATCACTGTTTGCTCAAATTTTATCTAGTAACTAATGTAAGCCCCAGGAGTTTTTTGGTAGGGCTACTACTCAGTATTATGATAGCTGTCCTCTCACTGTATCTAGTTTGTGTGCTAATTGGAAATACAAACCATTTTTCTGTTGAGCTTTGTCATAATGTCTCGTGCAAGTGTGAAAAACGCCTGGTGAGGAGTGGAAATAAAGAAAAAACAAACAAGAGTTAGTCACAAGACACATTAAGGACATTATAAACTTGGACTAGCCAGACACATTAACAATACAGTGTTCTGTAGGCCACTAGAAGCACTTTGAGTTGCAAGACACTCTATGCACAATATCTGTATTTTTAAAACTTCAGTAAACATGCTTTAGAAACAAAAAATATTTCTTTTTAGCCTCCATCTCGCCAATCTTTGAAGCAGATGAACAGACCTTCCCATTGCATACCTCTAGGGGAAAAAAGAAAAATCAGCTGAAGACAAGGCTGCATACTAATCCTGTTTTTATTTCCCCCCCTAAACTGAACTGTGCATCACAGTTAGGAGCCCAGAGAGGTTTGAGAAGGGCAAGCCTGGGAATTCACATTAAGGTTAGCTTGCTTTCTGTCCTCCAAAAGCTTTAGTCTGGACTATCTACAAAGCTATTTAAGCTTCCAATATCTCAATTAAAGACAAAAACCCATGAATAATTACTCTGGCAAATCTCAGCATCCCAGATTTCAATGTATGAAGGAGCAAAGAAACTTCTGTAGCAGGAAAGCTCTGCAATTCTCCAGGAGCAGGAAAAAGCAAGACTTTAGGGCTGTCTGGAGACCCTAATAATCAAAGGACAGTTCCAGAATGTAAGAAGTATAAACACTTCCCCTCTCATTGGGTTTGGAATATAGCCAAAGACAGGCACTCATTTAATGTAAATAAATCACAACAAATAAATTAATGCACTTCTGATCCCAAGAATATCACAATTGTGTAATTCCCTGCAAGTAAAGTATTTGGTGGAAAGTAAACCAAATCGTTAGTGATTGCCAAATGCCTACACCAGCTGCATTTTTTAATGCTTTCTTCACCATTCATGTGACAATTTAAAAAAATATTCAGAGAGCCAAACATTTTGGAGTAAGCACAAACTACTGTTGTGCATTTCATGATGTGCAGGGGTTAAAATGAAACTGCCATGTCACGACAGAACAAGTTCAACTCTCCAGAGGAGCTCAGGTATCCCCTCTGGTACTGACTCCTCTTGGTCCCACTTCCAGAGTCTGCTCTAAGAATCACAAGGACACTGAAAATCAGATCAAGCTAGTCCAGGTGGAGCATGATGCAGATCAGTCCATTCTAACTCTATCCTGTAAAACAATCACCCCACAATCAGAAAAAAAACATGCCTGGCTGGCACAACATCCCTCTTGTTATTTTAAAGTAACGTCTTCAGTTTCTAGTTAACTTGTCAGATATATGACCTGAATTAAGTAGGTGTTTGCAGGACTTTTAAAGAAAAAAAATCCCATAGAAAGACTTTTAAATGATTAGGTGTAAGGACAACACAAGTCTACCTTGTTGGAGGAATAAATCTTAATTTAACTGGCCTTTGATACAGTTACATTTTGTCCACACTTCTTATACAGCTCAGATCCTTCCCCACCCTCCCTGAGATGACACGAGTGATTATAGTAACATAGACTGGACTTGGGCCACTCTCCCTTCCCATTCTATTTCCTTAAGCTCTCACAGAGATCTTGTGGGTTTAGCATGAAATTTATATTTGCAGGAAAGCAGATTATAAACCTATAAATAGCATTGTGAGTCTTTTTCCTCCTGTAACATGAGCTTACAACCTGGTGTTCCAGGTTAATACACGAATTTTCAGCCCCATCTGCACAGCATGTATTTAGTAGTAACTTGAAGGCTCTGTGACACAGTAGCATGTTATCCTGGAAGTAAAGAATCCCATTTCCTGCACAAGGCACTGTTCTAAAATTAAACCTATTCCTTGTCCAAAAGGACTTGAAATTTAAGTAGCAAAGCACAGACATCTAAGGCAACTGCTTGCTACAGCAATAGTAGACCACTCTGTTAACACCCATTTTTAAAACAATTCCAGACACTACCAGAAAACCAGAAACAGTTGGATCATAGCAGGACACCCAGGAGTACAGCTGGGACTTCAGGTCCCAGGTCAGGTGAGAAAGCCCAGCAGATCATGGAGCATACCTCCACAGAAGTAATTCAAGAAACACCCAAGTGTAGCACCCATCTCTTACCTCTTCCACATTTAGATGGGATTTCGCACTTGTCTCCAAAAATTTGATTCCGTAATCAATTGCTAACTGGAAGAGAGGTTAAAGTTCTTCAGTGTTTTTGAAGTTCTTTTGTAAAAGTAATGTTTCACACAGGTTCACAATAGGTTCTTAATAGAATAGATGCTGCATGCTACAACAAACTTAAAAAAGCAAGCAAGTTTCACTTCTATTTTCTCTTGCAAGAACATTAAAGACAATTAGACAAAGTATTAGAACTCATCATACCCTCACATAAAGTCAAAACAAAACAAAAAAAAGACGTTAATTTCTCACCAAAATACTTATTTAGGCTCTATAAGAACATTAAGGTAGAATCTTTCTTGATAGAGATTGTGGACCAGAAAACTACAATGCAATCATCCCATAAGCTGTGTTACCAACAGCTAGACCACTTCAGCTGTACACCAGAGATTTTGTAGTATTCTTCTTCCTCACTTGTTCGCTCTGTAGAACAACTAATTAATTACTTAAGCTTTAGTAACAGCACTTATAACTAGAATAAGTAACCACCTTGAATGAATTGAGTACAATGTGGTCAAACTATTACAGAAAACTTTATACTGAGATCTAGAATACTTCATGCTGTAGCAAAGGTCAACATTCTTTACAGGATCTTGCCCTCAAGACAATAGTACCATTAAGTTTATTCAAACTTGAAGATAGTTAAGTGCTATATAAAAACAAAAAACCCCAAACCTGGCATCCTATACATATAAAAGTTTCTGAAACAAGAGATTTGAGACCCATTCTCTCTCACATGGCTAAAACATACCAAACATCCAGAAGCTAAAATCCTACAAGAAGTAGGCTTCTAATTAGGGTGAGTTACCAAACCTTACCTTCTCCCCTTTTTCTTTTGAGACTTGTCTTTTTTCATTCATATCACATTTGTTACCCAAGATCATTCTTTCTACATCTGAAGAGGCATGCTGGAAGAAGAAAAAGTAATCTCTCAGGAACAAAGTGCATCATTGTTGAAAAGAAACTTGTGTGTCAAACTCCTCCACAACACAGGAATATTTTATTTTAGAGAAATTATCTAATGTGAAGGCATTACTGAGAGAGGCTGACTCTTGAAACAAGCAATTAAAATATTTAAATAGGCTGGAATAAATACTCCTAGATTACATTTGCCCATGTACTGTAATAGATCAAATGTGTGCCATGAGCTCTGCAGCAGGTTGCACACATGCACAGGCATTTGTCTATTCTGGAAATGTAACAGTGGACACTTTACTCCTAAGCAGTGCATGGCCATATATGCTAGCTACTGCAATGGAAGTGAGTAATTACTTGATTTTTATTTGTCCCAGGGAAATCATAAGATGGAACAAAGCACTTACCTCTTCTATGTTTCTTATCCAATTTTTTATGTTGTCAAAAGACTTTTCATTTGTGATGTCATACACCAGCATAATGCCCTAAATAAAATTAGAAAAATCTAGTTAGATGAGCTAGTACTATTGGCTGACTTTTGATGTATGCTGTAGTTTTAATTATAGTTCCAAAAAAATTCAGCATTGGATTATAGGTAAGTCTCTTCCAAAGGCATTATGCCATAGTTTGGAATTTACCCAAAATATTACTATTTAACACTTTTTGCCACTGTTAAGAGGCCAAACACACCATCTATACAAAGCTTTTAATTATTAGCCTACAGTCAGGGCAAGTTTAGAAATTCTACCAGGATATCAAACCTGTCAGCTCCAATCTGTTGGGGCCAGCAGAAACTTTCAGCCCTGGGGCTCTCCCAGGAGCCTGAGCTCCTTCCAGCAGTTCTGTACATACACTGGGATCTCAACAGTTAGCAAAGCATGGGAAACCACAGAGCCACTGCATTAAGGACAGACTGCAAGGGTCACCTCCAATTCCTAGGGCCTTTCCAATCATTCCTCATAGGACAAATAGAAGTCCTTGGTCATGGACTGGAGAGAAGACCAGGTCACTGCCAAGACCTTTCTAAGCACTGGAGGGCCCTAATATAGTGCCACAACCATTATTATTTCTCCCTGTGCTCTGTAACAGTGGAGTTATTTGGACCCACAGCCTATGAATATCACAGATCTGTTCATACAAAGCAGAAAGAACCTAAAACAGCAGCAGGGAGTAACCACCAAGTCAAAATTAAAGGTGTCCCAACATAAAATATCTCAAATCATAGCATTAAGAACCATTACAAGCGTTGTACCACAAGGGTGCAGGCTCTAAGTCAGTTATTTGACTTCAAGTCACTCTCAATGGAGGAAAACATAACAGTAGGTGTTGCAGGTGATTGTATTTCTAGCCCAGACTTTGCATTCTCTACTGGCTGAAGGAAAATCAATTCAGTGAAACACACTTTTAATATTAAAGTAATTCATTATCCATTTTTGAAACACTTCAAGTGTTTAAAGGGGTTGACTGCATTTAAAAAACCCCCAAACCTATCTGATTAAAGCTTGGTAACTTATTTTATTAAAATCTGCAGAAATTTTAATTATATTAAAAAAAACAATAGGGCTGGAAGTTTCATCACAAAAAACAGGCCTAGACTGAGTACCAGCACATTAAAAAAAAGGAAATACAAAGAGTAAACCCCCAACCAAACCACAAACTTCATTCCCCACATCTCAAGCCACAATTATCCAGTCCTCCAGTGTAAGACTTACACAACAAAAAGTCAGGAACAGCAAACCAGCTGCACTAGTTGTGTTTAGGTTTTTTGAAGTGTGAGCACTCACCATGGCTCCTCTGTAGTAAGCCGTTGTGATTGTGCGGAATCTCTCCTGGCCTGCTGTATCCCTACAATTCAATGAAAAAAAGGATTTGTTTTACACTCATCTGTACTTAGAGATGTCTTATTAAAGAGAGCAACAATGCGTTGATACTTGTTCATTAGGAAAAACACACCTTTGTCTGTTTGCACAAGTTTCTTCAGCCCTCAGCAGTTTCCTCACTCCCAAGCTACCCTCCTTACATCAGCAGTTAGAGCAGCAACAGAAACATGGCACAAAACCACTCCAGTTTTCATGCAAGCAATAAAACTCAGCACTACACAGCCTGCCCTCCAGTAATTAAAAATAAAAAGCTCTGATCCATCCAAGTCCTGTCTTAAACACAAGTTAAAACACATAGCAATAAATAATTTCAGGATAGTGCACTGTCACATCCAGTTTGCTGCTAAGGTCAGCCACCACACCTCAGTGTGCTGGTGTAGGTGCAGGTGCTCTGTCCTGGGTGACCTGAAAGCAGCACCTGGCTGTGAGTGACCCAGCAGACCCAAGTGTTTGGATACCAGTCACACTTCGGGAGAGCTGAACCCCCAAGGCCTGACAAAACCCAGCTTTTTTAACCTATATTACAGACAGAACATTTTTATCAGCCACTTGTGGCACTGCACCTCCTTAGTCACAAGGATTCTGGCTCAGGAGCCTCAGTTTCTACTAAGCCACCATGCAAGGAACTATCACTCACCTGTGCCTCGGTGAGTACAACGAGGTATCAAAGTACCAGAGGAGATTACATTTTATTGGCTTGCATATTTTAGCTTACAGCTACTGAGTTAATATTTCTCCTCCACATGGAAAAGCTAAAGGCACATTTAAGAGGACAGCTTTTGATAAACTAGGAAATTGCTGTAATGCTTGCAGGCTATTTCCAGTGCTACTGAAGCAGAACCACTCCAAGGGCAAGCCAGGAGAAAGCATAAACCTTATGAACAGTCAATTAATAAAAGGTATGAAACTTCTGGTACACTGAAGCTCAAAAGCTTTGAAGTATTCTTTCTCAAAGTGAATTCAAGTCACTGAAAACCTGAATTACTTTGGAATACTTACCATATTTGTAGCTTGATTTTCTTTCCATCTAATTCTATTGTTCTGATTTTAAAGTCGATTCCTGCCAGAGAAAGAGACAGTCCTAAGTTTTGCAGTTAATGAAAAGGAAGTGTTCAGTTTCCTTTTGGCAATTTGGTAAGAGCAAACTTAGTCAAAAGAATATTCTGAAGCTGCCATTTCTTCCACAGACTTGGAAGTGCTGAGAAGGCACAAAGTTTTCAGCTGCATCCAACATGGCAAGAATAAATTATTCTGCACAATAAAAGCAGGCCAAACTCAGACTCAGAACTAGTTAGTCAAGATCATTAGAGGAAGAGTTGATCTCCAGATCCTTCCATTTTACACCAATGAGGTCACTAGAATGAATGTGTATTTCTCCTGAACATCTGACTAGTCCCTGCAGTTTAAGTCAATTCCCTGGTACCTCTGGCTCAGAGTCAGAAATACATCCTGTGACCCCTCAGGTCCTTTTCAAAGCCAGCATCTACTTTTAAAAACTGATGTTTCATGCAATGTAATGAGACATCACAGTAAGTAATGTTGTAAGTAATACAACACAGGAGATATAAGACTCCTTTTTCAAGAATACTAATTTGGGAACAATTAAGACTTTCTAGGAAGCTCCAAAAAGTATCAAGAAAACACTTCTCTCCTTTTGCCCTTTATACTTCCACATGGTACCCATCAGTTCTCAGATTGATTTTGAAAATAAATTTCAGATTTTAAGCCATAGGTTTTAAAAAAAGATTGAAAAAATTCATTCAGAAGGGCTTAATAATGTCTTTTTAAGGTTTAGAGGGGTGAAATGGATTTCCAAACAGACTAACCCCTTAATCCTAACTACTTTAACTTTTGGATCTCTAAATCTGTATTACAACACAGGTCAAATTGAGACTGCTCAAGCCTCACTACTACATGACTGCCAGATTTTTCAATCCTGTGACAGTATCCCTCAAATTAATTGGTTTGGAAATGAATGGCCCACTTCTTCACTGCATCTTAAACAGTTACTTGATACTTAGTTGTAGTTTGTAAAAGATGGGGGTATGTTAGAAGAAATTAAATAAACTTTCTGAAAATGTAATTTAATTTACAATTATCAAAAATATCTTAATTGGAAAAATGCTGTTTCTAGCTTTAAGAATTCATCCATCCACTAAACAGGAAGCTATGGGACTTTTTACTACACCACAGTAGAAACTGAATATGAAATATCGATGTTCATTAGTTACTTGAATTTCATTCTTCTCACATGCAATATTACTATTTTAATATACTGAAATTAACAAGTTTTGGCCACTTAATGTGCCATAGATACGTAGTTCAGCTCATTAGTTAGAATACAAATTATGAGAAAAAATATCACATCAGCACTTAAACAGCATACAAAATTAATTGCATTAATTTAAAATGCTATGATTACTAGTACAATTACAATTTCACAAGATTCACTGGTAGAAAAAAAGATACTTTCATTAATTCACACTCTTCTAAAAATGACATGAGAATTATATGCACTTTCAAAAAATCCCTATCTATGTAACATAATTTTGGCAAGTGTTTCCATTTTACATTGGAAAGTATATTGCCTCCCTTATTGTAAAGATTTTTCTCCTAACTAGGTGCAATCACAGCTGCTGAAATCACAGATAATTGTATTCAGGTCTGAAAACAAATAACTTTTGCCCTGAATAGATTTTGTTTTGGCCTCAAAGGTTATAAAGCACGAATATGGATTTCTCTGGAAAGAGCATTTTATCGTGGCAACAGCAAATTAAATTAGTTCTAAAAGTTCATTAGTGTCTAGGCCTGAAGCTTTAGGAAACAACTAGTAGGAAAACTAGATTCAGAGACTGCTGTGGTTGAAAGAGAATTCTGCCTGCACTGTGAGCTGCTGAAGCTGAGACACACCAGTGACTGATCATGTAGGGGTGGCTTTCTGAGAAGGACTCCTGACTGCAGCACAGGCTTCCCATGTGCACCAATCCAGCTCTTGCACAGACTGGTTTCTCGTGGTTACTCATTTCCCTTGCAGCACTGAATGATTTATACAACCACTCCTTTGATGACTCCTAAAAGTCAGAACCTGCACAAAAAATATCTTCTCAGAACCTAAGATTCCTAGTATGAACTTCACCCAAATTCTCAAATATTCATTTCAAAGCTAAGAGAAGAATATAAGGGAAAGACTGTAAGTACCTCTGCAACTGTAATTTCTTGGAGGTTAAAATGAACTAGAAACTGATGTTTCTTTTGTTCTTTCACTTCAGTATGAGGAAGTGGTGAGCTCCACACATTCAGAGCAAGCCTGGTGACATGTGCTGCCACTTCCGTCCAAGTGCTCTTGCATGGCAAAGCACAAACCACGATCTGGTTACAGCTACATCCAAATTACACCATGTAAAACACTCCAACAACTATAGAATTTCAACATTAACTCTTGACAGAAGATTTCTGTTGTTAATCTATTCTTCTTTTGCGCAGTCATACACTGGGATACAAAGTTTGAAAAGTTACTTAGCCAAATAAAGCAGAGTCAGTGAATTAAAGTTTGATTGCAAAGGATCACACAGCTTGAAGTTTTAAAATGCAACACGAAATGCTGTTCTTCCAGTAGGGAGAAAAAGCCCAGAAACATCTGGATGTCCATCTGAAGTTAAGTTTTAGAAGCTTTTAGAAAACACAGACCCAGATTAATGCTTAAGAGTACAAATGCTAACAGGATAATTAACTGCTAAAGTGGAGCTGTCACATGACAGTCTGACACACTGGTGCCCACCTAGCATGTCAGTAAATATTAGATCAGAGGCATAGAGAAGCATTTGTTGCAGGAATCACAAACCTGCATTCTGCAAGGATAGAACCCAGAATGTGCAATCTGAACTGCACATTAGTTAGGGCTGTAATTGCTTGCATTTCCCTTGCAGCATGGGGTAAAAGTAGCTGAGGGCTTATTGTTCTTCAAAATCCTTTCCAGATCCTTGCTAACTACAGACCAGGGGTGCATCCTCTCTCCTCACTTTACTGAGGGTATTTGCTTCCATAGCTTCCAACAAAGCTCTGTCTAAGAGCACACTGGGCAGCATCATTAGTGCCACACGAAGGCTCTCACAGAAAACCACGGCAGCTGGATGCTGCTCTGTCTACCTTGCATTGCTCTGCACAGCTGACAAAAGTCAGGGCATGCCTGGTCAGTGACACACAGCCAAATGTCACAGGCCAGGGGGACTGGCCTCACCTGGCCTCTTCTGGTTTAAGCCACGAAGTCATGTCCATCTCATATCCCAAAGCTCTTCTGCCACTCCCTCTTCCCCTACTCCATTTCCCAGCTACGTTTCTTCTTATTCCAGCCCACCTGGGCAGATTTTACCCATAATTAAGCTGCAATGCAATAATTTTGAAGAGACATTGTGAAATATTAGAAAGAGCTCACAACACTACAATAGTAAACACCCAGAAGTGCCCAGCAGCACACAGGTAGCAGTTCCTTTTCCAGCTCTGGTACCAGTGGTTTTCTACCATGAAACCTCAACAAACCAGCCTGACGCAATTCTTACAGGAATGTAAGGACAAACTGAGCAGGGAGGCTGAAAAAGTTCATTTTGTTACTTTAGTTTTTAAAACAGTAGCTTACTCTCAGGGCATCACTGTTACTCTTTTGTTCTCCCCTCACCCTGATTTTAACCCTGTAGCCATCAGAGCCAATATCTCATGTTTTTCATGCTACAGTATCTGTTCCAGCTAGGACTCCACTACAACTTTTCCCTACATAGTACCACTGCCTGGACAGATTGTCTTGTTTCTTCTTTTCAACAAAATTGCTGTTGCAGAAAATGCTACAGCACAAAGAAAGCAAAGAAACCAAACCAAAGTATTCTGGTTGGAGCCAGTAAGCTGTTCCAACTGTACCAGAAAATAATTCCTGAAGGTAAAGGTTTCTTTGGGACTTCAGTCTGCTCAGCAAAATGCTTCTGGAAGGGTCATGTTCCTGAATGTTTTCTACCAGCAGTAAAATGCAGACACAAAAGAAACTTATATAAATTGGTGTAAAAAACGAAACTGAAACAAAAAATCCTGCCACTGGCAGGCAAATATTAGAATTCTTAACCTTCACCTTTATTACCCAATTCACCAGTATTTTAAGTTAATTTTTCATGTGGCTCAACACTAGTTTGCAGCAACAGGACCTTATGTGTGCAGCTGTAGCAAGAAATCAGACAGGAAATCAGCACCATTCAGGATGTAAATAAACATCAATCTCTGACAGCATACACTAGCCTGTATATCTACCCCAGCAGAGTATTGCTCCATCTCTGACAAATCAATACTTTACTATTTTAAAGTATTCGATGTACTAGCATTTTAATTTGTTTACCTTTTGCTTTTATTTAATATACAAGCCAAAGACATTTTAAGAAGTCATTGAACACAAAAATTGGCAAAGACGCTGTGACAAAATGAATACCAGATTAGCTTGCTAGAAAAATCTTATTTTAGTCTCATCTATCAAAGAACATAAAAGATGCACCACAGTTTATTAAAACAAAAAGGGAACTGTTTTGCATGACCTGCATATAATAAAAGCCTCACCCTCTTAAAGAAGCTGTCTTTCTATGTGTCTAAATCTCATTTTACTCCTTTGAAGTAAGAATGGAAGAAAGAAATGGAAATAAAACTTTTTTTTTTTTATGGGATTCTGTGATAAACAGAACTCTGTGGCACCCACCACTACTGGACACAGACCACAATAAAAAGGATGGGGGAAGGAGTCAAGGTACAAAGTCTCCTTACCCTTCTGAGCAAATCAGCATTGGAAAAAATGGGAGTTTATGCATCAAATTTCAAGCTAGGCTTGATCCAGCTCCACAGCATTGGTCCTTTCTAGCCTACTTGGTTTATATATGAAGTCGTGGGATTTTGATTTTTTTCAATGGTCTGAGCCCAGAAAAGAGAACTCCTTACGAATTCTTCACTGCAGGACATGGAAGAGTCTTAAGATACACAAAAGCAAAGGAAAACGTTTTCTGCAGCCTCATGGGTTAAGTGAATTAAAAGCAATTTTGAACCAAGCAAGTAGATTTGTAACTTACCTTCAAAAAAAAAGGAAGTGAGAAGAGGCACATAACTGAAAATCAATATGCTTCATCCTCAGGTTGTTGAATCCTGGGAGAGAATTACTCAGAAAATACTTTTCCCTCTAGGCTGTGCATCTTGTGGACAGCAACTGGCTGCAGCTGCACAGAAGAGCTGGGAAGCAGCAGTGCTCCTCTGCTGCAGCTGCTGCAGTCCTGCTCATCCCTCCAAGGGAGAGCAGCAGCAGCAGCCTCTCACCCCTGAGCCACAGCAGCTGTTTCAGCATCATCTGCTGCCAGGGCATTTCCATCACACTCTGGGAGCACTGGGGGCCCTGTCACACACCTCTGCCACCATCAGGTGACACACAGCAGATACCAGCACTGATCACAGAGCTGGTGAGGACACACCAGAACAGAGCTCAGGAGTCTCATCACCTTCCATGGACAGATCTACAGATCAGTACTGCAGAAACTTGTTCTTTTCATATACATCCAACAGCTAAGGGACATCCATTTGTTCCCACAGATTTTCCCCACAAGCTTACCCAAAGATTACTCCTTTTTTTGTTCTTAGCAGGAGGTTTTGCTGGGTTTGGATTAAATATACAATTATTTTTTAATGTGGTTTTCAAGAGAACATTTGCTTGTGCTACATCAGTACACTGCCTCAATCTACAAAGGCAGATAAATGAAGCTTCAGAAATTTGCTTTTAAATTAATCCTCCTAGAATAATTTTAGTAAAAATTAAAAATGACAAAATAGGAGTCAAGATCACTGTAAAAGGCAGGGTAGAGAACCCTTGCAACATACCAGTGTGTCATACAGCCTCATACAAAAGAACAAAGTCTAATAATTTTGAACTTGAACGTTTAGCTTTAGTCCCTAGTAACATCTGCAAAGAATTTTCAGATGATCTCAGCAATGTCTTGTATCAGTATGTAAATTAAAGAGGCAGTAATCTTTTATTGCACCCATTCAAAAATACAGCAGACTAACAGGAAACATCACACCAGGGTAAATGTCAACATTTTTTCAAAAGATGTAAAATGAATTATTTTAGAATTAAACACAAGTGCAACCACTTCTAGTTACTCTTTCACAACTTAAAGGGACAATCTGTATTGCATTCTTTCTGGGCAGCCCACAAGAACCCACAACACACTGGTAACCTCGAGTGGGCTGAATAGGCTCCTTCAGGTTAACTGGCCTTTCTTCATCTAACTCTTCACCCACACCAAGAACCCAAAATCACTGATCCTTCCACACAACAGAGCAGTGTCTTGCACCCTGGAAGTTATTAATACAGAAAGGCTCTGAAAGTTTAGACACTGTCAAAACAAACATATAGAAATGGCTAAAGCAGGTAAGGCAATAAAGAATGGGGATGCCATGTGCATGTGTGACATAAGGCAGTTTCCTGCTCCTAAGGCCTTGAGACTTAGGACCAAGATCAGCCCAAAGCTCAGGGTGCCAGCAAACTGCCACTTCCTGCAGCACGTGTCCCCTCAGCCATGGCATAACTGCCACCCTAAGCTTCCTTTCTTAAGATAAGCTACTTTCTACTTAAAAGAGAACAAAAGATTCAGAATACAATTTCTAACCAACAAAATTAGACCAACATTTGAAACATCCATGTTTTTTACAGCTCAATAGCCTACAGTGTGATGTGATTACCACACTAAGATCTGAATCCAGGGCTTTCCAGGCACTTGTTCACACCAGTGCTCCTGTGAGTTCTGCCACCACAACTGTGCACTGCAGTGCTTCAGTGTGGACACTGCAACATCCTGAACACTGAAATTCTCTTTTCAGTGTTTTGAAGTCAACTTGCAGATTGCTTTGAGCAACTTTTGAAATGCATGATTTTAAACACTAAAAATACTCAATATAAAATTCAAGACTACAAAACAACATAACACTAGAAGCTTAATACTACTTGACATGAGTAAAATTATCAACTGTCAAAAGAGCCCAACTTTAAAAGGGCTGAATCCCTGCAGAATGTATTTTAGAGCTTACAATCTAGATACTATGAAAGTGCACAGAAATTAACTTATGGTCTACCTCTCATTCTGTTTTGAATGGAAGATAAGCTACACTTGATAGTAACTCAGTTTCATCTAAAACAATTTTTAAATAGATTAAAATTGTACTATTGATACAGACAGCAAAGTTGTTTATTTTAAGGATTATTTATAGACTGCCTGTATCTAAAAGGAATGCATTAACTTAGTTGCTCAGAGAACATATTCCTTTCAAGCCAAGATGCAACTGGAGAGCAGCAAACATTTAAACTGACCAACAGACTTGAATTGAGGCTATAGTTACAACTGAAACTGGGGGAGGCACTGCCAGCACCAGGTGTCACAACCAAATCCTTTCTTCCTTCAAACTCACTCATCTGTGTGAGTTCCATAACTCAGCTTACCACCATCCCTAAGAACAGCTGATGGCACAACCTGAGAGCACAGGCACTCCCAGGCAGATCTCTCCTGTGTGAGTGGCAGAGCACACTCTGTTGAACCAGGCACTAAACTGAAGCCCTGGCCAGCAGAGAGGCAGAGGCAGCCACAGGCAGGTGGCCACAGCTCCAGTGTGGATCCTAGAGCAGCTATCACCCAGCCAGCTGCATGGCGGTGCAGGAATTGCTCTGCATGGCACACTCCAGCTAGGGCTGGGGATGGAGCAGAAATCGCTGCAGTGACCTCTCAGGGACCCTATCCCACACTCACTCCACTTGTAATGCAGCTCTGGGAGACTTGCACATCTCTCATCTACTTTGAAGCTCTTCTTTCCCTCATATCTCCAGGATGTGCAGTGTGCAGCTTTCTACAACATAAAAAAAACTTCAGCCATGTGCTTTAGTGGGTAAGAACACCAGATTTCCCCATCTAGAAGGTGGCTTATGAATACAAAACTTTGATTCCTATTTCAGAAGTCCTGTGCTTAATACAAGATGACATGTGATTGATCCTTATCAAAAGGACAAATTAATAGGTAAGACAAGGGAGAAAAAAAAAAGGCATAAAAAACCCCCAACCCCAAAGTGGAACCTCCAAGAACAGGAAAAAAAAATTATCCTAAATCTCTTGCCTGTAAATGGTCTATGTTTGTAGGTGTAGAAAACATAGAAAATTATGTATTTAACCAAAATAACTTAATATTGCTGTCAGGAAAAAGACAAAAATAATTACTTTGTCCAAAGTTTGCATCTTAAGAATCCAAAAGGTTGAAAAAGGGCTTATTAAAAAGTCTCATGCAATCAATACTGCCTTGCCACCACGATTTAAATCTCATTTTTTATTATTCATAAACCAAGCTTCAGCTGTGACAATAAGAACAGGCCAAAAAGATTAGGACCAGTTTTGTTTCCTAATTTTTGGTCCTGGTACATCCATATGTCTGGCCAGTGAGAAATGGAGATGCCACTTCTTCTTTAAAAAGCCTCTTAAAAGTTTCAGGGCTCTACATGAACTGGTTATTCAGAGTGAAGAAATAAAGATTTTGAGGGGCCAGAACATTGTTTGTTTAAAACAGAAGAGGTGCTACATGAAAAGTGAGCACACTGAGTGTCCCAGAATCCACAAAGCAAAGAAAGAACTGGCAAGTCCATGACTACTTACAGATGGGATGCCCTCACACAGTTCAAACAATGCACTTTGTACCTTCTATTCCAGCCCTGCCTGTGACTGGCAGCACACACAAACCCCACCAGCTGCACATTTAACACAGGTATGGAAAACACCATGGGAACAGTTGGTATGGACAGGTGAGCACTGCTACAGCCCAACAACTCACACTGCCAAACACCTCCTTGATAGGTTCAGGGATGCTACAAAAGCATCAGAGATAAAAACTAGTTAAAGTGGATAATGTTAGAGCAGGTATAAGTTACACATGACCACTGTAAAGACAGAAGAGATGAAATTTTTGGAAGTTTTATAGGAATGCACAAACACTGCTCGCTTTAGAGGGCACAGACCTGCTTACACTGGAAGAAAAAGTACAGAGAACAAAAAAAAGCACATATCAACAATATCAGTAAGACAGCTCTTGGCTTCAACTGGCACTCTGTCCAAAAGGATCCAAGAAGAGCAAAATGTCTCATCCAGTAAGGATTATCTTTGTTAAAATAAATAATCTAATCTAGGAATTTTAGTTAGAGTCTGAAATACAGTTGTGTTAGAAGCAAGTGTAGGAAGTACCTACTGAGGCAGCAAAATCAGGCCAAAAAGTCAAAGCAGAAGGTTTAAAGTTACTGAAGTTAGTTTTATAGACAGCACTCTCAGCAGCCCCAAAACATCATTTTCATCAGAGGCTCTTTTAAACCCATGTTTTAACATAGGGATAAGTAAGCATGGGGGGGGTTTTGGGTTGTCATTTGCTTGTTTGTTTGGGAAGTTAAGGACATGAGAGAAGAAGGGCTGCTTTAACTTCTGGCATGAATGACAAAATAGGTCTTTTTTTGAAAGGTTTTTACTACCTATACTAACAGGCACAGCCACCTAACTTATTAAGAAAGGCCATACTTTTCTTTCTGGCACATAGCTGTTTTCTTCCCCTACACCATGCAAGGTTCTTTTAATGAATTAATTTTAATTAATTCTTTCATTTCTTCATTTGTTTTTCCTGCTTTGCATGTTCTAAGTACTTTCTACATCAGTTCTAAGTCAGAAAACTTCTCCCAGGCAGCTACTCTGACTGTTTCTTTTTCCTCCTTTCCATGCCTGGGTTGACACAGATACTCCATCTTTAATCCCAGCAGAAGTCACACCATACAGACAAGATATTTTGACACAGTAAAGGAAAGCTATTGCTCCCTGTCAGGTGGAAGAAAGGATTTTGTTGGGAGGTGTGGAGGCAGGGGAAGCAGTGTATGTGTTCCCTGGCTGACAGACACTTCAGCTTTGCCCAATTTCTTATACTCAGCCTGGTTTTCCCAGTCTCCAGATCAGGAAAAACAGAATCTCCAGTGGAGCCAGACTCCTACAATAACCAGCCTGCTTGACATGTTTTCTGATGTTGCCATACGTATAAGAGGATGCCACTGACATCCACCATCAAGAGGTTTTTCCTCTGGTGCCCAAAGCAGAAGAGTCTGTGTGGTGGCAACAAAATTAACACGTCTTAAACTTGATCAACTGTTTGCTCTCCCTAGAAGAGAAGCCTTCTGACACATGCAGTATTTTACTTGTCTTTAATTACATACAATCTAATCAGAAGTGTCATAGCTTACATTTAACAGGAAAGTTTACTATAAACCACAAGATTAAACTGATATTAGATGCAATTACTGGTCTAAAACCCTCTAAAGGGCATTAATTTACAACCCACTGCAACCTCTGTTGGGACAGGAAGTTACCGACCTAAGTTTTGACTTGCAAGTCTGGTAACTAAAAGCCTCTGGGTCAAGTTTTGGGTTCCAGAGTAAAAGAAAGATAGAAAGCTTGAGGGAGGGTCCAAAGGAGGGCCACAAGGATGGTGAAGTGTCTGGAGGAGAAACTTTATGGAGAAGAGCTGAGAGCACTTGGTCTGTTCAGCCTGGAGTTGGACTCGAAGATCTTTGTGTGCTCATTCCAACTCAGGATATCCTGAGTCTATGATCCTAACTCTGTACAAAAGCCTTACACAGTCCAATTTTATTGATGTTACTATTACTCTTAATTTATCCACATTAGAAAAGCATCAGAGCTATTTTATATATCTAGTCAGCCTGATGACTTGACACTTAAGCTACCATAACATCCAATTAAAGATAAAAAGCAATATAATATCCTTTGAATTAAAACCACGTAACTTCTACCACAAAACATGAAATAAACCATCATTATAAACACTGCACGTATTATTCTTATTATTATTATGAATTTTAGTTAATTTCTGAAGTAAGACAGTCCAAGATATATTTCTACTAAAAGGATGTAATAATTTCTACTACAGAAGGACTAGGAAATACATTCTAAAAAGTACATTAAAAATTCCCAAACAAAAGCTATGTCTTCAATACCTCTCTCAAAGCCTGTATCTATCAACCAAGACATTTGTTCCTACCCTTATTCAAAGTTAGTCTGTGTTCTTAACTTTGCATTCAAACCACAAAAGCAGCTTGAAACTGCCCTCCTGTCACTCAAATAACCAGTAACACTTAACCAAGACAGACCTCCATCTGCCAATTAGGAGTAGGCATCAACACTCAGACATCTGTCACACTGTTTCAGAGTAAAACACGCAACACAGAAGCTGCAGCAGCATTTTTAATAAAAGCCAAACAATTTCAACTCCATTGCTGGCTTGTTGCAGAATACAGTAAGGTAATGCAACCTCACCAGCAGATGAAAATCAAAGTTGTCTTTTGCTACCAGCTAGGTGTTAGAATCAAATTTAAAGTTACAAGACACACAAACTTCAATGCTTTTAACCTGCAATACCTTCAGCTACAATTTCCTGTTCATCATCTGGCTGACCACCCACCACTGACCTTGAAAATAGAATCATTCTTCCACTTTCGTATTTACCTCCACAAAACTGTTTTCCCTATTCCATGTAAACCCTGTCCTAAAGAGGTCCCAGCTCCCTCAAGCCTTGAACACACACTTCCACTCTGTAGATATGTGTAACAGTGCCACCTGAGTGTTAGTGAACTCACCTCAGTCACTTCAAAGTCCAGATGACAACCTGTTTGTAGTAATGACCATTAATAAAGTACTCCTGACAATGCTTTCCTGCTGCTTCCCTGCCTTCCCTTCCCTGCTCATCTATCATTGATGTGTTTTCTTCTACAGCTCCGAGCATCTGGAGAAGCCCAAAAGAAATTGATGGACTAAGGACAGGAAATGCTGAAGCTTAATGGGAGGGTGGGTAACAAAAACCCAAACCCCAAGAAAGCAACAATCAGTCCTTGTCCATCATACAAATAAGTAACTGTGAAGAAGAGAGTAGAAATATTCAATGAGGCATGATTTGACTTGAATACACTAAAACAATTTCCATTACACATTACAGACATGGAAATTTCACTGCAAAAGGGAAGCTGGTAATTTTGCTTGACAAAGGATTTTCATCGAAGTGTTCAAAGGTCAGCACACACGTGCTTGCCTGCCAGAGTAGTGTCCTATTTTGGAAGATGTAGACTAAGGAAAAGTTACTTCTGTAAAATCAACAAATGGTTTCAACTCTCAGATACAGTACTATCTTGTGAGCAACTTCCTGCCAAATGCTGATATCATCCCGGATTAAAAAAATAAATACGACAAATTTTGTTTCTGTCAGCAAGCCTTTGTACTAAATCAGAAATGCTATCAGCTACAAAGATTCGACTTTACTCTCATAGAAACCAGTTGATACAAAAAAGCTGAAAGGAATGCAAAAAATAAACCTTATTATTTCAAATGATAAACCAAATCCAGTTTTACCAGACAGCACTACTTGAACAGCAAGTTAAGATACGGACAAACTACTAAATTAATGCTTCTGATTCTTGTGTATCACACTGAAACTACTAGCAAAATGCACATGAGAATTCCAAGATAAGTTTTGCTTTAGGAGTTGTTAAGTATGAAAATGAGCTGACTCAACTGCATTTTACTTTCCATGTACAAGTGTGCAAAAGCAGAAGTTTCCACTCAGAAAGCAAACTAAACAACACAACCTTACATAACACACTCCTGTTGTAAAAAAAAGTTTTACCCCATGTTCACAGTGAAAAGCTGATCCACACTAGGGACCACAGCAGCATTATGCCTTGCCAGCACTTTCAGAAACTCTAACAGAGCTACAGAGCCCTGTATAAAAAATTAAAAGCTGCTGAAGGACAAGGACCTGTCTAAAGTTGCTTAAGGCCAATCTGTGCTTTTACAGAGTGAAAATACGTCACTTTGAATAATCCAAAGGTCCCTGGTTCACTTCTCACAATGGGCAGCAAAGTCTGCTGAAGGTATCAGTTATGCCAGGTAGGGAAGACAAAGACATGAAGGCTCTTGCACCAACAGTCACCCAAAAAAAGAATAAAAGAAGTTTGATGAATCATAGATACATATGCATTGCACTTTTATCAAACATCTTATGCAACTGTTGGCCATAGGACAGCAGGATGGAAGTCCCTGCTGTCTGAACCAGTCCAACCTTGATTATGATTACAAGCATGACCAAAGTCTTGAGGAGAAAAGTCAAAGGAGCATTTCCTAACCTCCAAGCAATCTCCATGGATGTTGTAGCCTTACAGGCACATTTTGCATGACAGCAAAACAGAAGGGGATCTGTGAAGTATAACATGAATATACCATGCACAATGACAAAGTAACTACAATTCATTACTGACTTATTTCTATAATATGAGCATTGAGGAGAAGTAAAACAATTATTCTAGAATAAAACAGTATTTCCATTACCTCCCTCCTAGTTTATTTTTTTCCTTTTGGAAAGCATTTCCATTGTTTTGGTAATTGAAGTGCTGTAGTTCAACCCTGGTTAAACTACTAAAGAACAACGGAGTGGGAAATTATAAGGAAGTTATCTGGTACTTGGATATGATGTGGGCCCTTTCATCATGGCAACAAAGATTGTTTTAACTTCTGGACCTAAAATCTAAGAAAAAAAGTTGAAACTGTGAAAAATTTAACCTCACCATAGTTAAAAAAAAAAATCTAAATGACTCATCTCACAAACAGCATGTAAGTACATAAGATTAAACAATAAAATTCAATGTCAACACAGCTCAAACATATGCCTTCTTAGACTTCTACAGTAAAACCAAGTCTGATCTTGTTAGTAGAGACACACCAGAGGAGAACTGAGGGCACATAATGTCACAAATCACTATTAACTGAACACGCATCGTAAGCACCATCCTACTGCAGGATTCACTCCATGGAGAACATACAAACCAAACAGCCTGGCAGCTCATACTTCAGGAAAAATCTGTATATTTATGAGAAATGAGAAATCTGGGGACCTTAAAACTTGAACTGGCAGGGCAGCCTGCCTGGGAAAAGCGCTGCATCCCTGCACCGCCCTCCACACCACCGTTAACTATGACTTATCGGTCACAGAAAAAAAGCAGAATTGTTAAAAATGGAATTCCCCCAAGCTCATCAGATGGACCAGTTATGACTGTAAAATCAACTAGTATTGAGAAGAGAGAAAGGGCACACGAGCACATCTTCAAGAATAGAATACAGCCACAGGACAGACCTACAAGTAACACACGCAATATGCGACAAAGACTGAAAAAACTCCAAGTATTTTTATTCAAGCATAAGTCAGCACTTTTATGAACAGTTTCACTATTTCCTGCATTGTCAACTTTCCTGCTTGGAGGTTTTTTGCTAAAAAATAAAAGGGGACTAGAACTGTAAGAAGGAATATATAACTGTGGAACCACAACTATTACCTATGGAATTAAAAGTATGCCTCAGTTATTGATAAGGTTCTTCAAGCTGACTTGTTTTGAAAATAAGGCCGTTGCACAAACAAATATAAAGGAAGGAAATGAGAACAAATCCTATATTTACTGAGTAAGGTAAGAAAAAACAACAGCATATTCACAGTCCTCAAGACTTCAAAGTGAATCAGTGAGAAAAAAAAAAATCTATCAAGGGGCTAAGCAGTTCAAGAAACATCAAGAAAATGGTTGGAAGACAGACACACCCATTTATGTTAGCTATCTCTTTAGAAGTATAAAGAAGCAGCACAGTACCAAAGTAGGCCCTTTTTTTTTTAATGATACAGCATTTATTAATGTTTATTATGCCTTTTATTCTACCACAGGTACAGAATAATACCCCTTAAGGTAAAATGCTACTCAGGCCTTAATCAGCTGGTGTTACTGATACAGCATTTCGAAAATGTTTCCAGAGAGAAATGTTCCAGAAAAATGCAAAAAAACTGTTCTTAAAGCATTAGAAATGATGCCACACCTAATTTAGTCAATCGTATGTGCCTAAATAAAGATTGTTTCTTCCTTGTGCACCAAATTCAGGACAATAAAATGTCTGAAAAGGACAGGGCATTAGGGTAACATTAAAACAAGTTACACAATATTTCATCTTATCTTTAAAGCAATTTCTTTTCAAGAGAGTCTACTCGTTCTCTTAATGTTATTTTTTTAAAGTCAGCATTAGTTTTGCCCTCCTAAATACTAGAAACCTCCACTGCACTTTTCCCCTTCATCCCCAAAACATTGTACTTCACTTTAAAAGTGACTTCAGCTACAAGTAGCTGAACATAAATCTCAAGTCATGCCACACAGTAGTTTCAATTCAATTCTATCTCAGTGAAGGCTTTGAAAATTTTGCTTATGTTTATTTCAGCAGAGTATTTTAAAACTGACAAATCTTACAGAAATGTAAGTCACAACAACCTGTTTTGATATATCACACCTCACTGCCATTACACGAGGTTAGAAAGGCTTAGAAACAAACCCCTTTTCACAACCAAATTTAGGACAAAATTCAACTTTTGTCGAGAAGGTTCCTCCGCCTACTACTCGCTAAGGGGCTTCTACAGTCGACTGAGGAGCTCGTACGNGCACCTTCCCCCGCCGGACAATCCCTCCCGGGCTCTGCCGCGCTGGGCTACCGCTGCCCCCGGTCCCTGGTCCCGCACGGAGCTCGGCACGGCCCGACCGCGGCCCCGACTCCGGGCGGCGAGACGGGCGGTGCCCCCGGCCCTTCCCTCCCTCCTTCCCCGTTCGGCCCCGGGCAGGACCCCTCTCCCGCCGGGATGGCGGCGCCCGGCCGTGGGCGCGGCCCCTCACCGATGGTGGAGATGAA
>VXBC01011814.1:37047-261893 GCA_013399945.1 Ploceus nigricollis
CCTCACCGATGGTGGAGATGAAGGTGGTGTTGAAGGCGTCCTCGCTGAAGCGGAAGAGCAGGCAGGTCTTGCCCACGCCCGCGTCCCCGATCAGCAGCAGCTTGAACAGATAGTCGTAAGTCTTCGCCATCTTCGCCTAGGCTCGGCTCGCCGCCGCAGCAGGAGGGGGCGAACGCGGGACGGAAGGAGGGCGGGACTCCGGCGGGAGGGCCGGGAGGGGAGGGAAGGGAAGGAAGGGAAGCAGGGGCGGGCGGAGGCGGTGCCGCGGGCGCGTCACGGCGCCGGAACCGCCGGGCCCGACGGGGGCTGTGGTCCGCGGGCCCGGCCCTCACCGAGGGGCATCGGGGCGTTGCTGTCACTGAGCGATCGCATGGCCGCGTCCCACGGGGCTCGATTCTCGCTCGAACCTAGCAGGAGTTGTAAGGAGAGTCATGTACTGTGTGTCCAAGTTAAATAATGGCATAATTCTCTCACGTCACCAATAAGTGAGTCTAGCGTGTGACCTCAGAAGTTTACATGTTGCCCTGGGCACCTCAACTCCGAAAGAAACTAGTGCGCACAACACAAAAATTCTTTTCACGCTGTTTCACGTAACACTGCAAACGGGGGTATTCTACAACAAGAGATCTACTCTAGAACAGTTGAAATGCCTTCCCTCATCTTTTTTCCACTAATAATCTCTTGGTGTGAGGCAGCCTCATTATGTATTCATTATAGTGTGTTCCCCACAGGATGTCACAAGGCACTATAAAAATAAATAGCACTACTGAAACACTTCAAAATGACAACAAGGACTTACTGCTTTAATTTAATCTAAAAATTGTAGCCTTCAGACAAGCTATAAACAGAACTCTAATGCTATAAATCACTAGAACAGTTCTCAGCTCCCTCTTAGCAAAAACAGAAAAAAGATTTCCCCAAATCATTCATTAAAGTTTCTATCAGTTATAACCCAGTTATAACCCAGTAAATGGTCCTTTCTCACTTTTGGGTTGCTTTTTTTTTTCTTGTATGTGTGTTAACTTGGCAAATATTTATGCTGAGTTCTATAGAGAATCAACCAAAACTAGTTTTGAATATTAAAGCTCTCTCATACATGGTTAGCCTCCTGCAAGCCCACAAAAAATCACCTCACAAAATTAAACAACAATTTGATGGGGTGAAATAGGACCAAGCTAGTCTAATGCCTGGCTACTGCTGTATTTGTGCACTGAGGAATTACTCCAAACAAATACCTTCAGCCATTACAATCCTTGAAAAAGCAAAAGGTACTCTGCTCCTAGTTATTAATTATCCAAAATTTCCCTGTTAAGGATCTCAGTTTGGTGGTAATCCCAGCCAATATCATGAAAAATCCATTGACAGATGTGATGTAAAACTCTGTACAAGGTGAATTCAGCAAGAGCTTCTCATGAATGCTAATCTAATTTCCAGTTAATTGGATCAAAATCTAATTTTACATCTATACATTTATGTGCTTCATCATAATTCAAGTGAAAAAAAAATTTCTTATTTATAATTGTTTGATTGAGACCTCTGGAAGACCAGGATATCATCTGATAGAGGAGAATGAAAGCTGCAAATCAAGGATGGGGGGNCTGAGGACCTCTGCCTAGTTCAGGCCAGAATTTGGAAACATGGCTGCTTGGATCATTTTTGTACTGCATAATTAGCAGTCGGGCTGTTTGAATGTTAAAATGAGTTGTCACACTACTTATTACATTAATTGAGTTTATAAATTATAATGGCAACCTGGCACCGAAGCAGTCAGACCAAACTGGTTAATTACTTCAGTCTAACATGAATAATTGGATTGTAGGAAACTGCAAATGAAAACCTACTCTCTGAAATATTTTCCTGTGGCTGTACTTTCAGAGACATGAGTTGCTGTGTACTGTAATTATGGCCGTGCTGAAGATTACTACACAAACACATTTCAGCATTGAAGAGAGAATTTTGGGGTTAATATTCACTCTTGAGTTTTATGGAACACGTAGGCTTTCATATGTCTCTGGAGCAATATGTTTGTGATCACCATCTGTTACTCAAGAGTATTTTTATAGAAAAATAATGCAAATTACTTCCCTCTTCAATTACACTGGTGCTTTGCAATGGTGTGTTCTGTTCTGATTTGGAAAAGTGCCAGTTTGCCACATTCAAGGGACAGATGTTTATTTAACCATGAACTTTAAAAACAAGATATAAAAATTAAGTTGCAAATTTTATTTTCTAGAATATGAAAAAACTTGTAATTGTTCGATTGTGTACCTTGTAATATGTTAGTAAAACTTTGAGGAGTACTATCAAAGCTGTTAATGTTCAATAGCCACACCTCTGTGATACCTGTTCCATGAAAACACTTTGGAACCCAATCTTTGTTATTGCACCAAATTGGAAAAGTTAACATTTGGTTTATATTGCATTGCAGTCAAATAGATCAACAATTCTTTTCTTTTCTGGCATGGGAGAACCTCTGAGGGGAACACTGAAGATGTAGGAAATAGAACAGATTTGAAACTGTGGTTTACCTTTTGTCACTATGTAAGAGCAGATGGGACTGTAACAGTTTGATTCTGTTTTGTACATTTCAAAAAAGCAGAATTTTAAAGCCCTTTACAATCCCTAAATTACTACCCTACTATTTTGCCTGAATAGAATCACAGAATGATTAGTCAATGTCTCTCCTGAACTGAGGAGCCCACTGGATGTGCCCCCCAGCACATGACCATGGTCACTGCCCTGGTCCTGGAGGACACACCATTGCTGGTACAGCCCAGGTGCCATTGGCCTTTTTGCCCACCTGGGCTCATGTTGAGCCCCTGTTAACAGGCACTTCCAGGCTCTTTTCTGCTGGGCAGCTTTCCAGCCCCTCTGCCCCACCCTGTAGTGCTGCAGGGGATTGTTGTGACCCGAGGACAGGACCCAGCACTTGGCCTTGTTGAACCTCATACAGCTGGCCTTGGCACCCAGATCCAGCCTGTCCTGATCCCTCTGCAGAGCCTTTCTGTCCTCCAGCAGATCAACACTCCCATTCAACTTCGTGTCATCCATGAACTTCCTGAGGGTGCCCTCAATCCTGTTATCCAGATCATCAATAAAGACCTCAAAAAGGACTGGGCCCAGTACCCCTGGGAAATACCACTAGTGACTGGTCCCAACTGGATGTGGCACCGTTCACCCCCATGCTCTGGGCCCAGACATCCAGACAGTTTTTAACCCAGCAAAAAGTGCTCCTGTCCAAGGCATGGGCTGCCAGCTTCTCCAGGAGACTGCTGTGGGAGGCAGTGCGAAAGGCTTACTGAAGTCCAGGCAGACTGCACAGCCTTTCCCTCACCCACTAGGCAGGTCATCTGGTCATGAAAGGAGATCAGTACCATAGTTCAAACTCATCCAATAAACAGGTGAGTCCTAATCAAGGTATGGCAGAATTCCATTAGTCACTGGAGTGTAGATAAAGTGCATCTCCTAAAGCCTTCAGTTCAAGAAAGGAACTAATAGGAATAGCAAAGTGTAATGATGACCTCTACTCGTATGCACTAAGTTCAAAAATCTTTACATATACATTAAAAAAGCCAGAAAACACTTGTTTACCAACACCTACATTTTAAAGAAAAAGCAGATTATATTGCTACTTCATTCCCACTCTCATTTTTAACTTCTCAAATGATAGACATCCTTACTTCTAGCTTTCAAAGATCCTTTTTCCCCCTTTAGTTCAAAGGTGAGACTGGTTAGGTAAAAAGACAACTGTGTGAAAATCTGTTTTCAGTTAAGCTCTTCTCAATGCACACAAAATTGTAGAAAATTCTGCATCTTAATTGCTTAAGTACCGGTTTTAAAAAAACAACAGAGTTTAAAACATATTGGTAGAACTAAGATCCTGTTATTTTGGCACTAAGTGGAATCAACGGGTCCAAGTTCTACCAAAAATAATCTTATGAGGCAGTCCTGCCCTGAATGCCACCTAACCACAAGTCATTAACATGAGCTTTGCTCCTTAGCTTTTGAACTCTGCTACCCAATATAATCATATTTTCGATGCATATCTCTAACAACTCTGACTTTGGCAGGTGCCTCTGGAATTCATTACTGTAGATGACTATCATGTGACACTCCTTTAAAAAAGGTCACTTATTACCTGTTTCCAGTAAAGAAGTCTTTCACCTATTTCACTAGAAGGTGGGTACTTCTACGCTCATTCTACACTTTGTCTTACTGCATTTGACAGGTTGATATGTCCTGCTTTTACTCCTAGTTTTAAGATCAATGCATTGGTTTAATGTACAAAGAACAGTACTCTCCTTTACTATAGTGATATGTATGAATTTTCCATGTGTATATACTGCAGAATTTTATATAGAAGAGGTTAAATGAAGTCATTATGGGGGAAAAAATAATTACACAAAGTATGTACAGTTCAATTCCAGAAGGAAAAAACACTGTAAGATTCTTTTCTTTAAAATCCATTCATTTCAAAGTTTGCTCTTACAGTAGTGCTAAAAGTGGACCTTCTTCAGTTTCCACTGCTAATCTAAACTATCTGAGCACAAGCATATTTAAACCAAATTATTACATGTCACAGTTTACACCATTAGTTTACAATCAATTAAAACTAATTCTGCAGTATAGGCAAAACCACAGACAAGCCACATTCTGGATCAAACATACCACTTGGAATGAACTTAAATTTTGAGTGCAGCTTAAAGGTTAAAAAGAAATCTAAATGCTCTTAACAATAGTATTACAGAGCCACCCATCCCCATTTTAGTATTGCAGACAACCACTATGAACATTAGTAGGGTGAATTTGGGTCTTCAAAATCAGTCACTACACACTTTGTCAGTGACCACAGGCAGCTTATACAAGGTTCTGTAGTAAAACCTTCCAAAAGCCATCACATAGCAAAGCCTAAGGAGCTACCCAAATTCAGGTGCAGAAGACCACAAATGGAGCAGAAAAAAGCAGTACCAGGGGCAGCAGGTGTTCACCACAGCGAGGGCTGTCCCAGCCCAGCAGGAACGTACCACAACACGTCCTCAGAGACACAGATTCAGCTTTCAAACACGTGAGACTGACACTCGCAATGCAGGAGAAAACCCAACTGTCATTATGTTGTTTTAAAACATTTCCAGATCAGCTTTTGGAATTTTTCTGTTGTCATTCTAGCAGACAGATAAAGTTTCTTGGGGTTTTTTTCCTAAAATGAGATCAAAGTCCTTGCTTGCTGGGAGAAGGCTGGAAAGAGGAAGTTGTTCTTTTAGACCTGAATCTATCTGTGTCTCAGTAGGCCAAACCACTGTTGTACAGACAGCATTTCTCTCCTTGCTAACTGACACTTCAACTCAGTGCTGCATTTCTGTTTTGTAAAGAATACACTTCACAAAAAGCCTAAATTGTAAGATTAAAGGTAATGCATTAGAATTTACTCATACAGCAGGTCATTGAACTACAAGCTGTTACAAAAAGGAAATGAATCTACAAGCAAAACCAAAATAGAGAACCAGAGGAATGTGTCCAAAACACATCCTGTTTTCAGATCATCCTGTGTGCCCTTCCTTCCATGGAAGGCAATTTCTAATGTGACTCTAAAGTTTTCCTCAGGCACCAGAGGCTCTTTGCAGGAAAGAGCTCTAAGGGAAAGCTAGGAGGAAGATGTGAAGAAGATGGCACTTCAGAAGCTCTATTTTATTTTAAGTTTTTTATTTTATACATGGTGAAGGTATTTTATTTAACACAGAAAAACATAACTCTCTTTCAGATACTAAATCAAAAGCCTTAAGCAATTATCCTCTTTCCATTCTGCTTGCATAAATAACATGCATTTGAAAAGGACAGGAAGGTAGCAGGAACAGCTAAGACACAAGAACTGACTCTATGCTGGTAACTGGTTTATGTTCTTAGCTTCATAGGACAGCAGAGGAAAGTATGAGTCAGAGCCCCTCCTATTAAATTCCCCATGATACAACAAGAAATACTTCCAAAATACCTCTATCTGTGTGTCATCACCACAGCAGCACATAAGGAAAAAATGCTAACACAGCATTACAGTATTACAAGGCTGTGACACTGAGAAGAGGAAAACCAATATAATGGCTTGGAGCACTGCAACACACGGGGCTATTCTGGCAGAATAATGTAAGAGTTCAGGGTGGAAAATATTTTGAAAGTTGTTATAGTGTCAGCACTGGAGAGACCAAGCCCAGCCTTGAGAATATTGTTGTCAGAGCGATATGCCTCTGTGAGATTACATCCTCACTTGTGCTCATGGCAAACTTTTCAAATAAGTTTTGCTAAATGCATCAGTTGCCTCTCAGAAAGGCAGTGTCCTGACACGTTGCTGTTGGCCTTTTGGGAAGACTTCATACCAAGCGATTTTTGTAAAGTCTGTTGTGCCACCAGGAGGATTTCTTTTGAACTACACTTTTAAATGTTCCAGGATAAATACACGTGATTTTACAGATTACATTTATGATTACTGACTTACAGACAAAACACTCAGCCTGTTACTAAAAAAAAAAAAAAAAAAAAAAAGAGGATTTTTTTTTAATTTCCAGTTTCTGCAATATTTTTATGTCTCATAAGTTCTCTAAATTGATTTAAGCACATGAATGATAACTAACAGAAATTCTGCCTTTTTCTTTTTGACTGGAGTAGGAAACTGCAAAAGAATATAGTCACAGGTACAACTTCATGCAATGTATCATTTACTGTGAAACAACATACATGTGTTCAGTTCTGGGTTCCTTAGAACAAGAAAGACAGGTAGAGGGTCCTGTAGAGGCCCACAAAAATGATGAGGGGTCTGGAGCATCTCTCTTATGAGGAAAGACAGCAGGAACTGGGCCAGTTTAGACTAGAGAAGATTGAGAAGAGATCTAATTAATGCATGTAGATATCTTCAAGGCAAGTGCCAACAGGATTGTGCCAGACTCTTTTCAGTGGTGCCCAGCAATGTGACAAGAAGCAATAGCCACAAACTAAACCACAAAAAGTTTCATCTCAGCATGAGGAAGAACTTACGTGTAGGCTGGCAGAGCACTGGAACAGCTGCCCAGGGAGATTGTGGAGCCTCCCTCTCTGGAGACATTCCAAGCCCACCTGGACACGTTCCTGTGTCACCTGCTCTAGGTGACCGTGCCTGGATGATCTCTAGAGGCGCCATCCAACCCTAACAATTCTCCCATTCTGTGCCATTTCAGCGATGACTTAGTCAGCACCCACTGTGAAGTCGGTGCCCTTGTAAAGGGCCTTTATAACCCGAAAGGCCAGTGTCACGCACGGCCGTGTCGGAGGCACACGTGCGGCTGTTTTGCCGCGGAGCGGGCCCGCCCCCGACACTCGGCACAGGCGCGGCCGCGGCGGGGAGCGCGCGGAAGGGGCGGCCCGGCGGCGGACATGCCGGTGAGTTGTTTACGGTCCGCTACGCCGTGCCCGGTGCCGCCTGTCCCGGGCACCGCGGGGACCTTGCGGGGTGGGGGGTGACGGAGCGGACGCGACCGTCCTCGGTCTCCGGCCGCCGGTGCGGCCGCTCGGGCTCCCCGCTGTTGCCGGGAGCCGCAGGCGGCCGCAAAGGCCCTGGCGGGGCCCGGCTCCCGCGTGGCCGCGTAACGCGCAGTGCGCTTTTCCTCTTGCCCCACCCAGCTGGCCAAAGACCTAGTGCATCCCTCCTTAGAGGATGAGAAGAGGAAGCACAAAAAGAAACGTCTTGTGCAGAGCCCAAACTCCTACTTTATGGATGTAAAATGTCCAGGTAAATATTTAAAATGTTCATGTGTTATGGAAGGAACAAAATTAATTTTGTATACTGTTCATCTTCATATAACAGTTGATTATTATTTCTTATTTGAGTTTGGTTTATCTATTCCGTAGAGAAAAAGGTCTGTATATTGCTTTGGATTTTTTAACAATAAAAGTGTTTTCAATCTTTGGAAAAAGTTAATGTAAACAATCAGACTTTTCTCTTCTGGAGGTTCTGGCATGAGGGCTTCTTTAGTTGGGTTTTTCCCTTGCAAGTAGGGAAAAACCCAACCCCCCAGGTTGACGTGTATAAAAAGTGAGATTAAATGGATGCCTTAAAGTATCCATAGCACAAGTTTCAAACAGAAGCCAACATGGTTTTCCTTCTTTTGTAAATTAGTTCTGGAAGAGTAACTGGAAAAACTTCTGACGAGGATATAAGCAGGGATACTGTACATATACACAGAAAGTAAAACATACACAGTTGCCTTTTTTGCATGTGCTGTTAAGAACTAAGCTGCCATCTAGCTCATATACAAACATTATAAGATGCTGCCTAAGTTTGCTTTTCAGAGATCATCATTACTTTGGCTCAGAAACATCTGTATAATCAATTTGTCTTTTATAAACTAAACTATGGGATTTTGTAACACCATGACAGGAATGTGCTCTACCAGTGAACAGCTTTACATCCATATTGCCTAGTGTGGTAACTTCCTAGCAACTGCTGCAGCATAAGAAGATTCTAGCAGTAAGAAAACACTTAGAATAGTGATCTTTCTGACTTAGAACCAGTGAATTGTTGGTGTACTAAGGTTTTCCTATCTTATTCTTTCTTAGTAGCCTAGTTTTCTAAGAAGCTCTGAGACATATTCCATCTTAAAGTGAGGTAAATTAATTTAAATAACTTGCAAGTAACCTCTGGTTGCTTTTAAAGAAATACAGGGTTGGCAGCTAAGCCTCTGGGGTTTTTTTGGTTTTTTTTACACTTTGTTCAAACCAGTATACATGAATGCATACACTGTGATACAGTTAGTGTCAACATAGGCTCATAGGTCATTGATTATCTTCATTATTGTTGGGTTAATTGTTTTTTGTGTTTGAGGGATATATAGAGCAAAGCAGGAGAGCTTCAATAATGATAGAATCCTATGCACAAGGCATTGAAAATAGCAGATGGCCTTATGTGTCCCTAGGTCAGTGGAATTGGAAGTTCCTACCTTGGTACTCAAATGGGTTGGGCTCGTTTCCCTGCCAAACCCACAAACGTGAAAATCTCATCAACATGGAAGTTCAGCTTCAATAGGGGAAAACCAAAATTGGCTGTGATTAAATTTTAGCTCTTAGCAGTTTTTCACAAAGATTTGTACAGTTACTCTTTGTGATTTAAACAGAGATCTGTTGTTCTAATAGTACTTCTCCCTACCAAGCAGACCTTTTGTCAGAGGACCCTGCTCACAGCATACATTCTGCCTTAGCGTTCTGATCCACACGTGCTGAAAATGCAATCTCTGCTCACCTTTACCTATTTGTTTTATATATCCACATCCAGATTAAATCCTTTACAGGTTTTCTCCCTCCAAAAATACCTCGTGGCTCATTAAAAATACTTTTCAAGGGAAAAAATTGAAAAGCAGTGAAAATCCCATTTCTAAGCCATGTATGAGTGATCTCATCCTTTCTTAAGTCATAGAATTTATAAGTTATAGACAAAAGCATTGCATAGGGAATTAGTGAAGTTATTCTGTGCAAGTTTTTCCATTTAAATATTATATTAGTTTTATAGAATGCAACCAAGCCTTACATGTACCAATTATTAAACAGAAAGCAAACACAGACTGGAACAGCAGTGTTTATATTCCCAGCTTTCAGACTTTGTCAACAGCAGTGTTCTACTGTTACAAGTTAAATATTTCTCCAGCTACATGGGTTCCTCTGTTCAGCAGAGGAGGCTAATCTGGAACTGCTGAACTTCTTTATAGGACACGTGATAGGCAAATTAGGGCTTGTCAGCCAGCAGGGTCTGTTGATTTTCATACGGGAATCATACCAGTTTCTGTTACCTAACTTGCTTTCCTATGCATTTAAGTAAAGGCAAGCACTTCAGAGCACAACAATGGTTGGCTTAGTTTGGCTTGGCGTGTTGTGTAATGAAATATAGATGCATTTTGGACAAGTGTATGTAGAGTACCTGATTTGATTAACACATTAAAAAATGATGCTAGAAATACCCAGTGGAAAGTTTCATAATGTTGTTTTTCAGGATGCTACAAGATCACCACTGTCTTCAGCCATGCTCAGACAGTAGTTCTGTGTGTAGGATGCTCAACTGTCCTGTGTCAGCCAACTGGGGGCAAAGCCAGGCTCACAGAAGGTAAAGGCAATGTTACACAACCTAAATATGCCACTTACATAAATGCATTTGATAGCCTGCAAATATTTTAGCTTGGATTTTAGAAACTGATACTGGAACACTGATTTTGCAAATTGCTTAGAGTTGACTAGTAGAAACATTGTTAATAGGCCCAGAATTGTGACTTTTTTTCAGATTCTTTGTTTTTAAATGGCTATACAGATATGCCAGGCAGCTAAACACCTATATTGTCATCAAACGCACTTCATTTTAGGTGACTTATCATTCCCTTCAGCTTGTGTAATGAATACTGCTGTTTAACTCTGAGCTGTGTTTAAAGTGTTGAAAAGCACCATCCAAGGAGTAGGGTATTTTTGCCAGGCTAAAGTAATTCTGTGCCCCTGCTAGTCACTAATGGCTTGCCTGTTTGTTTTTAGACAGCCCTACTGTAAAGCAGTTCCCTGGCTCAAGGAAAATTTGTTTCATATAAATTATGAGGGAACAAATAACCCCCGATAATGTATGTACAGATAACTTGTATAGCACCAGTATCTTTGCGTGCAGCCCAATTCTGGGGTATGTGAAAAGCACTAGAAACACTTTAGGATTTAAAAAATGTAAAACTTAATCCAGATTTTATTAATTTCTTGGTTAAAGGGCAAAAGGTAAGCATGTATACAAATGACACGTAGCAGTGCTTATATAATGTGCTACTACACAGGGGTAGTAAACGTGAGGACAGAATACCTGAAGTAAGGCTGTTGAGCAGTTGAAGTGGTAACAACACACATAGCAGCTGTTTCAGTTTGGGGTTTGTATCACTAAGGGATGGAACAGTAGACTGAAATTTTAAAAGGCATCTGGAAGAAAATAAATAGTGCACAGTAATCTTATTTTAAGATGAATTGCATGACAGCCATGTTGTTCAGGTTGAGCTAGAGAAGACTTACAGTGCTAAATCTTCACCTCTTATGGTACATGAAATTTAAATTTAATCCATGAATTTTTCTACTTACATTGGATGGACAATTTTTCAAGGCAGTCTAAAAATTTAAAGGACTATTCATATCTCTACTCACGTGCTTTCTTTGCAGGCTGTTCATTTAGAAGAAAGCAACACTGAACAGTTCAGCATGTGATTTTTGGATCTGTGTTCCTGAAAGCCTTACCAGTTTAAAAATGCCTGTTACAACAACAATGTAATTATGATTGATTTTGTACAAATTACATGCTACTGCTGACTAATCTCCTGGAATCTCTTTTTCAATAAATGATCTGAAGTGCAAGTTTTTCCTGTGAGTTTGCAGACAACCAAGCTCTATTTTTATAATTTTATGTTTAAACAATAAAAACCTTGGACTTCCTGCATCTTCCCCTTGCTAATCATAAACTACAGCAGTGTAATGCTTATAGTGACAGAAACTGCTTTAAAAATGTATTTTGTGTATTTTATTACTGCAGCTACCATAACTGCAAGGGTTGTAAAAGCTAGATAAGGTTTAAAATGGCTCATTTGCTTTCAATGTTGCTGTAGTCCCTTCCCCCTCTTGAGTAATACGGTGATAAATAAAAATGAAAGTTACTCACCTCTGTTCAGCTGTTTCTCTGCAATGCATGGATTTTCCCTCCTGCTGATTTGATCTCAAGACTGCACTTGGTATTCTAAACTGAGATGTCTATCCAAAAAGTAAAAAATAAAAAAGTAGTCCTTTGCAAAGCACTGAAAACATGCAGTATAGAGAAGGTAACTGGCATATAAGCAGTTGTAAGTCATGGAACTACACTAAAAGGTGTGAATGGTATCTAGGCACTAGTACAGCAAACCCGTGCATATTGTTAGTATTAAATATTGGCCTTAAATAATTGCCTTTTTGCAATAAGGAAAAGGGTTTAATTAGTTTTTGAAAGCCATGTCTTTCTAAATGGCTGGTAAAAATGGATTTTGTTTTTAACCGTGAGAAAATATGAAAACAAAATCTTACATATATCTTATTTTACTAAATAATATCTCAAGTTATTTATATCAACATCTCTTTAAAAGTATCAGGTGTCTTGGTGAGCTAATTATTATTGGGAATTTCTAATTAGCTAGTATTCTTTTTATGACTTTGAAAACTCATTCATGTCTAGTCAATAAAATAAACCAAAAACCAGATACTACAATTGGTTGCATTTGCAAGGTAAGTTTTATTTCTGTTATTTCAAACAGCAGACATGTAATTACCATATGCAGAAGGAGGTGTTTGATACAGAAACAGGTGTACCAATGGAATACACATGCCTTCTAAGAAAAATAGGGGTTTATGTCAGTGCCACTCACAACAAAGGTTCACTCACAAGTAAGTTTATCATGAAAGCTGCTCTTAATTGACCAGAAATAGTCTAGTTTCCCAGGTACAATGCCAGCCCATCGCATTACTGGTTTTAGAACAAAGATCAAAGTAGCAATATTCATTGTGACCTGAATACATATGCTAAGGCCAGATTGATTCCTAGTCTCTCATATCTCTGCCTTCTCTACCCTAAAAGATAAGAACTCATGATTAATACCAAAGCAGAGACTGTCAGGGACCCATTTTGTGCCAGGTGCTAGAAGATGAAATGATTGGATACTCTTGAGATAAAGACAATACATTATTAATGAATAAAAAAAAGTGAAATTTTGGTGAGTGGGCCAGAAACCCCAAGCAAACAATTTTTAAGGTACAATAATGATTGTAATTATGAAGAATGTACTAAGCTAGTGTAAATGTAGGTAAAACACTGACCCCTCAAAATACTAAATTTCCCAGTTTCTTGGTCTTGGGTAATAAATATTACCATAGGCATAGTGGGAACAGAGATGGCAGCATGCTGTATCATCACAGGGCAGGTAACAACTATGAAGATAACACTAAAAGCATTAGTTTGGGAAAGAGGCAGGTAGGGCTATCTTCTGCTAGCTGCTAACCGAGACACCTTGCTTAAATTCAGAGAAGCAGAGCTACTAAACAGTGCAGGAAAGTATTGAAACCTTTCCTGAAAGATACTTCTGTTTTGTCTCAGCCTGGAAGTACTGTCTAATGTAACTGCAGGGGAAGTGAGGTGGGGGTAAATCTTTGAGACAACAGCGATCTTCCATGCCATTGTGAAATATATAAAATGGACACTTCAGATGCTACTTTATTCCCATTATGAAACTGAAAGTTAGAAAATCTCACACCTCTAGTCCAGTGTCCAGCTCTGGGCCCCTCACTTCAAGAAAGGCATTGAGGAGCTGGAGCATGTCCAGAGAAAGGCAGTGGACATTCTTTCTCTGGGGGAAGGGTCTGGAGCACAAGTCTGACAAGAAGCTGAAGGAGCCTGGAGAAAAGGGGTGACCTTATCACTCTCTACAACTCCCTGACAGGTGGCGGGAGCCAGGAGGGGTTGGCCTCTTCTCACAGGGAACAAGTGAAAGGGCAAAGAGGACATAGCCTCAAGCTGCATGAGGTGAGGTTCAGGTTGGATAACAAAAGAAATTTCTTCACAGAAAGGGTGATCAGGCATTGGAGGGAACTGCCCACAGAAGTGGTGGAGTCCCCACCCCTGGATGCAGAACTTTGAGCTGTGCTCCAGCTGCCATGGCCATGTTTGGTTGGTGAGACTTCTACTCCTGGCTTTAAGAATGGGCTTTGAGCTGTATTGAGCTATTTTCCTAATTCCTGTTTACAAGGGAGTATCTAGGCTACATAGGCTACAAAATACAGTGCCATTTCTGGCTACCAAGTTAGCACGTGTATCACTCAAAAACAATGGGACAGTTTGACAGCTTGCCACATTATGCTATTTGGGTGGATTTAACTCTAGAAATAATACCTTTATTGCACAGTAAACTAATTCCAAGCATTCTCTGTGTCCAATAAAAATAAATGAGAGAACATCTAAATAACAAAAAAAAATTTATTTACATTGCTCTAGATTCATTCTTTTCTAGTTCTTAATCCACAGTTCTGATAAAAGCCTGCTTCTGGTATAAATCTGCATTCTGGAGGTAGCTTCAAGGTTTGGGTTTTGTTGGTTTTTTAAGCAAGTAAGGGAAGTGGTATGTGAAAACAAAAAGCAATGGTGACACAATTTTTCTTTAAAAAGTAATACTGAATAGTTTTGGCAGACTGGAACTGTGAGAATAACAAGCAACATATTTGTGTGCTCAAATCAGGATGTGAAATTTTTCAAAAGTTTAACATTCAAGGTAGATAATTTGTACTTAGTGCAAAAAAAAAAGGCTATTTTTTTTATCTTGGTCAAGTGTTTCACTAGTTGGTAAAAATAACCTGCTTATATAATGATAATTTACACAGGTACTACAGAAAGTCACCTTTGACTGTTACATTCTCATTTTCTGTAAGTTAGGAACTTCCCTGAGAGATGAATTCCAGTTAGACGTAAGTTTAGCACCACTAGCAGAGGTTAATTAAGTGATTATTTATGCTTTTTCTTCCCATATTCTTAGTGAACTTGAAGTCCAATTACACCCTTCTCCCTTTTTCAGTACACTGAGTTCAGTCACAAACATCTCTTTTAGTCTATACATTGTGCCCGTTTTTCTTTATCGAATTCCCTTGCGATCTTTAAGGCAGTGCTGTTGAGCGAAACCGACTGCATGTTACAGATAATAGTGACAATGACTCCTCTCGGGGGTGCCACTGGCCAAGCACCCACAGCTTCAGGGTCCAGCTCTTCAGGCAGAATGAGGAGGACACTGCTGGCCCCCACGGCGCCCCCGGTGTGAGATGCGTAGTGTCTCTGCTGTCTGCAGCAGCCATACTGTTGGTTTTTCTCTACCACAGCCCAAGCCATGGCATATTTACCATCCCTGTCCCACGACACTTCTGTTTTTGGCACTGGAGTCCACATCATTGCAACCGTGCTCGGCTTGAGGTACCCTGGAAGAAGTTTGTCATTCTTGTTTTTAAATTGTCCGGCTTGGTAACTGTACAACAAGGCATTTCCAAATTTCAGGAGGTCACCTACTGATGACAGGAAGCCACCACCAGCCCACTTGTAAGAGTTGTCCACATATGGTGCATTTACCAGCCGTCCCTTTTTGTTGTAAATGTAACACCTAAAATTCAAGAAAATTCAACTTGTCATTCTCGTGGACTATGCGCAATGATTTTAAGCTGCCCTACCTTAAAAGAGCAAACTGAGCATGGATTAGCTTGTTCTCGTGAACATTCAGAGGGTTTTTAAAACACATTTTTAAAATATATTTATTGCAGAAAAATCAACAAGTAATTCAGACAGAAAAACAAAAATTAAGGTGACTTTTTAGGTTAGAATCTTAACTTCAATAGAAGTACTAATCCTTCTGCTTAATCTTAGGATATACTAAGAACAAAGACAATATACAAATAAGAGATGTGACAGAGATAAATAGATCAGGCAATCCAGATTTTTTCTTAAATGCCTGTACTAGATATGAAGTGTTTAAAAGAACAAGGAATTCTACAACTGAGGCTTAGGTGACTGCTCTCAGACAGTAGTTTCCATTTATGGCTGATTTCCCCCCCACTGCCCCATTATGGTTGCCATACTCTACAACAAAGCAAGGAACATTCAAGTCTTGCATAACACAAAGGTAGAAACTGCCAACCAGAGCTGCAGAACGAACTATCAGGAACACTACAACAGAAGTGCAGGACAAATTGTGCTTTTGAAAGAAACAGTCCAATCATGACTTGATTAATTTCATACAACATATGAAAAGGACTTGTTGAATAAATATATAACCCAAGGAATTTCAGCCTTTGGTCTTTTGACCAAATAAGGTCCATGGAGAGTTATGAAAAGGAAGAGCCCTACCTCGATTTCACTTGTATTGGAAAGCTTTCTAGCAAACTTCTGAATAACTTATAACACTGGAAGTCAGAGGTTGAAACAAAGGAAGAATGATGAATGGTCCAGGATGCAAGACTACCATCAACTCTGACAGTGATTTCGTATCCTGTTGTCCCCATAATGAGTTTTTTGATCACAAAAAAACCCTGTTGCAAAGACATCGACTTATACCTCTAAAAGATCTAGAATATGGATTTTTAAGCATTTCCTGCTAGATAAATATAGTATAACCAAACCATTAAACAAACCTTAACACCTCAATACATTCTATTTTGAGGCATCAAGCTCCAATTTGTGGAAGTAAACCCATCAGCATCTCAGTTTTGCTTAACAGTAAGTACCTATAAAAAGACTCCCAGAAGAGCATCTCTCCCAATTCTTTGATCCCTCCCATATTTCAGTTTATGAAAAGGATGAACATACACATGTTCTAAAAAACCTTGACTGTACAAGGTTGATAATTTATGAGAGGCTCATCCAGATGAGCCTCTGATCCTACAGCCACAGAGCCTCTGAAATTTTGCAAGCAAACTAAACACCAGCACAAAGCATCTTAGAATAGAGCAGTAAGGCTGTGCACACACACTTTCAATATATCCCTGTACGTAGTATAAACCTGAGCTTCAACATGTTCATCATTCTCTGAGAGCATTTTAGAAGCCAAACTTTTAAAAAGTCTGAGTCTCATTTTCATGAGACTGTTACTAAAACCTACTTTGTCATTCAACAGAATTCTTGTCCCATACCAACATTTAACAGAGGAGTCAATAATCAATTTCTGAGCCCAGACAGGAAATTCAATAAAATAAGACAAGAAACCCTAGCTTGATCCACTATATTGGAATGGATTATCCAGTTACAAAATTTATCTCAGCTTGTTGTTTTGTGGGTGTTGTTTGTGTTGGTTTTGTAGGAGTGAGGGGGTGGGGAGTGTTGGGGGTTTTTTTCCTATGTTAAATTAATTTTAAAAATCAATTGATGTTAAACAGAATTTTAATTCTGGTCAACATTCATACTGAAATTTGATTTATGAAAACCTTGTGTTACTGTGAGACTGTTACAATTCCATGGAACCCTTTAAATGCCAGTATATTAAGCCAACTAAGGTAATTATATACCAACATAATTTCCTAGTTACTCCTTATTTTGTTTGTACTTATGTGCTTACTTGTACCCAAAGTAAATGTAAACTTTGAAGTCACTCCTATTACTCCACTCACCTCCCATATTCACACTTGGAACAAGAAATATTTTTTTCTTATTCTGTAATTTTACATGCTAATTACAGAACCTATACCGTGGCATTGGAACCAGCTACATGAGTAATGTTGAGGTAACATACAACACTTCATTCAAATGTCTGGGAAAAGAAAAATCACACATTCTTAATTCAGTTGTCTTAATTAAAATAGAAAGAGCAACAGGTGTTGTGGAAAAATTAAGAGTTCCACCCCTGTTTACCTTGCTCTGTTATATATCATTGCTTCGTTGTCATCTAGGACAGTTGACAGCATATCCAAATCACGAAACATTTTCAGCATATAATCTGTAAATTTTTGTCCTGAAGCTCTCTCCACAACAGCACTTAAGAGAGTAAAGCCATACGTTGAGTACAAGAACTGACTTCCTTGAAGAAACACAATGAGAAAGGGAAAAAACCCCACATTAATTGCATTATACTTAAATGGAATCATATGTGCAAATAAAGCTATATATAGCAATTAATAATCAACCATTGTTAATCCTAGGCCTAGGAAATTCTGTACTGCAGCAGACACAGATCCTGCTAAGAGAACAGCACTAAAATCTTCCAGAGATCTCTGTGTACAGTGAGGTTTCATGCCAAGATGTCAATGCTGACATTTAACATCCTTTCCAGGAGATTTACCACATCAGGTCTAACAAGGATGTCTGGATTTGGAAAGCTGACACAAGTCATAAAGTTACTGCTTAAAAGATGCTCAGCTACTGTGACTTGTTTGTGTGTTCATACCCTGGAGAAGGGAAAAAACCAGCAGTACTCACATTTTTCAAGGGTATTCATCACTTTTAGTACAGTGTTTCTAGTTCTAGAATATCTCAAAAGATTATATGAACACAAGCATGTATATTATTTAAGACAATAGAATTTATTTACAAAACAATGTTTCATTTTCTAAAAATCTCATCCTTGTGCTAATGCCTTCTATGAAACATTTACATATTGAGCAACTGCTGAAGTGCCTACAGTTGAGACAGATCTCTTACTTGAAGTGGTTCCTAGAGCTCTCCAAAATGGTGAGTGTTTAACTTCACTCTCTTTCTACCCCTTTCCCTTAAATGGACATTATTTACTGTTTATCAGCAACGCATATCACTTACCTTCACCTAACTCATTTAAAACTTACACCTGAAGTTCCTCAAAGTCCTCTCTAGACCTAATTTAAATAATCCCAACAATAAATTACTTCAGTAATTCTGTGATTCTATGGACTTTTTTGTAGATTTTTTTTAGGTCTGATTTAGTGCCTCAGTAAAATTTTTTGCTTTTGATTCCTATCTAGAAGGCCCAGAACATGACTACAGCAAGTTGGTATTTGCTTACAAAATACTTTGTAGATACAAATTTGTTACCAGAATTATCTTCTGCTTCAGCATTTATAAATCCACTAACTGGTATGTTTCAGAGCACTTACTGCATTACTTACTGCTCCTGGGAGAAAAGTCTTATACATAAATATTACATGACATGGTTTGTGCAGAACACACCAAATACTTCTCTGTTGAGCTTTTAATGGGGCATGTGAAGAAAAAAAAAGAGAGGGAAGCAGAACAAACCAAAACCCCCCACACAAACACTCTTCACTGGACTCTACTACAATCATTACATGTAAAACTATTTGAAACAAAACTCTCACCAGAAGAGCATATTTTGGTCTGCATTCATAGAAACTCACCTGGTTTAAAGAATAAAGGATCATTTTTAAATATCTTCAGTGATTCAATCACACTTTCAAATTTTTCCTTCAAATAATACTCTTCCTGTTCAAACTCCTTGTCGTTCCTGCCAGGCTTTGAATTTCGGCTCTTTGTCTCACTACCATGTTCTTTCTTCTGTTTAATGCAATCAGTGTTTTCAAGCCCTTTACCTTCTTTTGCTTTTTGTTCTTTATCCTGATGGGATTTTGCTAGCTTAAGTGCTCTGTTTGCCTTTTCCTTTTCTTCTTTTACTTTTGTAATATCTTTTTCATAGTGACGAATCCCACTCAAGTGTGAAACTAACTGTCTTGTGGTAATAGTGACCTAGGTAGACAGGATAATGTGAGCTCTCTTCATTAAAATACAAACAATAAATCACCAAAAAAGTAAAATTCACCATGACAAAGAAGAGACAAAAGTGCAAGACCTTTGAAATATCACATATTAAATGCAGTATTAAAAAAAAAAAATATATATATATGTGTGGATACTACACACTTGATATAAAAGTGAAGATCCAAATATGCTTTTTTGAGCAGGAAACACCAGTACTTGTCTAAATGATTTTGAATGTTTTGTAGGAATAGGTTGAGATCAGGCATCTGTACACAGATAGCCATGTCGTGATAGGAAAAAAAATTTTAAAAAACTCTTACTAATGAACAATTACATACCCTTTCACCCTCATAGACCTTTTCTGGAAATTCAGGGACATATTTCTGCACTGGAGCATCTAAATCCAGTTTCCCCTCTTCCCACAGTTTAGCAACAGCCATCATTGTGAGACACTTGCTGATGCTGGCGATGCGCATGATGGTCTCTGGCTTGCACACCACACGGTTCTCTACGTCAGCATAGCCCAAACCTGTAAGGAAATAAAAAGTAATGGTGAGTCCTTTGCACAGAGACATGCTGAATTAATTATATGCAATGAGTTAGATTTACTGGTCCTTTAAAATATTTTTCCTCCAGCTAAACCGGGATACAAAGCATTGGACTATCCCAGCCCCTGCTTCAATTCAGTCAATAACATTTTGCTCTAGTCATAGCAGTTAATCAGAGCCCATTGGATTAGACAATGGCATCTCAAGTTGCTGATTAAGACTACAAAAAACGTAATGATGAATGAGATTAAAGATTAAGCCAAAATTTACCCTCCTGAGGTCAAATATTCAGTGTAGAAAACCCAAAGAGACCAAAATCTAGACCGTAAAATCACTGACCAACAGTCATAAACACTCCTTTTACTGTTCTGAATTAATGGCTGAAGCAGTAAAGGGTCTTATTTCATGAATACAGAAACTGAGAGAGGAAATCACTCACAAATTCATACCAATTACCTAAACTGTAAGGTTTCACAGAACCGAGGTGTTACTATGTTTCAACATCACTCAGCATGACTTCAATTAAAATACAGCTTAACAGTCTCTGTAACAGTGTTTTCCTATGTAACCAACCCACAAGTCTGGTAGCAAGAACTGGAATTAATAAAGCATTACCAAGCTGCCAAACTAGTTTTCAGTTTGAGTGAGGTTTGAAGAAAGTGCAAGTGATGTTGCACCATAAAAGTAAGAAAATGCAGCAATGACATATTTGCAGTTTGCAGTACAAGAAAGGCCTGCAAGCAACACACCTCTGTCTATATAAAACTGTAGTCTAACAATGAACTGCTCAGGGGAAAACCTCAAACCTTGACCAAGTACAAGAAATAAAACAGATTACATGCCATCGGCCCAAGACACTTTCTCTTATATAGTTGCTACTCAAGTGCCTGGTGCTTGTTAATGCAGATGATTTCCCCCCCCTCCCCCGTGAAAACACCTTCCAAACCTCACATCATTCCCATCAGCAAGAAAACAGGTTCAGAACTGTGATCACAGAATACATGCAATTTACACTTGTTCCTACTTTTCCCCCATGGAGAAGGGAGGGGACTCAAACAACCCAGAATTGGGTGTTTTGAAACTCATGAAAATGTTTCTGAGAACAGATACACATTTTGATGGGTTTTTTTTTAAACATCAAATGTCTACATGATATAAGAAATACAAACAGACTCTGCTTAAAACTAAACTGTGTAACCAGAAAAATCAATTGCAACTTCTGAAAGGATAACACCTGTTAAACCCCAGTACCTTCCCAGTAAAACTACACCTCAGCCCACAAACAGGAGACAGGTCACCAAATGTGAGCCCTTATTCCTTTGACTACTAAGGAAGTTCCTGTGGGGAGAATAGTTCTTTACCTCCTACATACAGTGCTACCAGACCACCGTACAGCTGTATGCCCAGAGTACACTGAAAGGTTAATCTGAAAAATTAATGGAAGAAAGGTTTTCCAATCTAATTGTTGAGACATACTAGCATATTCAGGAAGTTATCAAATTATCAGTTCCTGGAAATGATTGAAGTTTACCAAAGAAGGTGTCATTTGCTACTCCCTAAGCACCCATTTCTGGCTACTGTGCAGAGATGGGACATCAAGTAGACAAAACCCCAGTCTGATTAGCTTGTCTGAATTGTTCATTTTTTAAATGTTCATCAGTTCTTGACAGTATGCACAACTACTACTCCCGTATACTAACCTTCTGACCACACTTCCTTTCCATCTACAGAAACTCCAACTAATATGCCGGGGATTCCTGCTTCATCCTGCAAAAAACAAAATGGACAGAAGACATTTAGAAGGATATTTAAGTTAAAAAACACCTCCTCCCAAGCCCTTGAACTGAAAAAGCTTCAAAAACCCTACAAATAAACCTGCTTATTGTTGCCAAATTATAGTTGAAATTTTGTTATGTACTAGTTTGGTTGAACTGGTACAAACTGCTTTTGTAAAGCTGACATTTTAACTCGGCTATTGGGAAAAACATATCTAACAAGAATAGCAAGGTAATATTTTTGTTTTAATAATTTAATTTAATTACTGAACAGAACATGCAAAAGAAATAAAACATGACAGTTAGTATGCAACCAGCAAACTGCATCACCTACAGGCAGGTAAGATTTCAAAAAAGCTTCAGCTGGATTTTCGAAGTAACTACAATGTGCTTTTTAAAGAGAATCACAGAATATCCTGAGTTGGAAAGGACCCACAAGGATCTTAGAGGCCAACTCCTGGCCCTGCACAGAACTCCAACAACCCCACCCAGTGCCTGAGAGCGGGAGTCAAACGCTCCTTGAGCTCTGTCAGGCTTGCGAGCCGCGACCACTTACCTGGGGAGCCTGTTCCGTGCCTGACCACCCTCTAAGTAAAAAACTTTTCCTAATACTCACCTAAACTTCTCCTGACATAATTTCCTGGTATTCCCTAGTCACAGAAACGCAGAGATCAGTGCCTGCCCCTGCGCTTCCCCTCATGAGGAAGCTGCAGCCCGCAGTGAGGTCTTTCCTCCAGGCTGAACCAAGTGTCCTCGGATGGCTTTTGCCTCTTCTTCCTACAGCCTTTAAGGCCCTCCCTTGTTCTCAAGATACCCCATACTGTGCCACACTTCCGTACACCCTTGTATCAAGCTGGCCTAACTGCGCCAGCACCGACAGCCTCCAGCAGACCCCCGCTCAGCACCTTGATCCTCCGCACCAGGTCCCTGCTCCTCTCCACGNTTCACCACGGGCTGCAAACGGGCTCGCTCCGCCAGCGGGACTCGCAGCACTCGGGCCGCTTCCCCGGGGCTCGGCACGACTGGCCGGCCAGGGAGACAAAGGGAATCACAGGAACAACGAGGTTGGAAAAGACCTTGAGATCAGCGAGTCCAGCCTGTGACCGAACACCACCTTATCAACTGGACCACGGCACCAAGTGCAGCGTCCGGTCTTTCCTTGAACACCTCCAGGGTTGGTGACTCTCAACACCTTTCTGGTCAGCCCATTCCAATTTTACTCTTTCAGTGAAAAAATTCTTCCTAGTGTCCATCCTAAACCTCCCCTGGTGTAGCTTAAGACTGTATCCTCTCATCCTGTTACTTGTTGTGTGGGGGTAAAGTCCGACCCCACCTGGCTACACCCTCCTGGTGTAGGGAGTTCTAGAGAGCAATAAGGTCTCCCCAGAATCTTCTTTTCTCCGGGCTAAACACCCCCAGCTCCCTCATCTCATCAGACTTGTGCTCCAGACCTTTCCCCATCTCCATTGTCCTTCTTAGGACCCACTGCAGCACCTCAGTGTCTTCTTGTCTTGAAGGGCACAGAACTGGCACTTGAGAGGTGGCCTCACCAGCACCAAGTACAGGGGACTTAGAGATGGTTTTGGTTAACCATCAAAAGCCATCAGCTGTGTCCACATGCAGTTACAGGTGGTATTTGGCAAAATGAGGCAAATCCCTGTTAATCCTCCCCAAAGACTTATTCTTTGAAAATAAAGGTTTTTGAAGCAAAGCCCCAGCAGGCTCAGCACCACTCACTCTTCCTCCTGATATAGGTGAAGTTGTAACTCCTACCAGCACCAACGTGGCTCTGACAAAATAACCTGGTATTAACCAACACTTTCATTGCTCTGATGCATAAGAAAAAAGTAGAGAAGGTGTAGAATACTTTAAGCCACAAAATAACTTCTTAACTCTGCACTCCCCAGCAAATGTTTGCAGAATCAAATGAAAAAAACCTGCTGCTAAATGTATGCCAGGCAGAAGTACAGCAAGCTGGGCTAACACCCAGATAAAATCTCTTAATTGCAAGATGACCATATTCAAACTAGGTTTGTCAGGAATTACTTACAATAGCTGAATTTTTCAGCACTGGTAGTAGTGCCAGGTTTCAGCCTAGAAGAATGTGGAAGGCACAGCTGGCATGTGCAGAATTCTAAAACCACAGACTCCTCACTTCTGCTTACAAGTATGGCTCATTTCTTTGAGATGCTAACCTAGGGATTTCAATCTTCTTCATGTCCAACGATCTCAAAAATGGCAGGATTTGACAGAAAGTCAGGCCAAATAGCTTTCATATGTGAAGTCACATGCAGACCAGATGTTACCCTTTCCACTGCAGGCATTTATTGCTCATTAGTATTTTCTCAATAAAACTCCATTGCTTATCACAGTACAACTTCATACCCAACTGGTACAAGATGATGTATTTACTTTCTTGTAACTCATTTTCACAGTGTTAAACTGTCTCTGGAAGCATTTTGCAGCAGGATTCTCTGCATTCCTACATTAACCTGCTCAGCATGAAAACTCTTAGACATCACACTTTGGAATGGGCCAGAAACAGAGCTTGCCATTTTTCTCTGATTGCCTTAATGAAGAGCTTTGTGCTAAGTCCAGTAGCACAATCTGGCCTATTGTTATCTGTTTTATCTCCCCCTAAACTGCTGGGTTTGCTAACTTTGAATTGAGGTTATCAGGCTTACCGTATTTTGAGGATTTTCTACTCTTTTTCTACTGATAGCAATAGAAAATGAGGACAGCAAGCACTAGGCTGATATGTTTTTCTTCCATTCTCGTCCATCAGTGACTCAGAAGTACAGGCACAGAGTCTCAGCTGTAATCCATCTTCTTTATGTAGCATAACCAGAAAAGTCAATCTGGAGATCCCTCTGGCATGGTGGAAAAATCTCCACATGATTGGTTTAGTACTAAACCAGCTGATTTTTCCCCTGCTCTGGCTCCTTGCCAGGCTATACTTGCTGGATTTGTGTTGAGATATGCCTTATTCAGATGACAAAGAATGGTGTGAGACAATGAGTCTCTCAGCAAGGCAGGGCTGTGCTCACTCACCTCCACTTGGGCCCAGTTCTGGAGTCTCACCATCAAGGATCCCTTAAGGTTTTACAGCCTCTAAGACAAACACCAAATGCTCAATAATACAAGATGTTCAAACAAAGTGCTGGTGTATCTTCCCTGTTATCTTGCTCTTCAGTTGTATGCCACAGCATTCCCTGGCTTTTTCATAACACTGTGATGATGTGAGCTGGGGAACCACAGGAAGGTGGGCAGCAGCTTTTGTGCTGTTCTGCAGTGCTGTAGCCCACAAGCAAAAGGTACAATATGCTCACTCTGCTGCTGATGGTCACAAGTTTGTGGAAACATCAGGCATTTGCAAACTGTGAGACTTCATCAACATTTCCTAAAACATAACTCTTGGGGTAAAAAAAAAAAAAACAGGCATTTTAAAAACAACTTCATCACTTCCATCAGTCCTCCTCCAGTTTTGCAAATGCTTTTGTGGATTTGGATGTTTCAGCAATAAGAACAGATGTTATTATGGCTGTTCCTGCTTGTAGGTCTGGACTTTGATCACATTATTTTTTGCTATGATGATCTCATTTGCTTTTCTAGTTCACTGACAAACTCTGCAGTGACACGCCCCTAAATGTAAACCTTCCATTGGAAAAATGGGTAATGTTTTTAACAAACAACACGTAGGGTTTGAAAGATAGAAACCAAGTGATTAGTATTAGTATTCCGCTGATAAAGTGCTGGTCAGATCTGAAATCATGAGCCCATCTCTGCTCTTTGATATCATTAAATACCATTTGTAACTGTCACAGACCCAGACTGAAGCTTGTAGGATGAATGTGTAGGAAAGGGCTCCTAAAAATGAAGAAAGTAGTAGTGTAAGGAAGCTCCTTGGTTTTCTTTCTTGGATTTATTGTGAAACAATGAAATGGTCCATTAATACAGTGGATTCCCATTATTCCAACTCGATTCCAATAATTAAAGACTAACTTCTGTAAAGATTTCTGGATCTAGAAGTGTTGAATCTAATGGAATATAATTAACAGACAAGAGCTAAAGCTGTCAAAAAGCACTGTAATTTATATTTGTACCAGATAAAATGAAGAAAAATAGAAAAACAGCAATTAAAAATATTTTCTATGTATACATAGATATGTGGAAAATTTATGTTGATGGAAAATGCAAAGAGTGAAGGGATAACAATTACCTTGATCAAACCTGATGTTTCTACTCTCAGCACAGGAAGGAAATAAAAGACCCAAATTATTTCTGAATTAGAAAAGAAGATAAATAAAGAGAATATTAGATGTAGAGAGAAATCAAGCTCTGCCTTCTCTCTCTTTTCAGAAGCAATTTCATTTATTTGAGAACCAAGAGACAGAATTTTTATTTCCCTCTGGCTTGAAGCATTTGTGCAGTAGATGGCAGTAAAAACCCTCATCCATTTAACCAGTTGCTAGCAAAGGGAGTGGTTCCACTGCTGTGGGAGCTTCCTTGGTTGTCACAGAATTACTGAACTCAGTCATTACAGTCTCCTCACCAACATACATTTTGTTTGTTTGGTCTTGGGCAGTATAGCAGTCCTCAGAGTATTATAATTTATCAAGTAAGGTAAGAGCTGCATGATCTCAGTGTAAGTACCACTGCAGTAACACAGCTGCACTACCAATGTGCACCTGTAACATTCTATGCTAGGACAGCCAGAGCCAGCCACCCAGGCATGACACCCCTAAAGGCACAGGAATAAGGGCATACTCACAGCTCGAGTTTAACATTTAAATCTTCTCTGAGTTGTTTGGGTTGGTTTGGGTCTTTTCCATAAGGTCATAGGTCAGCTGAGAAACATTAGTCAGGAACTCTTTAAGCATGTAAGATATCTTACAAAAGAACCAAGAGAAAGAGCAGGATTAAAAGCAGTGGGTCTTCAGAGAGTGAGATCAACACGTTTATCATCAGCTCTGCTTAATTTACTTCATTTTCCTGTGTACTCAGGATGTATCATCTGGGCATTATATACTTTCAATGAAATAGAATATGCAAGTTTTATAGTGCCACATTGTTATTGCCTTAGTTTCAGAAGCTGCATGCAGTCTGACACAGATCCTAAAAAAACAGGATGGGAGTTTGGAAAATATTTTGCATGTAAAGAAAAGGAATGCTGAAAAGACCATGCTGCGGATACAGATCAGCCAAAGGGCACACACACTTATTTTTCTTCTTTGCAAAAACATTAGTTTTAAAATTCCAGTTTTGCAGTGGTGATTTCCTCATAGTTTTAATTCAGGGTCTACTTGAAACTTTTTTGGACCCAGAGGAAAAATAATTTTCACCAGCTGAAAGTATGTAGTGAAGGAACATTTGTGAAATACATCAGTGTAAAAAAAAGAGAAAACCACCACACATACACTCTCCCTCCAAAGAAAAGAAAACATGCAGATTTTTTTTTCTGTTTTTCCTGAAGTTATTCTCCAGGTAACAATCCCTTCTGATAGAAATCAGCACAGAGAGGACTGAACAATTTTGTGCCTGAGAATGTACTCACATTTATCATTAGAATTCAGTTGCTGTGTGTAACCTTTTTACCCCCTCCAGCTTTTCTCCCACTTACTGGGCAGAGGTATAAGACACCATGGAAAATCTGTAAGTGCATCACCACTGCTCAGAGTGCCAGAGGCACCACACAGCATCAGAGAGTTTCACTTTCCAGTTGTATCTTTTCAGACTCAAGCATGTTTCAAAACAAAGTAAGAGCCATGGAAGGTGTAAAACACCTGAAAGATTAAACATATTAACAAGGTATTGTGAGGCTCATATGCCCAAAGATAGAATTACATGTGCAGGCACTTGGGAAAGCTTTCTGGCTTGCTCTAGAAAGAGCTCCTCACAGGTAGGTGATAACTACCTCTCTTTCCATCTTTTCTCCCCATAATACAAAGCTTAATGAAATGAACATGGCCCAGAGTCTGTGAGTCAAAGATGTGGCTGTGAGGACTCTGACAGCCTGACACTTACTGGTGAGAGAAGTGGGCCAGGCAACTGCATTCAGCCATCCTGAAGTGCCAGCACCTCCACAGCAGGTGTCTACAAATCAGCAAGAAAGACAACAGGCACATTTGCTTGGACAGATACAGCAGCAGGAGGAAAAACGTAGTTCCAGATTTTCTGTGTGAATCTTCAGGCATATCCTGTCTGAAGAATACAGTCCTGATTTGCATTTACTGTACTTATCTGTTCTTCTAGACAGAAGACTCTGGATCCTGCTCAGTACCTAGTCCAGCAGTTTTTCCAAGCCATTCATTATTTGAAGCCCCAGCATGTATTTTTACTGATATCTACTGTCACAAGCAAAAGGCTTCTCTGCAGTTTATGCCAAATACTCACCCAGCTGTAAGTGCAGGCTGGTTGCCAGGCCATTTTCCACGTTTACTGCTCTGACCATCCATTCTCATGTGCTTTCACCTACCTGTGCTGCAACTACACCTTCATTTTGCTTTGCAGACATTTCTGTGCCACTAAAATTGCTCTTCGTGGGAACAGAGTACAGATAGCTTGAGAAACTGCACAGGCTAGTAAAAAACAGGAAAAGGACTCTTATCAAATTAGTAACGTCTCGGGTATTTGGGTGGAGGCATTTGGCACTGGGCTTGCATATTCTTATGGGAGTGAGTGCATGAATACTACAAACTCCATTCCTTTGCTTCATACTTTTCTTCCCAAATTCAGATATATTTCAAAAGAGCCCCTCTAAAGATGTCTAATTACTATATGCTACACAAATTAGAAAGAAGGGATTTTACTCTATTCCCTTTCCATACAGGATAAATGAAGTTAATGACATTTGCACAGGTTAGACTGCAATAGGATATTTGCAAAAACTAAAGTAGGTATTTCTTTTGTACCTTTGCAAGCAGGGCTGTGGGAAACAACTAAGAAAATTTAAAAAACTTTGCTACTGAGGGAAGACAACTACCTGGGATGAGTGACTTCTCTAATATGCCCTAAGTGTAAGACAGTTCATCTCTCTTGTGACTTGGAATAACTCATCAACTGCTTGAATTGGAAATACTGTCACTTATTTCTTTTACCTTGAACAAAACCAGGACCATTTCCTTGTTTTAGATCCTACTTGCACTTTCTGGTGTATAGCAGTGTACATCACTGTACATTGTTACATCAATGTAACACTTAACTTATAGTTATGCCTTAGTGTGATCAACATTACTCAGTAGAACAGTTTTACTACCTGCACACTCATCTCAATGTCTGTCACTCAGCTTGGGTTCTTTTCATCCTTTCATCACCAATAAAAGCAATCTGCAGTGTGAAGCAAGCAAGATAACAACACATCCATCAGAGGAGAATCAAGCTCAAGGCGTGCTGGTGCTGGAGGAGAGGCTGTGCTCTATTTAGTGGATGACAACATTTTTTCCAAGTGCTGTAATGAAAGCTAACAAGTTCCTACTCGACTTAGTGCCTGGCAAATTTAACCAACAGGTGTGAGTAGAAAGCATTTTTTGGTGGGCTGTTGTGTTCTTGTAAATTCTCAACCAGGAAAATAAAATAGAACCAAAGCTAAATCCCCATGTTGTCTGAGAAATACATGTATAATTGGTAAGTGACATGCCTGATGTTAGAGAGTAATGTCTTCATTATTGATTCACAGGCAAAACAGACTTGGGCAAAAGAGGAACTGGAAAAACAGATATTAGGGTTTTCTGGGTTGAAAGTAGTTTTAAAAGGGATTTCTGCCATCTGACACCTTTAAAACAGTATGCAGGTGTCCTACTCAGATCACAAAGAACTGCTCAGCACCTCTGAACACCAGCTTTTTCTTTAGAAATTGAAATATAACATTGCACTGCTCACTGTGGGCAGCTGTTTGGTTTTTAAACCTACATACCAAATGTCACAGCAGCTAAAGATCCAGCAGCTTTGACACAAGAGAGAACTTTTCATTGTGCAATGACTATTAAAGCTCAATTCTGCAATACTGAGACTTTGCTCTAATGGAACTGTTTGTTTGACTAAGGCTTAGTCAAACAGGCAGGCCTTAGCTCCATGTACTCCACATGTGTCTTATGGCCAAGCAGTGTATGCACCTGGGTGGTTTGGTAAAATGATCTTTAGAACAACTTAGCTGAAATGGCACAAATCCCTACACAATCTGCACTCAATTTAAACTTGGATTTTATCATTTTTCTTTAATTAAATCCAAACTGTTAATAGCTTGTGATTCACAAATATAATGGATCTAGAGTAAACCCCTCCTATCAGTCCTTTTGCCAGCTGTAGTGTTCCTATTGCTGGCAGCACATAAATTGAAGGAGAGGCAGAGGGAGGAGTCAATAATTTAATTGCACAAAATGGCAATAACGTCTGTATCTCCTGCACACAGACTCATAAGCTTATGTGCATTTCATTCCAATTTATGACAGTAAGTCTCAGCACTGAGCACCTCCCATGGACTAACAGCCAGTTTGGGCTGTTAGTTGAGCTGTCTCTTGTATCCACAATCCTTCCCAGCAGTTATTAATTTCCTGGAAATGCCTTGCACTCAGATATAGCAGCATGTGAATGTAATAAAAGCACACACACATGTGCTACATGTTTGCTACCTGCTGACAAGCAGCAAAAAATGGTGGGTTTGGATTTTTTTTTTTGAAGTCTTGTAATTTCCTGGTTAAGATAATTGATAATGAAGTCCTAGCATAGAGAAATTTTACCCAGATTCTGCCAGTGTGGCAAGAACCACTGAAAGGATTTTTACAGAAAAAGTTCCTGCATACTTTAAACCCAGACGAGGTTGACAAAGAATTCCTGTTACCTAGACCTTACCAAACATCTTCCCCTGTGGCAAAGGAATGTGGTGGCTGCACAGACGTGGAGGCTGTAGGAGCAGGACAAAACCTAACACATCAGCATTTAGAGGGGAGGATTCATCCCTCTGTAGATCATCTTCATGTTCTCTATACCCTCCCAACTGGCCTTTAGCCCCCATGTGCAATTCCATCTTCTTGTTTTTCTTCCTATTTTCTCACCTAATTCATGTTCCAGATTTTTTTTTCTGGACAGCCTGCAGAAATTACATCACCCTTTTATCCTTTTTCATGGTCTACATGTGTACAATAAAAAATAAGGAAGTAGCACAGGAATCCAGATTAAGTAGAAAGAAGTCTGGCAGGCTCATCCTTGCTGGCTGCAAAAAACCATAATCCAGGAAAGATTCTGAAGCATTTTCCCAGGCTATTTCTCCAAGTAATATTCTTGTCAAGAAAAACATAATAAATTATCCATTGGGCCTGCAAAGAAATGCTCTATTTTTAAACTGGAAACTCACACAGATCTCCATGTTAATATCAATACCAATGTGTTGCAAGTTAAAACTTACCAGAAAAAAACTTACCAGAGCTTTGCAGTTGCTCCACCCTGATTATTCTTTCACAAAATGTACTGTAGGAACACCAGACCTGCATAATTTTCCTCAGTGGCACAGCCAACTATCACTAGGTGCAGCACTTGGCAGGTTCTAGCCAAGGAAACAGTTTGCCATGAGCTTTGCCTGTGACAGACCACATGGATTCTTCCTCGACATTTCTCTTTGTGTCTCAGGGCAAAGAATGAAAACTACATCTAAGAAAGGAACAATCCCAAGAAGCAGATCATAGTCAGGCCCCGGAATAGAAGGCATTCAAAATACTTTGCTGGATCATGGCCTCAAACATGTATCAACCCTTTATGCCCATGATCCATAGTCTTGCTGTGAAGAACAGAGAAATGTTCTCACAACCCTGCATGTCAGTGTGTATTGGCAGTTGCAGCTGGATCTGAAGGACTTGGGGTTTTTGTGTGTCTTTGCTCTATTTTTTTAATGAAAATAGGCTGTTTAATCTTTATCCAGCTATTCCTCAAACCAGCAAAGAGACAGGAAGAAGCCAGTGCTGTGGTGTCCTTAAGGTCCATAATACTCAAATCCAAAATACTATGGAATGTCCTTTCATTTTGGTGCATTATGAGTCAGGAAAAAACAAATGGAAAGGAGTGACATGGTTTTATGTGTCTGTAAGACTTCTATCTGCTTCTGTTTCCCATTGTTTCCATCTGGACTATCTAGATTGCTCACTGAGCTGCTGGCATTGAGGGGCATCCTGCATTTATGCAATTCTCAGCTGCAGCTTACGAATTGGCAGGGCTCTGACTTACAGAAGACTAGATGGGTTTGCAACTGAAGCCAAGAAGATGATGCAAACTTGTACAGATTCTCTGTACCTTGGAAAGAACACAACACACACTGAAGACAGTAAGTTATACAGCTTCCCTCTATTAAAAGAGCTATTCCTGTGTGCATTTTCAAAAAATCCTCCATGAAGATAAAAAGCATTATCCTTGTTTCCACTGCTTTGACCTTTTTGCTGCAATTCCCACTTAATCTTTCACTGATGTTCCTGTTTTATTATTAGAAGAAGCCCACCCAGAACACCTGAAGGAAAAAGTACTCTATTTTGTCATGTGCTGAGTCATGTAGAGTATTTCCTTCCCCAGTTTTAAAATTTAGCTGGCTAATTACTTTCTTCTTTTTCTGTCACTAATGAACATTACAGCAGTCAGTGACAGCCCAGTATAACAGATATTCCTGTGATATTAACAGTATAGTGAAGTTTGACAACCCAGATTCTGAGTAGCATCTAATACATATAATACTTAGAGATCCAGAGCTGAGAGGCAGTGCTCTATAGGTGCAGCTACTGCTTTAGCCTTGTTTCCTAATCAAAGTTCCTGTTCTTTCTTATCTCTCACCCATTCAATAACTCTTGGTTGAACTGATTGACCACACAGAACTCTAAAAGATAAAATGCATTTCTGCAAGTTTTGTGAACGTAAAGAACCATTAAGATAGAACATGTCTCTGAGGGTCATGATGGAAGGAAAGCACACCCTGCAGCAGGCCTTGTACAATGTTTGGTATCAGAGATATCCCAAGAGGGAGCAGAAGACAACACAAACGTCTCCATATCTGGAAAATAATTAATTCCAAGTTTACAGCCAACCATGAGTTAGGAATCTGCAAGAAGGCAGGTTTCGCCAGTTCTGGTGCTCTCAGAACTACTCATTTCATTGAGAGAGGTCAGCTCAAAAACCAAACCAGACAATTAAAGAGCATGGCTGCACAATTAGGATATATTTCAGACTGCCAAATGTGTATTTGCATTAAAAGAAAGGGTGAGTAACTCTCCAAACCAGGACATACATCTTGAGGAATGCTGAACGACGCAGGGTTCTGTGATTTAACAAATTTTTAGTTAAAATAACAAAGTAACTGTAAATTTGCTAGAATGGGGTTAAATGGGGGCTCAGCTTGTTTTTACAAGCCAGTGCTTTGTAGGTTCACTGAGTTTTGTCTGATTAGACACTGCATTTAAAGAACCCAGGAGGGGTAGTAGCTTATGAGATATGGTAAAAACAATTTTCCTTCTCCAGCAAATATGTTCTTATGTGTATTTATGTGTCTGTTGCTAGTCAGCAAAAAGCCACTTGGTGGGATTCATCATCATCATCATGTTCACTGCTGTATTCAGCTCTCCTTGAAACTGGAAAGCTTTTACTTACCTATTATGAAGCTTTATGGATTCATCTGCAACAGTGCACTGTGGGGAAGTCTACTCTGCAAACAGATTTTTTTCAGATCAATTCTTATCTCCTTGCTTGCACATGCTTGCCCTATTAATGGTGACATGATACCATTAAGAGATATGGAAACCACAGCCTTCTCATATCCTTACACACAGTGAGAGTTGAACTCAGATTCCCCAAACCACAAGGCAGTTTGTGGTCTCCTGAAAAGCAATTTTAAGCAGCAAACAAAGGGTCTGACCTCACTCAGACTCATTGCTTAGAACTCAAGCACATACCAAGGGACCATAGCAGCAATCCAGTGGAGCCAGCAGCACACTTGGCTGTGTAAGACTCATAGCCCAGTGCCAAGAGCTCCTCTGTTCTACTCCTGCACAGCCTCTGACTCTCTGGGTGGCCCTGGGCCCTACTCCACAAACAATTCCCAGCACAATACTTCGTTATGGGAAGCCCTCCTGACTCCAGCAGCACCAGTGGAAGCCACACATGCATGGGACTTGAACTCTTAGAGCTCAACTACCTGACACTTCATCCTTGTGCTAAGCAAGGAAGGAGCAAGAGATTAGAGTAACTTACCTCAGCACTACGTGGCTGGAATTTTATCTGTCAGTCTCCAGTACAAGCTAAGGCCTTGCAGGAGCCTTGCAACATGTATTTTGCTCCCCAAAACCACAAGAGAAACATGAAGCCAGGGATTTCATCCTTTCCATTTAGGATGACTTGGTAGCAGCCAATAAATCACACAAAAGCTTGCAATGTTACCAAGCTCCTCCCTTTAAAACACAGTAAAAAGAACCCCAGGCTTATACCAACACATCTTCCCTCTCTGACTCCCACTGAACCTGAAATTATTGTGTATTACTTTACCCCTTCACCACCTTACACCAGTGGCTGATAAAGTAATCTGCTTTCAGTTGCTTCCTAAAGGCTCACTAATGGAAATTCTTTGGTGATCTGGAAGGTATCTGTACCTGTCTCCTACCAAGGCTCCTTGCTGCTAGAAGGATGGACAGCATCAGCTTTCAGCAATATACTACAGAAAAAGAAGGAAAAAGAAATTATTTTTCAAGTCCTGAAGCTGCCCATTGACAGACCTAACAATTCAAATAAGGACACCTACATATTTAGAAATTAGCAACCAGTAGTGAAAAGTTGAGTGGAAGTATCTCTTATGAACATGACACATGATTTTCAAAGGTTTATCACTGTATTGAAGTAAATTAACATGTATTACCAGGTAAGATATACAAATAGATGCTAGTGTTTCCAAGAGCATGGCCTTCAGGACTCATTTCCCAAAGAGGACCATGGGAGCTCTGTAATGATCTTACCAAAAACATTTTGGTCAATGATGAGTAATTCTGGAAAGTTCTACTATCTACTATGGGATAATTGCATCCTGCACACACCTGGGCATGCAGTCAAGTGACAGGCTCCTGCAATATGGCCATCAAAGGGTCCCTCTGAGCAGCTGCAGATCCACATCTGGACAAACCACCACATTTCCATTCCTTGGCCTAACACAGAAAAGACTCAGAGCCAGTGTGTTCACAGTGTTTCACGCCACAAGAGACACTGCACACATGCAGAGTTTACACAGGGATGCACAGGAAACTGATGAGATGAAAAACAAACCACAGGAGAAAAAAAATTTTAAAAATGTCCTAAAATGTGCATTTTATTTCATATCATTATACAATGTTTACATACAGGTATACTTTTAAGACTGCTCAAAGAAAGTGTGAAAAAAGTGAGGCAAATATCAGTTTAAAAATTCCTCCCCTACCCCAAATCCCCACAAATAAAATACATTTTAACACAATCTCTTCCAAATTAATGTTTTGTCCTGAATTTATTGAATCTTTCATTTCAACATGAAAAATACAATCAAATGAAAACTCAAGGTGAAATGCTGACCTACACTTCTGTATTGAGTTGCAAGAATACAATTTAAAACCTTCAGAAGCCTTCACTTGTCTCCATTGCTTACATATCTTCATTTTACTGAATTAGAAGGCACAGAATGTCCAAATTCTCACAGACCAGTCAAGTCCTGATAAAAATAAATTACTGTGCTGGACAACTCCTGACTTGTCTGGTATCAAACAAAAGACTTCAAGTAGAACCTTTTGTTCAAAATAGCACCATTTCCACCTGATCTCTCTTGTACATGAATCATTCTTCTTGTGTAAAAACTGTAGTTGGCACTTGAGGTGGGACACTTTCTGCCACAGCCAGGATTCTTCAAAGACTAAGCATACCAAATTGCTGAACTCTCTACAAAGTGTAGGTAACATTTTTGTTGGGAAATGGCACGTTTAAACCATAATGTAATGTTGCTTAACCCGCATATGGCTTGCCCATTTTGGTGTTTCCCTGACCCCTGCTTGATAATTTAGCAGATGTTCTTGTGACTGTGGTGAAACTAAAATAAAGACATGTTTATGGGGCTTCACGGCAAGCAGGTGTAAAAATAATAAAACAAATAGTGTGGTTGCCACTAAGAAGGTTTTCACATGTTGTTTAACTCCAGTAAAGTTTGATCCAGCATCTGATGCATATTAAGGTTTTCTTCTTTGGCATGCGCCACTTTCTCTGTTGTGGGATTAGAAAATTAAAACATGAATAGCAGTTCTTTGGAGGCACTGAACATGAAGGCATGCAATCATCATTTCTCTCAGAGGGTTTAGAAAGTTAATAAATGTGCATGCTCATAAATATCAATGTTTCCAGATAACACAACTAGAGAGAATTCCAAATTAATAAAACAAACAGCAAGTAATGCAAGTTTAGAACTGTTCACAGCTGCATTTGTTAAGAAAATGCACTGCCAACAGAGACACAATGTTCTGGAAGCTCTTTGCTTATACGTATGGGAGATAATAAGCGGCTTTTTTTTTCTTTTTTTTTCTTTTAAAGTAGGCAATAAAGAATATAAGTTCTTCGCAGATACAAAATTAAAAGTTTCGTAGAATTCAAAAACACAAAGAACAAAAAAATTAAAACTATTATAGTTTTCGGTGAAGTAACCTTTAAGAAATTTATTTCTTCTAGAAAATAAATAAACTCAAAGTTAGTAGCCTTATGTTGCATGCACACTTTTATAGGACAATCACTTAACACATATTTATTAGTTAATACAATAAATGAGCATAATGTTCTGGTGGTGCATCCCACCAGGATCCAGTAATAGTAACTTCATACTATGCAAGCATACCTTTAAACTGATTGGGTAATGTCAGATGGAGCTCCCATTCTTTTTTTTTTTAATGTCAAATACAAGCCAAATTTATAGTAAGGCAAAATTATCACATCAAAGTCTCCAGACAAAACAGCTGTAGTATCCTTTAAGTTGGTTTTGAAATACAGAAATATGGATTCTAGTGAATATTTTTCTCTCACTGTGGTAAAAATCTTAGGGCCAATTCATGTTGTCAGATAAATTCAGTGCCTTTCTGCAACACAGGCTGTTACTTTTTGAATACTGTTAGTGAAATGCTGTAGCTCTTTACTTAAGTGGAAAAAGCTACTGCATAGCAGAAGAGCTTAGTGTTCCTCCAAAATGGGTGTGCAGACACATAATGAAAAGCCTCATCCAGAAGAAGCATTTCCATATTTTCCCAAGAGAATTTCTTTCATTAATTTACCACAGAATCAACAGCTAAAAAAAAAATCAATTTCTAAGTTTCTTGCTTATTTCTACAATTACTGATTCATTCTTAAAGGAAATTTGGAAGGTGTTTTTAAACAAGTTAACAATATAGTCACACTAAAGTTTAATCCTCATTCAATGCCAGCTTTAGTTCATTAGTTAGGCGACTGTTTTGCTCAAGTTGCTGGTAGAGTTGGTCTGTACAGGCAGCAAGCAGGTTAGAAGGGAAAAAAAGAGGCAGAATGAAGACAGATTAGACAGAGAAAACAGTTAAATAAGAGTTACTAAAGAAACTGGTCACATGACAGACAGTTCAGTAACGTAGAGAGAAACATTTTACCTCTGTTTCTAGAACTCTAGTAATAGCTACTCCAAGGAACAGCTACTGTACCATATCAAGAACTGGCTAAGAATCCTGTTGTGGGGAACAGCTGTGAGACACAAACTGGAATAGAAATGGAAGAACTGCAGCCATATTCCTAGAAGTACTATGTCTTACTTTAGTCTTCTGTACAGTGTGGGAATTTGTTTTATGAGTGCCATTTTTCTTTGCAAACTATTCAAGGTGTAGTGGAACCTCATCTGCCAGTAGAGAGAAAGCAATTGCACCACAGCCAGCATAAGTAACAGCAGGAGAGACGCTAGTAGGAAATACCACCAGGTCTGACTCAGCCCATACTCCTTTCCTAGGTAGTCTGATGGGCTGAAATGTTATTTTTGATAGGTAAATATTACTGGTGTTACTGGAATCGACACATTTTCATACCTTTAAGTAGCTGAGTTTTACTGGGTAAGAAAACAGACTCACATTTGGTGAAAATGAAAAGGAAGGATGAACACCTTTCTCAAAAACAGCAAACAGAGAGGACAATTTGTGTTGAAACAGAACAGCCACAGCCATGTTGTGACATCACATTTAGTGAGAGTTGCTCTGCAGAGTGAAAAACATGTTCCACAATGGCTTTTGACCATCTTGTGCTCTCAAATTGTCCATGCTCTTCTCAATAGCCAAACTGCACTCCTGACCTCTTGATCCCAGATTATTCACCTACAGGAAATGACTGTTTCTTGACTCTTTTCCACAAGCTGCCTAACAGCTTCCACAGGAATCCTCTTCCCCTGCAGGCACTGGACACAGCAAAGGCAAAGAAAGCTGTGCAGTGAGCTGGTTTGCAGGACATGCTTGTCTGGTGAACAACTCCTCCCAGCTTCCTCCCTAGCCCAAACTCCCACAGCCAGCTCAGTAAAGCCAGGGCACATCTTACAGCTCTGATCCTGCATGTCCTCCAGTAACAAATGGATCTTGTCCCTCTCATCATGATAATGTCACATATATGCAGAAAAAACCATCAAAGCCTTAGAGTAACTAAAATTTCCATTTGTCTAGCAAAGTGTATATAATTGTTATTCAAAAATGAATCATGTGAACTTACTCTTACCATCATCACAGAAATCTCCTCTCTGACTGAGGCAGAGATTTACAGTATTTCTCAACTTCCAAAACAACTAAATCCCCCAGTAAAGCAGGGAAAGCACTTCCCAAGTGTACAGTGAGCCCTTGATTCCCCATGGGCTGTGTGTCCATCTGCTCCAGAGGGAGAGGCTGGCTCTGCAGGAGCCCCAGCAGCAGAGCAGGGACTTCTGGCTCTGTGCAGAGCCAGCAAAGCTCAGCAGAGCCCAGAGCCAGCCCTGCACTCCTGGGAAGAATCCTCAGGCACAAAACCAGCCAGACATGGCAGGTACAATACCACAGCTGAGGGTGACAAGGGTGCTGAACCACACTGGAGAGGGGAACCACAACAGCTCCCTGGAGTGAAGATCAGAGCAGCAGAACCAGCCAGGAATTCTGCATGCAGCTACCTGGGGATCTACATTGCACTGCTCATTTCCAGTACTCTGTCCAGCAATCTGTCATCCTTCAGTGCAGAGCTGATCATGTATGACTGACACAAAAGACAAAATTTTAATACTGACGTTTAAAATCACAATGTTAAAATTTGACAGGTTCCTACAATGGATTTTGCTTTTTTTGTTTACTATTCTTAAGAAACACCAGTACTGCAAGGAACTGAGTGGACAAAAAACTCTGCTAAAACAATGAACCAAAACACAATAGATTAAGAAGCTGGAGTTGGCTGTAGCATATTTTACTCTGGCTCAGATGACAAGTTAGAGTTGACCACAATCCTCCTAACTCCTGCATTTGTGAAGTTATTAGCCTCAGTCATTTTACAAATGCTCCTCCCATTATATTTGCTTAACATTTATATATCCCATTCTATCTGGTTACCCTTCACACACAGCCACTTACTGTGTCAGTTGAGGAGTAGTAAGTTACTGAACTTAATTACTTGAATTGTCTGTGATTGCTGATATATATCCTGTATTTGGGCTTCTACCCCTAGCCAGCAACATTAGGATGTGTCACAGGTAGAAAACTGGGATATGCCAAAGTTATCCAAGGATGGCAGGCCAGGAAGGGCATGCATCCATTCACAAGCCTTATTGGGAAAACAAGTTTTGAGGAGGGGAGAAAATCTAGTTTAGATTGTGCTGTTGAATAATCTTGAAGCTGAACAAGAAAGAGACATTTACATCTTTCTAAAAGTTAAAAACTACAGTTCAGCTATGGTATAATGAATTTATTTAGCTTTGGTGACTTAGGAACTTTAGCAATATATAGAGTTACAGCATGACCAGAAATCAATCTGGTTTTTGCTTTCATGTGAACTGGAAAATAATTTCTTTCACTGTGATGTAAATGAAGTTAAAATAAGGCAATAAACTCCCTAGCTGCAAATAACAATACAAAAAGAACACAAGATGTCAGTATTTAATGCTTCACCCTTAATCAGACAGTGACAAATCAGCTGAAACTCGAAATCCATGATGTTCCACTTTGTAGCAGAGTAATTTCATTAATAGCAAAATCTCTAGAATTCTCCTACTCCAGCTTTGAAACATTTCTCATGAGTCTGCAATTCAAACTCACAAGTCTGAACTAAGCACAAGTGGAAAGTTACTGAAACCTCCCCAATGAACTTCCAATATTATCATGCCACTCAAGAAAAATATATTGTAAAAACCCCCAAATGTTAGCAAGCATCATCTTCACTGAATAACTGAGGTGTGAAAGAGGGAAAATTTTTTTTGCAAGACTTTTCAAGGATTATTTTTGGGTGACAAGAAGAATTTAAACTTTTTGATGCTGCCTCTTTAAATCTGTCTCAAATATATAAGTTAATGAACAAATACATTTAAATAAAGATAAGAGGTCTTCAGCATAAAGCTAGGAAAAGATTTCAGGCTTTAAAGTGAAAAATCTGGTTACATCAAGGATGTAACTGCTCCCTCAGCCATGCTCCCACGACCAAGTGACCCCAAGGAAGTAGTGCCCTTGCAAATTTTGTCCTAACAATAACAACTGGAAGAGCTCCTATTACATCTATTTGTCATTTTATCTGCAGCAGAGTTTGAGAAAAACTAAGATAATAACTGGTCAGTTTTCACACACTGCATTTACTGGCTTGGCATTGTCAACATTCAGGCAAAAGTGTTTTCAGCTAAAAAACGAAAACACCAAAAAATGAAATCCCTAATGGAATAAAAGCGCAAATTTTATTAATAACTTAAATAGTTAAATAAATAAAAGGCAAAGGAATAGCAAAAGGGATACAGCTGGGATATTTATTTTACATTGAGAAATGTAGTTTCTGTACAGCAGAGCACAAACAGAGCATGTTCTGAGACAGGTGATAGAAGAAGAGTCAACTAAGCTAGAAGACAGGACAATGAACCCATGAAACATCCAAAGCTTGGAAAGATGTTTTATCCAACCCGATGAAGATGTCTTTGGAGAACTGAAGCAAAGAAAATTATCTGCATGAAAAGAAAAAGTGAGATAAGGTAGAAAATGAAAAAAGGTGCAGTAAAGACTTTCAAAAAAGCAGCAATGGCACAGCAGAGCCCAGCATGCTGAGATGACTATGCTAGAGAAACAGCACACCATGCTGGGACTGGAATGATACGGTCATGTCCTCATATACCAGTAGAGTACAATTTTAAGTCTGTTTTCCACTTAGAAATATCCCAAACTGAAGAAATATTGTAATCTCTGGATAGAGAGGAGGAAAAAAGAAATCCATTTGCTTGATAAGCCACTAAGCAAAACCATATGTTGGGGAGGAATTTAAAAACAAAAAACCAAAGCATACAAAGCAGGCAACACGAGACCTCTACTAAAATGTTGGTAGAGAGAAGGAGAAAAGTAATGAGCAGACATGGAGACAAAAAAAACATGAAGAAAAAAACATTTAAAATATGGGTGCACACAAAATACGTTTCAAGCTCTAAGCAAACCTTATGTCTTGTTGAAAGCATGCCTGGGTTTCCAAAAGGGAATGCTGGGACTTAACATTGCACCTCCTAAGCATTTGAGAGCCACAGCTCTTCCTCCCTCCCATGTCAGCTGCAGTGCTCATGCATGGGAAGGTGGAGGTAGCACAGCTGACCTCTGTTCAGAGTCCATGGAACAAGAGTCACTTTGTGTCAAACATTGCACTGAGGAGTCACACCTTACAGCTGTTGACTCTCCTACTTTCCTGCCACTCTATTTTTCTCTTAATGGCTAAAGTAGGTATTACTACATTTTTGGTGTATGCAAATAAAATTACTACTGCTATCTAGAAAATACACAGAAGAAACCTACAATTCAATTGTTGCCTTTATGGGTTTAAATGACAAGGTATTTTAAATCCATTTCCACACTTGTAATTCAGTGATAACAGCTGAAATTTTCAGAGCAGTTATGAAAATTAAGATAAACACTTTCTACTGTCATTAATAGAGAATACAGCTAAATCTAAATTTCTCTGACATTTTTGCAGGAACTTTGCCAGAGCAAAACTTGTGACAGCAGACAAAGGAATACACTCTGAATGCAACATGTACCACAGCAATTTTCTTTGGTAAAACAAACATGATGGGCCTGGTAGATAATGTTTGAACAGAGGTGAACTGAAAGAATAAACACAGAGCTACAAACAAAGGGCAACCACAAGACACAAGGACTGCAGACAGAATCAAAAAGTAACCACAAGCTTACAAAATCACCATGAGTATTTACCAGGCTTAGCACAACACTCACCCACACTTTGCCAGGGTAAAGCAATTGTTCATGGTATTTTGTACACCTATTCTGTCTAAAGGAAAGCATCTCCCACTACACAGGGAGCATCATTTCACAAGGCCGGTACTGCGCAATCAGTGAGGGCAGGGAAGCAGGAGCGGGCACAGGCTGGGAAGACATTTACATGGAAGTCATATCATTGAGAGCGTGGTCCAGCTCCTCACTGATGGCTTTGTACTTCAGTTTCTGAGCATAGAGCTCATCTGATGTTCCCCCAGGAAAGGCAGAGGTGTGCAAAGAAATGGAGCAGGATCATGGGATGGAAGGTGAAGGTAGTGGCATGGGGATACCATCCAGAAGCCGTAGGAAATGGGAAGAGTGCACAGAAAGAAGTGTTGTGACAGACAAAATGAAACAAAATTAGAGAAGAATAAAAGAAAGAAAATAGTGAACAGTTCTATGCAACAAGTTCATTAACTGCACTGCCAGTGGGGCAACCTGTGATACACAGAAAACCAAGAAAAGACAGTACAAAAGAAGCAAAAATCCATGTTTCACTGCTCTGGATTTTTGTTTTAATTAAGAGGGGACACAGGAGCTAGGGAGGAAAGATCCAAAAATGGGGCTCAAGGAGGATGTTACCATTTTCTATCACTTTTTTTTTAAACCACTCTGGTTTGTGTGATGTCAAACTCAGCTTCTTACAGCAATTTTTGTTCCTTCTAAACACTTATCTTTCTTCTCTGCTTCCTTCCTGAGTCAGGGATCATAAACTTTCAGCAGCTACTTAGGCATTTCATCACCTTCATGCAGAATACAGCCTGCCACGCCACGCCATTTAGCTTCTTCAAATCCTACACTTAGTGTAATGCCTCTAAATAGCAAACTCCATATAACTTCAAATTACAAAGTCCTACTGAATTGTTTTCTCCAGAGGCAGAAAGCACATTCTACTACTCTGCTGCAGTTCTGACAGATTTATCAAAACCTTACAAACAAACCTTCTGAAGTTGAACAAGCTGTCCTTCTGATTATGCATACCATCTATTAGCTTTACCAAAACCCTCCCCCGACCCACACTTACCACAGTAATAAATTAGGTTAGCTTGCTACATTCCTAACTATTGCAAACATACTGCAACTCTTCATCAGTTCTTTGAAGATGATAGTAACACTTGTCATTTATCATTTACCCTGTAACATTTATATACTTCCAAATAGAAGAGTATAAAGCAAAAAAATGGAAGGAGTCTTGAGAACATAAGAGAAAAAGCAACAGGTAAGAGCAAAACACTGTTCACCTGAAGCATTTAAGGTATCAATACATTTCATTTAGAAAATATTTTGTCTACTCTTCAGGCAGACCCATTTATATAAGCAGGACAAGTCAGCCCAGTAAAACTGGGTATTAAAAAAAATAACAACAAAAACCCTCACACAAGAGAAGAATAAGAAATATGTATTTCCACAGTAAGTAGAAAAACAGCTCCACATACCTTCTAGGTCATCAATGCTCTTCTCCAGCTTGGTTACTGACCTCTCAGCAAACTCAGCACGGGTCTCAGCCTGAAGTCAGGACAAATACAGACTACTTTAGGAAATACACACAGTACTTAGGAGTAGAAAAGAAATAATTCAAATGAGGAAAAAAGCACACTGAGAGGACGCAAATAATAAGGCTAATATAAACTAATTTCTAGGGGAGATATTTAACAGTAAACTGTTTCCAAAATAATATGTTCATCCTTACAGCATCACAGTAGAGTTTATACTAAAAGAATCAAAGGTGCATTGGAAGACACGTTGCAAAGAACAGCTCTCATTTTACCTCCTTCAGTTTGTCAGTCAGAACTTTAATCTCCTCTTCATACTTGTCTTCTTTCTGTGAGTACTGTAATTAGAAAGAGGATCACTGGTATTAGATGGGTATTCTAAATATACCCAAAAAACCCCACACTCGAAACTCTTGTAATAGATTATCTGTACACAAGAAATTGTTATAAGTAAACCAAAATTAATTTCATTTGGAAGGCTGTGGTAGTGCAGTTTATTACAAGAGCCAAACTTCCCTTGAGTTACATTCCAGTGCAATATGGTGGGAACTTTGAGAAGAAATTAGTACTACAGTTTTAAAGAGGAATGTCTTTTGGAGAAATTTAATGTTAGTACACAATGCCATTTTGAGGGACATTCTATAATTAACACTTAATCCTGTCAGAATACTCAACAGAACATGTGGCCAAATAATACTGACCTATTTGGAACTACAAGATATGTTATATTCCAGTAAGAGCCAAACATGAATTAAGTAGTAAATCCAAATGCCTCTATTGACAACAGCCCTGAAGAAATGCTGCAAAGTGACTGGCATACAAAGAAAACCCCACAGGCCAGATGACAATGTAAGGGACACATTCTCACATAAGTCTCTAGCCTACCTTCTCAGCCTGAGCCTCCAGCGACTTCAGGTTGTTGGTCACAGTTTTCAACTCCTCTTCAAGCTCAGCACATTTGCTGTTATTTCAGAGGTAAGGCAGGAAAGGGGAGGATGGAAGATTCAGTCAAGCAAAAGAAACGGGAGAAAATAGGGGGAAAAGATAGAGAAAAATGAAAACAATTACAGGGCAAAAGAACGGCCTCAAAAGCAGCTGATCCATCACAGACTGAAAGCAACTCTTTGTGATGCCAAATACCAGTTCAAGTGCACATTAAGACAATGACCAGACAGAAATTTATCTACAGCTCTTGGCTTACACAGAAACATTTACAGAGCTTTTACACGTGAGACAGTTCAGCTTCTTTTGGCTGCACAGGAGATCAGTTTTAAAGATAAAAACCAATAAACAAAAAAAGAGACCAAAGAAAACCACCAAAGCGAGATGCAAAGAGAGAGTAAAGAGCATAGCAAGGACTTGTTACTACTGAGTGAGCTAACTGGCTACAGAAGCTGAAACACTTGGGTTGCAGTTAAACCTAAAAACTGTTTATTAGTATCAGTACCTTATCCTCTGCAGCCATTAATGCTTTCAAGGTTTGATCCATTATTCTTAACTGTTCTTCCAGCTGTCGGACTTGGCTGTTAGTGAACACATGAAATGCACAAAAGCCATTCACAAAATCAGTGTGCAGGTACAGCATGCAGTGACAAAACACGCGCACACACATAGGAACACATTTACTTTGGCACTGACCATTTATTTCAACGATTACAGTACATGAGCAAAACATAGCTTTGAGCTGAACACACAGTGTGCTGCCAACATTACATGCAGTTATAGTTCTCTTCTAGCACCTCACATACATCCCAGGGCAGTTCCACACTTACCTTTCTGATAGCTCAGCACGCTCCTCAGCGCGCTCCAGGTCACTCTCAATGATCACCAGCTTACGAGCCACCTACAAGGACAGGCAAGGGACAATCAGGGATATTATGTTGCTGCACTACACCTCACCTATTTCTAGAACCTCTTCATTTTTTGGTCAACACATGAGTTTGATTACGTGAGATCTTCATTATTCATTTGAGACTTAGTTACCTGACATTTTTCAAGACCTCCCTTTCATTCACCAAAAGGCAACTGAAAAATACTTCTCTCCCTAAGAGCTTAGGGAATACCCTCAACATATTAGTGAAAGATCTAAGCTCAGATCTCCTGTCCCCTTGTCCATTGAGGTATCTGAGTGCCTGATTTTCCTTCCACAGCTGTGAAGAGGGGTGTTTGTGATCTTTTGAAGTTAAAAGGCAAAAGAGAAAAACAAAAATTACAGGCACAGCCTAATGGGCTTTAGAAAGAGATGACCTGCACTCAAGAACTGACCTCTTCATACTTGCGGTCAGCCTCTTCAGCAATGTGCTTAGCCTCTTTAAGCTGGATCTCCTGGATTTCCATCTTCTCTTCATCCTTCTGGGCTCTATTTTCAATGACCTTCATTCCTCTGAAAAACGTGAAAAACAGGAAATGCAAGGTTCAGGGTTTGCCAGTTTATCTCCAGCTCTACTACTCGTGGTATGTGACTTTCAGACAGTGGTATTCAGGTGAGTGAAACACATCAGACAGATGAGTCTTCACACCATAAATTTAGTCCTGTGCACTTACATTTCAGAAGTTCAAGGAACAAAACATGTCTTAGGAAGGAAGAAAAAGTGTGATTTGTTTAGCTCTTACTGTAGTTCAGCTGTAGAATTCCTTTTCATTTTAAATTGCAGGAAAAACTCATCTTATAGAAAGGTAAACAAAGGATGTTGCTTCTAAACACCTAATAAGACTGAAAACATCTGTGCTTTTACACTCATCAACAGCAGGTTAGAACCCGTGCAGGACTGACATTAATCATGTCTATGGGCCGGACTCCCCTGGGTTTTGCCATGTCAGAGCCCTAGAAGCTCCCTGTGCTCTCTAAAAGCAAGATTTAAATCCTTCATAACAACAAACACTCTGTGTTGCACATGTCTGATATAAAATTACCTTAAATGTTTCAAAACACACTGTGACTCTCTGGCACATTTCTTTTCAACAGACTCCATCCTTAATAAGGTAGACATACACATGCAGAATGCGTGGGTTTCTTTCACAATAAAAGGTTCTACCACAGCTATAAAATAACATTGGAAGAAGAGAGAAGATCTTCCAAAGTCACGAAGCTTGAGTTCCTAACTTACACTACAGACTTCTGGAAATCTGGAGGAATTATGTGTCTCTTTCCTTTGCTCACCTTCACGTACCAATCTTGCCAACAGGAGAACCAAAGCCTCTTCCAGCACTTCGCTACTCTGCAGGTGAGATTTTTCTACATTGCTTTCACAATGAAAGCAAGAATCACCCAACAGCACAAGAGTATCACAAGAAGATGTCACCCAATAAGAGAAGTCTGGGCTGGACCAAGCAGTTTTCCCAGGATGCGAATGATACATCAAAAAACGTACCACACTTAAATCTCATCTTTACAACTGACAAAGAATCCAAGCCCAGATATTCTGGACGTTTCTACAGACAAGCTGTAACTGAAGTCCATGTAGGCAAAGGAAGAGCAGATTACACATATTCAGAGACCTAGGAGTAGTTTAATTTATTTCCCAAACCCACACCCTGGCAATTACGATCTTTGTCATAAAGGTAACAATCCATTCAGGCGTGGCTCCACCCACCTTTCACTCTCATCTGCAGCCTTCTCAGCCTCCTCCAGCTTCTGCAGGGCAGTGGCCAAGCGCTCCTGAGCCCGATCCAACTCTTCCTCAACCAGCTGGATGCGTCTGTTCAGAGAAGCCACTTCACTCTCAGCCTAAGCACAGGAAGAAATAGAAATTAATTCATAGTAAGGCACACATCTTCCCTCGTAAAAGATTATCCCATTACCTGCTAGTGCCATTTAACAGCACTTGGTAATTTCTGACTTCATCCACTAAAAAGTCCATACACAGAGGTGTGCACGATTGAATTGTGAAGTTATTGCTTAACAGAGGAAAAAAGTGATTAATGCTTGCTTTCAATGAAGCACATCAAGGACTGTACAATTTGTACTAGAAAGAACTGCACAGAAAGAATTATGCACCATTACCCAAATATTTTCTGTTATTGTATTTGCAGACATTAATTACAGACCTTCCCTTTTTTAAATCAATTCAACACAAGCTAATTACTCAATTCTTCTGTAACCCCAATTCCTTTACTTATGACCTTTCACCATATTTTGTAAGAATTGTCCTGGCATTTCCTTGAGTTCCGTAAGAAGGGTTCAGTGTAAACATGTAAAAACACACCTGGATCAGCATTGGCAATGAGACAGCTGACACAGAGAGAGTTTGAGAACATTTAAGTAGTGCCTGAATACCCAGAAGTTTTGTTGACAAGCAAGCTGTGCAAGAGTTGACAAAAAAGGCACCAGCAAGGGCGCTGGTACAGGCAGCAATCCCTTAAAACATCTTTTTTCTTTTTTTCCCCTCCCATAGTTCCATCCTCAATCTTCCCCTAAATCTGCCTTTCTTGAATTACCTGTTCACTTAACCTTCTGTACAGCACTTGCAACTCATCTGCCTCTTATCATTACAAGCTATTATATATTACAGCTCCCAACCTACACTTGCTTAAGTTGCAGACTAAGTTCTAAAACAGCCTTCTTGTGGTAACCTCATCATTAAACTTACTTTCTTTCAAAACTATATTAAGCATGAAGTATATATAAAAGGGTAACTATTCCAAAAAGTTAATTACATCAGAGAATAACACTTAATTAATACTGAAAACATATATGATATATATTTGCTATATGTGAGGAAGTACACATCCGAATTTCCTATGATGTCTAGTTGAGGGGAAAACCAACCCTCTGCCAAAAGTAGATACCAAAAGTATCAGTTTGGTAGTTTTTCTTCTCTAACCAAAGGTAGCTGGATACAGTTGTCCATAGAAAAGATTTTGCTGTACATAACACAAAAAAGAATAATTTGCAGACCAGACAAATAAAACAACCTTTGACATAACAGTAATGACGTCCAGCTAGAATGACAAAGTAACATGAACAGGGAAGCAATTATATCTTTGAACATTAATATGCATTGGCAGTGAACACACAGAACCAGAAGGAGAAGATACTTCATCCTTAGAGATCCACATTAATCCAAATAACAAACATTTAGCTATGCAATCATGCAGTAGTATTCAAAACCTCTGGTTTTGGACTTCTGGCTTTAAAACATTAAGAATTTGAACTTTCGCATTTAAGAAAGAAAACAACCTTTCATAAAGGCTACCCTAGGGAAATTTGTCATGTTCAAGTTAATTATTATCATGTCAAGACTCCTCATCATGATAAGAGCATAAAATGTGCTTCAAAACACAGGGTGACTAAAGTTCAAGTTTTCACTTCCTGCTCCAGTAACTCACTAAGGATTTACCAATCAGCCTTATATGGCCCCAGTTATTCTTCTGCAGACCAGGACTTCTCTCCTTATATGGCAAGGAAGGAAAAAACCCCAGTGACATTCGGGGCACTCCCACTGCTACCATGCAAACAGAACCCGCGTTTCTGCCGTGGCACTTACACACCACATATTTTTACAATGAGTGATGACATGGATAAGTTACCACTGGATGTTAATTATCCCTATTATAAGGGAGATTCTGTTTTCCAGAACAAGGAAGAAAAATGCATTTTGAAAAAGTAATTACCAACAGCCTCTTGAGATGCACGTACTCAAAACAAGATTCTTTTTTAAGGGAATGGCTGCTAATCACAGCCTTGAAACTTTTAACAATCTGGTATAACAATCAAAGCTGGAGGCTGTGCTATGTTTTGGCCACAGCTGTAGCTTTTTTGTTGTTTGCATATTTGTACCTTGCACAGGAAGAAAAAAACCCCTCACCTAACAACCCTAGCTGGTCACATGCCATACATCTAAGGCATTACACTGTGGGAAGGAGCAGATTCACACCTCAGCTTGCTTGTTGCAGTGCTCTCAAAGCCTCCCTCCTCAAGCATGCAGAAATACAGCTGCAACAATAAAACCCCTCATCTGTAGCCAGCACTGTAGAAAAAGCACACATCTACATGTGCCTGGGAGTTTTTTCAGCCTTTATTCACCCCAGCACTGACCCCTCCACACAAAAACTTAAATACCATGTAAATGTACTCTGCAGAATTCCACATCATCCACATAAACCAACTCCACGGAAGAGACAAACATTAACCTTTAGGGTCCTAAGCCTTACTGCAATGTAGCTGAACTCTTAAGGGAAGGCTCCACCAGAAGGCTGTAATCACTCCTCCAGCACTATTCCTTCTGCCACAAAAGTTAACAGCAAAATGTCCCTTTTCAATAAAAATTCCTTAATATGCTGTTCAGAATAATACATGTTACTGAAAGTAGGAAATTTTGTGTCCTTTACTCCACAAAGCTTAGAAACAAGTACAAGGTTTTTTAAAACAGAAACCCTTATGAAATGACTTATGGCTCGTCACTGAAAAAAACAGATATGCCAAGTGATCTGCAAGAATGCAATAGTTACACAAGCACAAGTGGCCATATTTTGCTCCATAAGGAAGATCACCTGCATGTAATCAGGAGGCTCTTCCTTTGAACTTACTGCCCAGAATGTGCAGAAAGGACCATATTATAAGGAAATCAAATAATCACCATTTTTTCTATTGTAATAAACTACATAAAAGCTTTGTTCTTTTCTTCTGTTTTTATGCAACTACTGAAGACACTGAAACTGCCTCAAAGAACACTGTACATTTTACAGCAGGAAACATTAAGCTACAGCTGCTGAAACTCTCAAAGGTCAGTGATAAGACAAAGAACAGCCCTATCAAGTTTTTTTTATTGTGATTGCCACCCATAATTACATCTCTCTGCTATGTAAGCCTATGCTGCTCACACCTGATCCTGCCTCTGTCTAAAACCAAGCCTAGTGTTCCTTTCCCCTCTTGGTGAGCAGCTTTGATGAACAGCACACACTACAGATGTACAGACTGGGGCTGTACGCTCGCGTTGTCGGGCTGTTGTCAGGTACTATGGGCCAGCTCAGGTTCAGTCCTGCGTACTTCCCAACAGTCGCCATGCTGACTTCCCACAAAGGTGAACTCGTCTGGATGGGATAAGAGAACTAGGACTTGTGGGGGGAAAAACCCCATAAAATCTTGCTCATAGCCTAATACAAAACAAGTAATCTCAAACATCTCGCCTAAGTCCGACCTCATTCCAGCTCGGGGTTTTGCTGTTGCCCAGCACACCTAGTGCTGTCTCCCTGCGCGCTGCACCTGGGCCCGGCCCACGCAGCACTCGGGTTACCGAGCCGGGGAACGCAGCACTGCGGGCCGACCCCGCGGCCGGCCCGGCAGGTAACAACCATCTTGTCGGACACGGCGGCGAAGGAAGCGGCTTCCTTCCCACTCCGCCGGCCGGGGAGGCAGGCGGGGCAGCCGCGCCCCGGGACCCGAGCCCCCAACCCCCGGGCCCAAGCCGGGCCGAGGGACGGCCCTACCTCCTCCCGCAACGCCCGCTCCTGGTCCACCTCCCGCTGCAGCCGTCCCGCCCGCTCCTCAGCGGCATCCGCCTGCTCCTGCAGGCTGCGAATCTTCCTGCGCACGGCCTCGAGCGAGCTCATCGCCGCCATGCCCGCACCTCGCTCAGCCCGCGCCGCCTCCCTCCGCCCGCCGCCGCCCCGCANACAAGATAACCAAGAAATCCTTTTCATACTGACACCAAAAATTCCAAGAGAGGAATTATGACCTCCTTATCGGAACAGTTCAGACGTCCTAGGGATGGGCTGGTCCTGGCCGGGGATCGGCCGGTCCTGAACCGGGATGGGCCGGTCGTGGCAGTGAATGGGCCGGCCCTGGCCCGGTCCGACCGCGGTTGGGCCGGTCGTGACTGGGGATGGGCCACTCCTGACTGGGGATGGGCCGCTCCTGCCGGGGCTGGGCTGGTCGTGGTCAAGGATGGGCCGGTCCTGCCGGCAGCTCGGCCGTGCCCGGTGGATGTGCCGGGGCAGCAGCGCCGCCTGGCGGCACAGCATGCGAGGTCCCCCGGACCGGAGCGAGGGTCAGGACCCACCTTTCCCCCCGCAAACCGCACCCATATGAGCGTCATAAAATGACATCGAAGAACCCGCCAGATGCTGCTGCACCCGGCCTGGCTCCTGAGACACGGGGAGGGGAGAGGGGGCTGAGAGGGGGCACCCCCCTCTCACGTGGGGTGGCTCCGGGGATGTGCCTGGCTTTTGGGAGATGAGTCATACAGGACAGGTAAGATTTTCTCGTCCCAGTGAAAGGCGAGTCCATCCTAGTGAGCCGACACTCCCTCCCTGCCTCTGCCCTTTTCCTAAGGCTTGGAACTATCCAAACTAGTAAGGTAAATACTGGGTCAACTGCAATGCTCCAAATATACTCTTCATTGCCAAAAAAAGAAATACATCCCTAAACTGTCAGACATATTCCATACATACAAATAAATAAGGCATTTACCTCGACGAAAACAAGCCAGACACTCTCCCACCCTCCACCTCAGGGAAGACTGCAAATAAAATTGCCCTCAACTAGATTCCAAACACTGTTTTCCAGCAGGGGCAGGTGGCATGGGGAGCAGTTAGGAAGATCCTTAGTTTCAGAACGGGAATCTAGTAGCATTTCTTCTGCCTTCATCCTAGGCAAGCTATTTCCAAATAGTCTGCATACTTTTCCATATAAGGAATATCTCCCTTGGATCTATATGCGGTTCCTTTGAACAAGCTAAATAAATGTCCTGCTAGGAAGCTGCCTCTCCTATGGCAGCCTGCACAGAGCAGACATCTGATCCACATTATACACAGATCCCTCTTCTCTGTTCCTTTGAACACTTCTGTTTGTTAAGTTCTTGGGTTCTCTTTCAAAGCTATATAACTTAGTTGCCATACCGAAGCTAAACCTTTTCTTTCTTTATTCCTTTTAGAAATAAAATAAAAGCATGTTGTCTTCTATGCGAAGTTGTTGTTTGTAACATTTCCATTTTTGAAAGTATCCTTCCTCCCCCTGAAATACTTTGCTTGCTTCATTTGAGGCAACTCCTTTTCATTTTGGCTTTGAGGTTGACTTTTAAAGCTGAGCTATAGGAAAAGGAGGGTCATTGCTTTGGAAATACTGTAGTTTCATCTAATCTTGTAATTCAGACCTGAGATTTACTCAAGGAGAATTAAATTGTCCAACAGCAGCAACAGAGACCAAGACCTTAACTGCACAGACTATACTCTTATGGTTCCATGCATGCGATCCATTAAAAGCATGTCAGGAACAGACAGGTGGGTGGGATGAGGGCCTGGGAGAGGCACAAGCTCTTGCCTTATTACCATATAAAGTGCTGAGCTATATATATCTCCCAGCTTGCTCCCAGGATCCCTGTCCTCTGAACTGCAAAACTAGCAAGTATCATCTTCCGGACAATTTTCCGTCACACAAGACTGAACTTTTCTTTGACAAGTGAAGCAGTTCCACTGATTCCAAGGGGGAAAAAAAAAAGCAGGAGAGAACCTTTTATCTCAGGGACCAGTGAGCCAAACCAGTATCTACTAGCAGTTCTAACACATGCATACCTAGGAACAGCTCTCTTGAAAACAGAACTAGCAGCCTTTGCTCTTCTGGATCTCCCTCTCCTGGACCTACTCACTATTAACTCTCTGCTTCTCTTTCACTATCAAGACAGTGTTGTTCCACGCTGAGTTGTTTTACCCATCACCTGAATAGATAAACCACCATTTCTTTACATTCACATTTAGAGTGGCAAGTACACATAAAAAGCATACACCAAGTGAGCAGAAACCCAATCAGACGCCTCCGATAGTGTGCAAACCTCATGCAAGGAGGCAGTGCTGTGTTTCCCACCCCCCTGTCCAGGAGGTGCCTGGACCCTGCCTTCAGCAAAGCTTTGCAGTGCTGCTGAGTAGGAGTCCAGGCTGTCCTGAGCAGAGGGAGTGTGTGGTTTCTCTATCGGGCTTGTGGGAAAGGGATGGGGGTAACTTACATCTGTGGCCTTTTTGTCAGCCAGTTCCAACTTTTCCTGTGCATCTTTAAGGGACTCGGAGTATTTGTCCAGCTCATCCTCAGTGGCCTTCAGCTTCTTTTGTAGAGCCACCAGCTCGTCCTCCAGCTGTGATGTGGGTGGAAAGTGGTGGAGAGGGGAGGGCGGGCAGGAAAAGGTGCAGCAGGCAGCGTGATCGTGCAAACGGAGAGGTGTGAGTGCAGAAGAGACAGAAAAGGACAGAAAGACAGAGAGAGAAAGAAGGAGAGACAGTTAGATCCTCTTTGCTTGCAGCAAGGGCACGATACCTTGGCAGCATTCTCCTCTGCGGAGAGGAGGCTGTCCTCAGACTTGTGTAGCTCTTCCAGCACTTGGTCCCTTGTATCCTCCGTCCCACGCAATTGCTTTTCCAATTGCACAATGTCATCCTCTAACTAGGTGCACAAGAGGAAATATAACGCACAAATATGTTTCTCCCTTGGCTTAGAAAACTGTGAAACTAATTTACAAATCACTCTTCCTTTCTGCCTTCTCCTTCAGGATCTCCCAGAAACGTGCAATCAATACATCCCCCTCCCTGAAACGAGAAGCCCCAGGTGTAAAGGAGAGGGGTTGAAGAAGGACAAAAAAGTGAGGCATGCGTCCGGAGAAGGGCGGGAGGGCAGCTGGAATCGGACACATCTGCTGAGTGATGCTGGAGTGGGCGAACACAGCTTTAACTGTCCTTTGCCAAATCGCCGCACATCTGTCCAGTGCTAACCCGGCGTTCTGGGCAGCCTCTCTAAGCCGTCCCCCTGTGACAAAGGCACAGAGGCCACGCAGCCGTCCCAGGGCCCTGCTCCCCAGCTGGAATGGTGGGGAAGCGGGAAGGACCTCCCGCCGCGCCCCCGGGAACCTCCAGCCGGCGGCTGCCAGGCTGAAACTCTGCCTTAGGAAAAGTTCAACCAGTTCTGCAGGGGCGCGGGGGTGGAATATAACAAAGTATGGTGAGGTGGGAAGAAGAGGGGAGGAGGTAAAAAAAAGAGAATAGTCTGGAAAGATTTGCGCCCCGGCGCTCGCTGCGCCCGGGCCCTCGGTGCAGACCTGCTTGCTTCTCTCCTCCGCTGCCTTCTTGTCCGCTTCGGCTTGCTCGGCTCTGTCCAAGGCGTTCTCCTTGTCCAGCTTCAGCATCTGCATCTTCTTCTTGATGGCATCCATGGTGGCGGTGGGCTAGAGCGCGTCCCCGCGCGAACTGCTTCCGAAAGAAAAACTTGAAAAGTTGCGGGACAGCCCCGAGTCCGGACGCAAGCCCCCGGGGGAGCGGAGCGGAGCTGCCGGGCGGCGGGGTTGGTCCGTGCGGGACGGGGCGCAGCCGAATGCAAGCGGCGGGCAGGGAGCGCCTCACAGATATGTACTTTCCCAGGGGGCTGACTGCATTCCTCAAGACATCCAATACTTTTTTGGAAAGGGCTTTTTTTCTTCCCTCGCTCCCTCCTCCTTTCGTCCCTACCCCTTTCCCTCTCTCACTGCCCCCCGGGTTTTTTTGGGAGGCACAGCCTTCCCATTCGCTGCCGCCTGCCATTTGACCGCAGATATGACTATATATGGGATGCGATGGGCGAGGTAAGGCGGGGGAGCAATTTGTTCCCATTTCCAAATAGGCAGGACGGGACATTTCGCTGCTACTCCTGGGAGAAAAAAAAAAAAAAAAAGGCAGTAAGCCGGAGCGCGGAGAGCGGAGGAGACGGGCGCGAAGGCTGCTCGCAGCGGGCAGGGCCTCGGGGTGATACCGGCCCCGTGCGGGAGCCGTCCCCATCCGTGGAAATCAATCTGTTCTATAGCAGGAGGGTGGCAGAGCCGATCGCATCAGGCGGCAGGGGAAGGCGGGGCTGCGGAGCAGGGGTCTGCAGGACGGGTAGTAAGGGGTTAATCGCATGCACGTACGGAATGAATGCGTTCCGAGACCTTCCCCCGGCAGCCGGAGGAGGAGAGGAGGAGGGGGCACCTCTACTCAACAGCCAGGCTGCAGCAAATGTGGGCTGCGGGGCACGAAGCCCAGACTTTGCGGTGAGACCCGGGCAGGGCTGGCCTTCCGCCGGGACCCACACCGAGGGGAAGGGGCTGAGGTGCGACCCTGACCCCCAGAGCAGCTCCGGGGCAGGGCAGAGGTGCCAGCGGCTGCCAGAGCTTCCAAACTGCACCGCTCTCCTCTGCAGTGCCTAGCCGGGCTCCTGGCCCTGCAGAGACGCGCCTCGGTACTGCGCGCTCAAGGGCGCAAGGAGTGAACAGAAAACGGGGACGGGAGCTACTGCGACCCTCAGCGGGAGCAGTGGGAGCCATGCCCTGCCGGGGGTATCCAGAGCTTCGAGGGATGGAGCCTAGGAAAAGCTGGGGCAGGGAATCTAGCTACAGAGGTGACTTGCACCCTTTCGTAATACCAGCGAGGGACAGCAGCAGATAGACAATTAACAAAATTACATATAATTAAGTGAAGCCCTATTTAATTCACTTCTGGCGTGTCTCTCACAGTCTCATCAGCAGAGTAAGCAAGACACAACACGTCCTCAGGACGCATGCTCACCTTGTACAACGTAGAAAGTACAGGGATGTACATGAGTCCCACAGGATGTGGGTTGCACAAAGAGAAAATTAGGCAGCCTTTGTCTACACTCAATACTTGTAGCAGAAAATTCCTCCCTGGTGCTGTCACTGGATCAGCTGAACTGATGTGACTGCAGGAGGAGGGAATGTCCTACAACTTCTGGCCCATGGTGCTTATTACCAGGGCAGTCAAGGGCTGGATTTACAAAGCAGGCCTTGGAGGCCAGCTCCTGGAGAGCTTAAACAAGCTGCACCACAAAGCTTCAGCTCTACAAGATAACAAAGCCCCCTGATGAGGGCTCAGACCCTCATCAGTTACAGTCCCCAGGTCCTCAGAAAGGCCATAATCTGAATTAACCTAGGAACTGTACAAAATTCAGAGGCTCATAACTTGGCATGAGGATTCATGTGCACTGCTCCTAGGGAGCAGAAGTCCACTGTCAAAATAGAAGCTTTCCTTATGCCTACTTAAAAGATATTTATCACTGCAGTCCTTTCTCACTGCATTGATTTAATAACCAAACTAGTACAACAATAACAGTAAAAATTATTGAGTAAAACATGTTTTAAAACACAAGAGTATTGAAAAAGTACAGCTTTAGTCGCAACCACCTCTAAAGTGTAGTTTTTCTCTTTGCACTTACTTTGATTTTATACTACAGTCAGAACAGATTAGGGCCTTTCTGAGATAAGTACAGTGAATATTTAAAAGATACCTAGTTACATATTGTTCAACAACCTGACTGCTTTGTTAAATGTATCAGTATGTTTTAACCCTAGTTTAGGAGAACATATTCCTCTGCCACAGAAGATGCCTTAAAAAACAGAGTATCTGGCTGGGAATTCACTGAGGTAGCTCTTCTCACTTTGGGGAAAGAAAATGTCTTGTGAAATTAAACAAACAGCTGTCTGGCTAATTTGGGAGTGGTGCTGATAGGCTCTTAAAAGAATGCCTGTGCAGCTCCTGTTGCAGTTTTCTAAAAGAATATTAGCCACGACATGGGAGCCTCTAGGATACAGGAGAAAGTATGAGATACAGGCAGAAGGAAAGGAACTCGAAATTTAAAAAAAAAATACCTGAAGGATGGGATCACCTCCACAGAAAAAAAAAATCTTGAGACTCTACTTCCATGAAAATGTCCAGTTAATAAGCTTTGTTTATAGCAAGATGACCTGTATCCATGGGGCTGAACTGGCTGATGGTGGTTTAATTTTTGTTTTCCTCCTGGAGAGAATATGAAAAGTACAGACATGTGTTAACATGCTTGCTATACCTTTCATTAACAATTTCAATTGCTTAGAAACTTCTGCTCCAGCTGGCCAAGAAAGATAGGTTTAGAAATGAAATAGCTTGTATAGTCTCTCCCTCTTTAATTGATATGTGAAGACAGATTGTATGCAAATTATTTTTACTTATTGAAAAAAGAAGGCAGCACAAACTTAGTTTTTATGACATAATACCAATTCTCTGTGACTTGTCACCTCTTGTTTTTCACCACAATGGTGCAGGAACTCCCTAGCAATAGTTTCACTTTCTTCTGGAGAGTACCTACTGAACTGATTTTGAAATCTGTTAATTTAATTGGGCTCTTTAGAAAATCAAGACAGCAAATTCAAAGCACCAAGAAAGGATACCTGGTTTTGAAATTCACAACTCCTTCTATGAGGAGGTGATGCCACAATTCAGGCTTACTGACAATACAGTACAGAGTAAAGCTGGGACTTGTTTTTATATTGATGTTTCTGTCATGTCACCTATCCCCTGACATGGGCAGAAATTTGCCTTGAGGAGGATCTGCTCTTTGGGCCTAAATTGGGTTGGTCATAGGGGGTTGATTCTGATAACAGACAAAAGGGTAGGTGGACATCATCACTTGGAAAAACTTCAAACATGCCTTTGGAGTTGCTTTACCTACTTCTTCTCCTAGGTCTCTTTTTGTTTTGGGTTGTGGGTTGGGGTTTTTTTTTGTGTGTGTTTTTTGGTTTTTTTTGGTTTTTTTTTTTTTTTAGGAATATACAGGAAATTACACGTATCAACTGGTTCTGCCAGTTCTATAAAACATGCCTCCTAAAAGACTAGTAAGGATTCAAGTTAGGTCAGTCAGAGTGAACTCACAGGCCTGTATGTCATTTGAAAAGTGGAGTGTTCCCTCACATGGAGGCAAATATAAATGAAATATAAACCAGTTTCTCAAAGGTCTCCAAGACCTCTGCTGCCCTTGTAAAACAGGAATATTCCTTTTGGACAAAGGGAGCCAACAACATGAGTGCAGGATATTATCAAAAAATAGGAAATTCAAAACATCTGTATTCACCTAGAAAAACAAATAAAATAATACTGATGAAATCAAGCAGGTTTTACTAGTCCAGTCAGTGTATTTTATCCTGTAAGGATCTCCAAGAGTTTTGCACTAAAGAAATTGAGGGACAGTATTTCTGAAAGAAGCATAAAAAGGGCAATTTCTCCTGGGGAAATTGGTCATCTATGCTTCAGCCATAGGGGAAGAGAAGGCCCTAAAACAGAAGGTAGAAATCCTGATGGCCAGTTCTCTGCACAGCTCAGTAGGCAGCAAACAAGTACAGAAATACTCCAGAACATGCCAGTCATGCTTAATACATGCTGTACCCCTGTAAAAGGATTTCTGTAACATTTCCTAGGTAATGGTGGAGAGTAGTTTAGCTTTTGTAATTAAGAACTATGGGATGATTTGTTAGAAAATTAAGCTTTAAATTATTTTAATAATTTTCCTCTTCAGAACTAATGTTTCTATTTGGCTTGTCATTCAAGAAATTAGTGAACTCCTTAAGTAAAAAAGTATTTATAGCACAGTCTTCTGCACCTGCCCTGATCTGTAATCCGAGGGTCTACTCAGATACCACACCAAATGCTAAGAAGCACATGACCTAACTCATGACCTAAGATCTTAAAATAGCTCTGAGAAGGTCTTTTTTATTTTTCCCTAAGACTCCTTTCACTCTAATTGCACTACTGTTATTTGCTGGATTTCAGCTGAGCAAACATGTCTCCCAAGTTTTTGTATTATGCTTTCTTTTAAAATCAGTTTTGCTTTAGCTGGTAGTTAGGAATTACTAATGTCATTATCTGAAAAAAATCTACAAAAAACAAGTAACAGAAAGACAAAACCCAAAGTTCAGTCTTGGTAAGATGTCTTCCCACATCTTTCTCTTTATAGCTTCAGAGCATTTCAGACCAAAAAAAGATTAATAGATCACTTAAAACTGTTTATCTGTATTTATATATTGTTGGATTTATGTCCCACTCAGTGAAGTCTCAAGTCACTTACTTAAATCTGACTAAAGTAATCTTCTATTTTAAAAAAGGGGTTTAAAATATAGTCTGGAAAAAGAATACCCAGTCCATTTTGATTTAGAGTATGGTATTGTGCAGTAGAAAAGAACAGTGAAGGGCCTGAGTAACAGAAAAGGGCAATTAATATGCAATGAGGTGGGAAAAAAGAAATACTACAATCAGCTGTACCCAAACACCAAACTGAAAAGAACTGTGAATCAACAAATCCAAAAAGAAGCAACTCTTCTGGTGAGAGTTCACTCCTGACCTGACAGTGGTGCAGAAATTGCATTAAATTTTGTGATCTCCTCTGATTTACACTATCCCAAATGGTATCAGACCCAGTTCTACTGAATGCAATTGAGAAAAAGTTGTGGACAAGAAGGCCAATACCTTCAAAGGCAGAGTTCCATCCTTGTGAAGCAGTTCATTTGCCAGTGCTTTGAGCTATATATAGATAAATACACTATCACTGTATCATCTGCTGCCATATCTACAAGACTACAAGGTGTCCTGAAGTTTAGCTTTGCAGTTTTGTTGGGGATTTTTCCTTAGCAGAACAAAGAGCAATTACCATTGCATACCTCTAACAGATTTGTGTTACTGATCTTATTGGTACAGTAACATATGATAGCAGAACAGAGCAGGAATGAAAAATAGGAAACAAGAAACCTGATTATATTTCTGATGTCCACCCCTTGATATAACAGTAGAGAGATACTGTAGAGAAATATCAGGGCAGACAGCTATCCCCCTTCTCTTGGCTGCAACTGGGAAAAGTTCAAGTGTTTTAGGAATGTCCTGAAATCATGTATCAGAGTTCACAGCAGTTCATACAGCAGTAGCAACTCCTGCAGCACAGAAGGAAAAAAGAAAAGCTGCTGCAGTAAGTGAATGAACAGAAATTGTTGGGCTGTACATGTGAGCATTCCTCTCCTGACAGGATTTAGTTTTGTCTTGTAGAGGTTCTCAACCATCATACATCAAGGCATCAATCTGAATTTGGACAGGATGTAGGAAAATATGTCCACATTTATACAACCTAAATTAACCTATCTACCTATGACTGATGACTGAGGAATTTACACAGTAGTCTTAAGAGATTTCTACCATGAAGAAATAGCAGAGTGGGACATTTCTGCTGCATGATTTTGGCTCTGGGAAAAGCAAATTTGCTGATAGCAAAAAAGTTAATATTACACTTAACCTTCAGGAATGATTCTGTTTCAATCAAACTGTGTGCATATCTCAAGAAAGTAAGTAATTAAGCTGTGAAAATTCATTATATAAGCTTAGGAGGTAAAGAGGTTATTTCTGGAAGACAGGAGACTTTTTATTTGACCTGAATATTCACATTTCTCAGGATCAGGGAAGATCCCGAGAACCAAACTGATTGTGCCTTCAAACAGTGTAAATTTTTGTCAACAGCCAACCCTGCCAGGTCTGGCCAAAGGTTTTTTTGCCATCAGAAGTAGACCCACTGGGGAACAACAAAACCCACAAACAAACACTTAAAAGAAAAAATTGTCTACTGAAACCCAGAGAAGTCTTTTTTTTCTGAGAGGAGAGAAAGGAAAGAAGGATGCATGCAGCCTTATCTTATAAACAGCCATTCATCATGTAACAGAACAAGTAATACTTTATCCCCTTCACTTCAGACCTTGTATTTGTACAGCCTGAGACCAGCTGCCACAGCAAGAGGGCTGTGAAAATGTTCAGTCCCAGCTCAGGAAACAAGAGTGAAGCCCAGGTGCAGACTCTCTCCTGACATCTATCTCCATGTGTCCCACAACCTTATCTTGGTCTTTCCTATTGTCCCTGATAGCAAACATGCATTCGGTATCATTGAGATCTCTGCAACTTGATATGTTATTAGCATGCCAGATGAGACTCAGCAGTAGTAAACACAAGAAATCCAATCCACAGGAATAACAAATATATACTAATCTGTCCTCTCATTAGCTCTTTTTTCTTTCTCTGAAACATTACACTAATTACTTGGCAGTTAATGTAATGTTAATGGTTTTTATTGTTGAAGAAATTACTTTATGTTCTCATTAATCTTCATGCTATTTTTGCTATGAAAAGCTGTTTGGGCAGAACTCATGGGTCTGTGTAATTTACTTTTACATACTGCTCCCTGTCCCAATGAAATAGAAAAAATAAATTCCCAGATCATTTTCCTGGAATCAGTCCTGATTTGAATGTAAATTCATCAAACCTCAGAAGACATATTTTTTATGTTCCAGCATAAGACCCAAATTACCAGATGCAAAGGGAGTATCTGAAATAGCAACTTGACAAATTCAGGGAAGAATACTATTTTTCTTCAAAGAAAAACTATCTTTGAGTTAGTCAAAATTATCTCACATACTATGATGCCAAAATTAATGGCTTTCCATTTGTGTGGGAAAGCTACTCACAGATGTTGGACACAAGACTGCCGTGGGCTTGCCACACAACAGCCCTTGGGCAACAACAGAGAGAACAGTCACTGCACACCCATCACAAAGGTACTGTTGTAATTAATGCAGTGTATCACAGCATGTATATTTCAGCATGCAGGTGCCAGTTTCAAGCATTAAGGTCACTACAGATAATTAGAGTTCACAGCTCCTTTTCATTTTGCAGGTAAAATTTTCTTTTTTTCAAAATTTCAATCAGTTTTACTGAGCAACACATTGTTTTGAAATCTGTCTAGGACCTGGTGTCACACCTCTCCCAGTTCCTCACTGGCACTGTAACAGTGGGTGGCAAAGCAGCAGTTTGCAAGTGTCAACAATAAACCTGCTGGAAGTGGTAATCCTCTGCCTGTCAGAGTGTTTAACATCCATCTCAACCCTTCTATGGTTTGCAGCAATTGTTAATCAAGCAGAATTGAAAACTGGCACTCAAATGGCATAGCTGCTATAGCTGGATAATAGCCTAGGAGCCAGCCAGGAGCTAAAGTTTCATTAGGAGCTATTTTAACATTCAATTGCCTACAGGAACAACAAGCTTAACAAACAACTGGACTGTCACCAGAGCTCTCTGCCAGAGGCTCCTGGAAGCTCGTGGCCGAAGTTAAGTTTTACAAAGAATCACCCACACACCTTCCCCGTGCAGGCAGCAGTGAGCTTAACCAGAGCCACAGTTCCTCAGCAGCCTTTTTGCACAAGTTTTACTTTGTTGACTGCAATTTCAGTTCAGCAGTTTAGAGGAAAGATGACAATTTCTAACACAAAGGCTGTGTGTTCTAACACCAGCACAACAAACAGAAATCCTGATGAAACTGAAGGCTGCTCACAGCCTTTCTTTAGTACACAGCTCTAGAGCCAAGGCTTCAAAACATACAAGTGCTGAGAGTTAGTGAGATTTAGATATTCTGGACTCATTCATCTAAGCTATAGAGATGACAGGACTCGTGAGTGGGACATTCTGACTCATTTAATCACCAATGGAATGAGGTTTCTGCATGATAACAGCTATTCCTTCTGCAGACCTTGTTAAAACTGACAACTACTACAAGTCTAAAACTGAGGCAGTTTTTGGATCCTTGACAGGTTGCCAGCTCAACTTCTCTATGCACAGCTTTTAGTTTTTGGCTATTACCACAAAATCCTGAAGGATTTTTAAGGCAAGATCTGGCAGTGTTTGCTCATTGCTCCTGCTTTTATTAACAAATCCAGTAACAGTCAGCAGATAGGTAACAAGTGCACTCTGATGACAAGTGAATATAAGGAAAAAAGTGTGACTTTTAAAACATTTTGTAAGGTATTTAAATTTGAGTGTTTAATAGGTAAATTGAATTATAAGATCTGTTGGTTTGCTGAAATAAATCCGGAGTCAGAAGATGAGGTACATGCTGAGCAGTTAAACCTGCACTTGGATTAGAAAAGCAATACACCATGTTTTTGTCAGGGCTGTTGCACAAAACAGGATTGTTTTGCCTGTTATTTTCCTTGCAAAAGCAGAGTACTGGTTTCATTCTGTTGTCTACAGCTGCTCAAATCACTACAGCATTTTGTACACTTCACCTGAGCCTTTCTTGTTCGCTCTAAATACTCCTCAGGTTACTTTGATGTAAAGCAAGATAGAGATGCCTATTTCTACAATACTCCAGGGTATAATTGCCTTTCCTGTACTTAAGACAATGATAGATTCAGAACTTCCTAGTATAGTTACTATTTATCTTTTCTTCTCACAGCATCACTTATTAGCCAGTTCACTTTACAGATCCTTTGGGCATGTGTGTATCACATAATGAGCACCCTGTAAAAATCCCCAAGCAAGTGTCACACAAGTCAGTCAGAAGTGAAAGATGTTTAGCTGCTTCAGTACCCAAAGGTATAAACTCTAATTAGCACTTGCAGCACTGCCAGCACCAAATTCTGCTTAGCACCTCTGCATGATACTGTACTGCCCAACACAGACTCAGCAGCCTGCTTGGAGGTAAAGCTGGGATTGCTAATTTGGGGCTATTCTCTGCAAAGCAGACCTGATCACTGGCTTCTCTAATTAAACAAGGTATCTGCAGAACCTCCCCTGTTCTGCAAAATACAGCCTCAGGATTGATGCACAGATCAAACATCTAGTTCTGGCTGTTGAGTTCTCTACATACAGGGAAAATAATATACTCCTGCACCATACGTTAAAAAACGTATAATAAAAAACTTGGTCTGAAAGTTATGTATGGAATATTTAATATTAGTAAACAATTTAGAAACAAAAACAATGGGATTCTTCCACCTCCTACCTGAGATGAATCAATTCTCAGTATAATACAGGAGTTTGGTGTTGAGAATAAGCTCTTTATTTTTATCCTTTTTGAACTTTGTATGACATTAAATTTCACTACTGCCCGCATGAAGTTTATTTTGTTTAACAACTGCTTTCAGAGCATGAAGACCTTAAACTCTCAAGAATTCTAACAAAATAGCTGGAGGACAACATTTTTTTGTTTCTTCCCCCCAAATAAATAATTTATTCAATAAATGACAGTGCCAAATTTCATAACAGCTTTGAAACATGTCCTTTAAATTTAAATACAGTAAACAAAGGACAAACGAAATTGTTTCAATGGATTTGATTTCTAAAAACATTACATGATTTTTTAATTAAAAGAGAAGTTTTATAAAAGCTCCTGTAACACTGAAGAGATTAAATAAAATGAAGGAACCCTCTTCTAAATGAGGGCTTATCACTGATTGCCAGTTAGTGCCTTTGCCATGTTAACTTACCTGCTTTGTGCCTCTGGTTCTGAGTCTGTGAAAAAAATTAAAACAGGCTGAAAATTTGCTATTTGTGAAGCACTGTGAGAACTGTACACAATTAAGAATATTGCTATCTTCCACTACACTGCTGTTAGCAAGGATATACCCTACTTATTTCTAGGCATCTATATAGCACATAGCATCAGTATCAAGGGAAGTGGGTGAAAATTTTACTAGAACTTTAAAAATAATTACATGAAGTATCATTAAAATCACTGGAACTAGAAATCATATAGAATCACACCAAATCTCCTTTTAAGAGAGCCTTGTCTTTGAGAGAATACAGCTGGTGACAAGAACCTGGACTGACAAGGCATGAGACCACCTGAGACTCTGGTCAGCTTTGCCACAGCTAACCTGAGCAATCTCTGACAAAGCCAACATGCACACACTGTGTCTGAGGAAAACAGGGATTACTGCTCTTCCTCTTTGTGTTTCAAATACGAGCACTCAGCCCTCAGTGAATTTTTTTTCTCAGATCTTAGGGCTGCAGAAGCCCATTTTACAACACAGACAGAGTAACAGTAACAAGCAATAGTCTTAAATTCACAGACAATGTATGAAGCAAAACTCAGACCCAGAATAGTGGATTCTTTGTTACCTCATGGCACATTTTTTGTTTGAACTTACAAAAAACCCTCAGGGTTTATGTTACTCAGTACTGGAATTCAACACAGAACCCACACTGCTTATTTTTAAAGCAAAACTAGACACTCAAGATTAAAAGAAAAATGAACAAGTCACTGAGTGATTTTCCCTGCCAGCTGAACATTTTGCAACTCACAAAATTTTGAGAGAGCCCTCCATTCAGGGTTTCTTAATTTATACGTAAGGAAATTTCCTAATTCTCTTTTTCTTAATCTCTCTCTAATTTAAAGGTATATTTTAAACATTCTAAACAGTCTCCTTCTTCCTCTTCTGACTTCCCTTATGATTTTAAATTAAGATGAAACATTTGCTACGTTAATGCTAAATTTCCGCCCCCCCCCAGAATAGCAGAAATTTGGCAGTGGAAACATGACTGCAAGAGCATTGGGACTAGATAAATTTCTGCTCTCCTGTCTTCACAATAAATCATTTACTCCAGAAATAGCTGAAAACCTGTCTGTTGGAAGACAATTAGGATGACTGGGAAAGGTGACAACTATCAAGACATTATGGGGTGCTTAATTTATTTTACAGTTGGGCATAGGAAGCAGTCACTGAGTACACAACACATAACCGAGATGAGATTTTCCAGAAATTCCCAAAGAAGCCCTCAACTGCCATCAAGAGTCAATAGGTATAACCAGTCACAGGTTTTTATTGAGTGGATGAGAAAAATGAGGAAGAACAAACCTAGAACTACACTTTTATCTCTCCCTATCACTGGCTGTGATAGAGCACAAGAACATAACAACATAGAACAAGTTTGATGAAGAGAGGCAGAATGGGGGCAAAATAGGAGGCAGAGTCCTGTGGCCCTTGTTCATTCCCTAAATATTCCCTCTGAAACCAGAACTATGTCAGGAATCTCAACTTTCAAAAACAAAGTATTTTTCCTACTTAAAAATGGCCTGATGGATTAAATTCAAACATAAGGAAAAAAAATCCTGGAGTGCATCTTTTAATGCCAAGTGTCTGCCTGGAACAAATTTTCGTGGTTGCATATTAATCACCTCAGAACAGCATAGAAATGTTGACAACTGCAACAGTTATTCATAATGGTCCTTTAGTCCTTTACTTCCACAGAGTTGCTAAAATCTTGTATTTAATTAGCCATGCCTAATTATCACACAGAAAAAAAAATCCCACTGACCACTGAACAAAATCCCATTAATTTTGACCAACTACAGAAAACCCCATTAATTTTCAAGAGAAAGATTCAGTATCTTTGTGTAACACCAACATGGGCACTCTTTGTCCACAGAATCCCAAGCTCTTCATATGCAAAACCCCAGGACTACACAACTGAGTGAAAACCTTTTGGGTTCAGGGACACTGGTGGCACAGACATCTTGTTACACTGGGCAGCAGCTGCCCCCAGTGAAAAGAGGTCTCACTGCTGCATTTCTGCCTTTGAAAATCTGCATGGGATCTAATCTGCACCCTGCCTTTACAGGGGTTGCCTACACCTCCCATAGAAGTTTGTGGTGGATGAACTTGCCAAAACCACTGCTGAAAACAACAGTTCAGCAGAATAAAGGATGCAAAGACACTGCATGCTTTAAATTAAAAAAACCCAAAGTAAATCACTTTTAGCCTTTACCTGGTGGGGGTCAGATGACATTTGATTATCAGCAGGGAATTCTCCAAGGTTGCTGACACTTTTCTTAAGAATAGCTGATTCAGAGTTCCCTTTCAGATGAGGTTTTGGTACATCACTTGAACCACTTTAACATTTGAAACTTATGCACTATGTTGCCACTTGACTACACTGCCTGGTAAAACACAATATTTCTTATCATATGTGGCTTGAGGTTGGAAATGGGCAGTGCTAAAGTTACCATGGCAGCAAGTTTGATAAAACAGTGCGGAGGGCCAGGAGCCTTTTGTTCCTTATTATTGATCAGTTTCAAAGCACACCCAAAGGAGCAGGGACCAGAGCTTGCAGGGAGGAGCTGCATCAGTGTCCATTAGTCATGGGACAAGTTTCAGATTGAGCTGATTTGAGAAAGCAGAAGGATGGAGCAGGGATACATCAAAAGCAGATTTTAACTGGAAACAAACTGGGATACTAATAGAGAGTTTCACCAAACCAAATGAAACAGCTTTCAGCATAAACCCAATAATTACATGTTATTGGGGATTTTTTCTGAACACAATATTTTAGATGTTATAATTCTTAATTGTAGAGTGCAATAGAACGTACAATATTTTAACTTGTCTTTGTTAACACAGAGCAGTTGAGGTAAAACAAAACCACACCAAAAATTAAGGAGCCCTCTCTTGATGAAATGGTAACTAAACTTTTCACAGAGGAATTTACCAGAAGAGAGCAATGGAAATTTGAAACATCTGCAGGAATACATGTTACTAAATGTAAAACTGTTTTTTTCTTGTTTTCCATGGCTATTTGAATGCCACCAATATTATATAATACCATGAAAGAGACTTAGTATTTTTTTTTTTCACTATGCTGAAGATTTCAAAATCTTGGGAGGTTGTTTTGTCTCATTTGATTAATTTTTTTAGTATCAAACATTTCCACAGAACAAAAACTTCTGGAACAGGGTTTCTGTTGACAAACAGGCTGACAACGATGACAGGATCTGTGAAGGGAGAAATCATATTAACAGAGAATTTTAGAAAAGCACTTAAAAATTAGGAAGGTTGTCCAAGAATACTGATTCTAAAAAAACATGACATTATTCTGATTCATAAGCTAAATTCAGAATGATTAAAAGCCCTTGGATTCAGCTATTCCAACAACGACAATTTATTCACAGAAATCATCATTAAGTGTTAGGGATGTTTCAGTTAAAGGTTCTCTCCTGTAGCTTTAACTGCGTAGAAATGAAAAAACTGGACAGACTAACATTAGGCAACTCCTTTGCTTTTCAGAGAGAAGTAATGTACTTCAGGAAAAATGTTCTGAATTTCACTTGTTAATAACTAACTGCTCAGGATGCTAGCTCTGACAGCTCTGTTAAAATCTCTGTTAATTGGGCTGATGAGGTTAGAAAGGTTAACACTCATTTGGAAAAGAAAATAATTACAATATTAAAAGGCTATTTGAAAGGGAAAAGGATACCTTCACATGTATTTGTGGCTTCAGTTCTGGTGAGCAACTGGGCAAAAGCAAAGCTGAGGAGAAAGACTGGTGAGGGAATTAGAAAAAGTAAAGACTTCTCTTTAAAAAAAATCCCATGAATAAAAGGAACTTAAGCGTTTCATTTATAAGGGAAACTAACAACAATTAGGCTATATAAAAATAACAAATGGTGCAGGAAAAGATAATCAGGAATTTCTTTTTAGCTACTCTTTAGAAGGAAAATGAAACCCTCAGTAAGCAGCTAGAAAACAAAAAATTTGAAACAGATGAAAACTTGGATAAAATATGAATCCATGAAACTTCCTGCAGCAGATAAAACCGAGGCTATTATTTAGTCAGATAAAAATTAAAACCAGTTATGAGATGATCAGGAAGCTAAACACCATGGGAATTCTTCACAGCAGTTTTTTAGCCCTTTATGTAAACCCTTTTACCCTTCCAAAGAAACAAAATAAAACCAGAGACTCAAAGAGAATATAGTGCCATGCTTCAGGAAGGAAAATCAATAATTAAAAAGAAATCTAAAACATAGGCAGGTTATGTCAGAATTGTACTTTACAGATTTGGGATATTCTGTTTGAGACATCTGGCTTTGGCTATAGGGTCAGACTTCTGGACTCCATTCCTCCGAGCTATCATGGCAAGTTTAGCTTTTGCCTTTATATTGTGTGTATGTTACTTTTCTGTTTCCCTATCTGTTAGAGACACAGTCAAAGCTTCCTGTGTTTATGGAATGTCTGCAAAAACCACTCATTTTTTGGGCAGGGAAAACTGACCACAAGTGCTGAATGTTCAGAGGTTTTCTCAAAAATCATCTGATGATTAAAAACAGGCTTTGGGAATAGAATTCTCTCTCTCTTCCATCTCCAAAGCAGTGTGCTGATTTAAATGCATGCATTTTAAAAGAAAGATGAGTGGGGTGGGAGTTGTTTTGGTTTTTTACTGTTTGGGATTTTTGTTAGTTTGTTTTAATAAAGGAAAAGTAAAGGACCTTTTTTCCCCCCTAGTAGCAAGAACTTGGATTCTGTCAACTTTGAACTTTTCGAGTTCTGTTTCATTTGTGTTTGGATCTCAGTTGGGCATGTTCTCCCACTGTGCACACACACAAAAAGAATCTGCAGCATTTTCTGTGGCGTAAGAGAAATAGCAAGCAAAATCCCAAACACCCTCACACTTTGCCCAAAATGCTAACTCTTTGAAAAAGAGCCACCACACTGGCTTGGGTCTCTCCCTTTCTTACAGTCTCTGACTAGAGAAGTAAGAAACGAGTGAAGTCTGGAATAGCATTTGCTAGAACCACAGTCCAACATTCTCAGCAGAAAAAAGGAGGAGCAGCAGTGCTGCAATGATTCCCAGTCAGTGGATATCCCCTTGAAAACAGGGTGAGCTGGTATTCACTACAGCAAGATCTAGCAAGGCAACGCCCTCTGCCTTACTGTAAAACTGAGGAGCTGAGATGCAGAAAATTAAAGCCACTTACCTACTGTAGAAAATCTCCTGAGAGATGGGACTTACACTCAGGTCTCCTAAACAAGAAAACAGTGAAGCACTTGCTGGAACATCTCTTCTGGAAGCCCTGTTCATTCCTTACCTTGCTTTCATGATTCTTATTTAGTTGAAGACTTTACCCAGATACAGAAAAACAAAATTTAATATTGAAAAACTAATGATTTCTTTTTCCTTTGCACCTTTTTTTGATGCAGTAGCAAGAAAAAACAAAAAAAGAAGGAAAAAGGTGAGAAGCCATTTTTCTTTGTGGGGACTTGACAATACAAAGCTCAGCTGTAGGATGAATTCTGGTAAGACTGTGAGTCCACCAGCTTTGTTTACTCATTATAACTGATCACATAACAGATCTCAGCTGGATACTCCTCACTGTATTCCTTTCTCATTGCAATAAAGATGTGTATTGGACTCTATGAAGAGCCACAGGGAACATCACTAACAACAAATTCTATAGAGATAAACCTTCACTCTCCTCTTTCTCAGACAGTTTGCACATCTGGAACAGAGCTAAGAGTTGGCACTTGCCCTTTGGCAATTCATGTGCCACACAATTTAACCTGGGAAGTCAAGAACATGTTCAAATGAAACTGCAGAGCAATTTTACGTAGAATATAGTTACTCACGCTAGACTTCAGCTAGGAGATACTATTTATTAGCACTTGCAAAAATTATGCTATAAGAGATATTGGACAAGACATGAAACATGTCTCTTAGATCCTTCATTAATGACATGCCAAGGAAGACATGGGACTTTCAGCTTCACATTTGCTATTGGTTCCATTTTCAAACCATTGTTATTTCTATCTTTTTGTCTAAAAAAAAGACCAGAAAAACATTAAAGGTGGAAGTGGTGCAGCATAATCAACAAAGCACACAGAATCAGCAGTAATAGTAAAAACTCTGGAGCTGAAGCAAATCAATGCTGCTTCAACTGCTCAAAACCAGAAGAGGGCTTTAGCACATAGCTCTTACCCTGAGGGTAAAGTAACTTGTGTAGGGCCCTCCTGCTAGGATGGTCCCATATACCCTTTAACCGTCTTGCAAAAAAGGTTGCAGAAGCCAAAAGTATAATTTGTTAGAAGCTAGGGTGAAAGCAAATGACTACAAAGAGGGGGTGGATTAAAAAAAACTGAAAATGGATCCTTCTGTTTTTCAAGTACTGCTTTTTAAAAATTCAGCTTTACTAAGCTCCAGATACTGCTCCCTTAGCAGACTGCCTGTGGAGACATTCACTAACCAAGGGTATTTTGGAGCAGATGGTTTCCTTTAATACTTGCATATAAGAAATTGGTGTTTCTCTCTCGCTTTCCCACTGTGATTCTTTGAGATTGTCTCAAGTGCCTTGGCCAACTTAATTAGTCCAGTCAGGCCAGACTCCTTTCCCCGGCACCAGCATTTAACAGCTCTGGTCAGCAGATGGATTTTTGGGGGCAGGTTTCATGTGGCTTAATTCTGAAATAATGAGAGAGAGGGAAATTTAAAAATAAAATAAATAGAAAATGGGAAGGCAAGCCTGTGGAGGTGGTGCCATCCATCCATCTAAGAATGCAGAGTGACCTGATCCCACACTTGACACTTTCACTGCTGCGATGCTGGAGCAGATGTGGCAATAGTCAGCAGTAAGGGCTGTGTTTTCTGCAACTACAACCTGCAGATTTCCTTGGAGGTGTGGAAAGAAACAACAGTTATGGAACAGTATTCTTGGATCACATCATGCCAATAGATACAATGCTGTTTTTTTAAAAGGCAAGAATCCAATACAATAATCGTACATCTGCAAGAGCAAGCAATTTATTACATTAATTTTATTTCCCATTTATAATTATGTGAAAAGATGAGACAGAACACATTCTGAAGGCCACAGATACTCAACAAGGGCCTTGCTATTTTACATGGAATATGTTCACATTCTGCAGTGATGGGGAGCAGCATAAGCCTCTAATAACACCTTCTAGCCTTCATTCTTACTAATTTTTTTTTTTAATACAGTTATTCTTTTAAATACTTGTGCTTCTGGAAAGCATAAGAGTAAGAGAATTATATCTTTTAAGTGGTAGGTCTTCAAGATAGGAGGACATTAAAATAGTGAAAAATTATTCTTCTGGCTCAGTCATCAAGGGTAAGAGAGAGAAACCCTGGAAAGAAGCACTAATGAAGAAGGCCTAGGAGATCAAGTATAGGATGCATTTGAGGTGATACATTTCTGAGAAACTTTGATTAGATTATTCCCAAAGGAAAACTGTCTGGTGAACAAAATTATTCACAATTAGATTATCTTATTTTAAGTTCCTGATGGAAGAAACCAGTTCTGTAACACAATTAGCAATGAAAAGACAACAATGACCCTCCCATCTGTGAACCAGACGGGTTCCACTGTCTGTGTCTTGCAATACAAATACAAAATACAAACCCTGTTTCCTTTTGGTTGTTCTGGGGGTGTACTGTGTTTTCAAGCAATACAATTCATTTATTGAAATATCACTGGGATTTTGTGACAAATAGCTATTAGTAACTGATGGCTTGAGTAATACAAGACAGAAAATCAGAAAGTCACAATATGTTAAAAATCTAATCAGAACCTTTCTCTTCACCAAATATTCACATGCAAAATTCTCTTTTGGGATTCAGAGATTTTTATGCCACACTGTTGTTGTCTTTAATGACAGACTTTGGTAGGCAGAATTAATTCAGAAGATTTCTGATCATACATAGGATATGTAAGTATAGTGCAAAGACTATAAGTATAGAGCAAAGACAATGAAGAGCTCTTTGCTTTGATGTTGACTGCAGTACTGTCACCCACTGGGAGACATTACAGCTAAGTCAAGCAGAAGGGAGAGCACAGACAAAGGACACAATAATGGAGAATTTTGCTAATAATCTGAACACTTGGAGATGTCCAGGCATGGATATCTCTATAAAATAACAGGGTATTATATTCAAAGTAGAAGCTACAAAAATGCGTATGTTTAAAATCCTGATAGAATTGTTAAAAGGTTCAACCTCTAGTGTCTTTTGGCTATGGACTGTGTGATACACTGTTTTATGAAAACAAAAACCAGTTCAGATCTTGGAAGTGGAAAAACTTGCATTGTCCTAAGCCACACCAGCTCATAAACCTTGTTTCTCAGCACCACTAACGTACGTGGAGGAGTGCAGCCTTCCTGTGGCCACATTGCCTCACTGTGTGGGTGCATCCCTTGCACAGCACAGGCTGAATTACGAAACAGGGAGCGGGAGGTTTGCACCCAGATGACAGCACAAAGTGAACAGTGCCAGACCTGGGACTCACAGCTTGCCCCAAGACAATCCCCTGTTTTCACTGCACTGATTTCCCTCAAGCCAAACCCACACTTGGATGTCACTTTTTAACACCAGTAGGTTGAGTAAAATGACTTAAGCATATGAATGCATGAGCTAGTTAATTAACACAGGGTTTGGGACAAATAGCAAATTATTAGGCAAGCAACTTTTCCTCTAAGTATTGTGATCTAAACAGCTATAAATTAAATTTAACATGAGCAGAACCAAGAGAAAGACTTTGGACAAAATGCTTACTTTCTTCCCACCCTCCTCCCTCTGCCTAAATCTAGAGTTAAGATTGTAGGAGAAATCCATCAAAAAGCTGTAAAACAGTATCTGCTGTAGAAATGGCACAGCTAGGTAAGAAAGATGTATCTTGCCTCAGGCTCTTTCTTGCTTAAGGCTCTCTAGAAATCCCAGCACTTGATGCAGTGATCCTGTGAGTTTCCCACAGCAGGCAGCAGGAATGACAAACATTCTTTTCGAGGCTATTGCCAGCAGTGGACCCCTCACACAGACTATACTAAAAATCCCTTAATCCCCTCCACTTAATGCTGACCTAAAGAAACAAAAGATCAAAACATAACCTCTGGAATGACCTTAGCTTGCTCTGTAACACCTCACCAATGGTCAGAGATGTCAAAGAGTTCCCTGCAGGCCCTTGCTGTTCTCTAAGGAATGCACTGTTTATCAGATCAACCAGAAAGCTCCTTTGTCCTTTAGAAATATGTAACATACACATGAGGCCTACTGGCCATCTTCCTCATGAGGTCTACGTGCAAAGCAGAAGGCAAAGGTATACAAAAGTATTTACATGCATACAACCAAGACACTGAAACAAAATCTGTACAAATCCAGAATTGGAAAAACAAAACACCTCTAGGCTGCAGCATCAACAGACTGATTCAATGTATTGCTCCCCATTTTTAAGTGGTAGAGACATGAAGTAAGGCCTAGAACACAACCGCAATGGACAAGACCACTACTCTGACACATCCTGCTCTCTTCCATGTATGGATAAATTTGCTTAAGAACAAGAAGCCAGGGAATGTTAACCTAGACCCTGGAAAACTTTAAAGGCTAGCAGAGCAACTCCCTTCTTTTTTTTTTTTTTTAATAATCACAGTTTGGTGTCAGAAGAAATTTGAAAACAGGTCACCATGTCCACTGGATGTCACAGCATATGCCACAGCACATGTCACAGTTGAGACAGCCATGATACACGGAGCATCCCCATACAATTTCAGAAAGCTTTAAGCATTCACCCATACACAGTAACACCATACCTCATCAGAAGGCTTCAGGTGTCTGCCCATACAGAGTAACACCCCATTCCTTCAGAAGGCTGCAAGTATCTGCTCCTCCTGTTCTTTAGCCCACCCTTTCATACCCCTCATGCTCATGCATGGCACCTGTGTGCCCTCTGTTCCCTTTGGCGGTTGGTCAGTGCCCCTGGGCACTCCATGGTTCATTGCTGTCAATGCTGCTTTTCACAGCTGTACCCACTGGGGATGAGGCTGGGCTGCAGCCCCACTCCCAGTTACACAAACTCTGTACCTACAACTGGACTTAGGGTTTCCATTGGCAGAGTAGCAAATAGCAAAGTCTACCTCCAAAAATCAACTTCTGGATGAGCTGACAGAACCCCAAAGGGAGCTGCTATTTTAACCACTGTTGATTCTGGAGATGCTGCAAGGTTCTGCAGACTGCCCAGGCCTGCAGACCTGAAGAGTTTGATAAGATCAAAGTCCAGAGGAGTAAGGTGAAAAAAGTTCTAGGTGCCATATCAACTAATCACAAAACTCAGCAATCTGAGATGAATTCTGTCTGCTGATCATGAGCCACTGGAATAAAGATTCTTATATTTCTTTTTCCTACTGGTTATACGTTAGTCTGAATTTACTGGAAGCTCTAAATTATGATCACATTTGTATCTCAGCATTTTTCACAAGTCACATTACTGGTTTTCTAAAGAGGCAGCTGCCACTGGATTGAACAGCTGGTACTTTCTGCCTTTAGTCATTCTGACTCTCAACAAACACAAGAAATTAAAATCTAGATCTTCCATAGCAGTGCTCACGTGCCAGACCTTTTTGATGGCCATCTAACTTCAAAACCAGATGGCTTATTCCCCACTGAGCATGCTTTAAAGAGCTAAGGGGTCTCAGAGATTATCAGGCCATTTCTGGAGTGCCCTGTTTGATGCACAGAAAGGACACTGCCTCTCTGGCAGAGAGGAAGACTCTGGGCTATGCTGCCATCATTCCCACAAACACATTCTGAGCTAGCTTAGTAGCAATGTTGCCATGGTGGTACAAGGTTAGCTCAAAAACCACAGTGTAGGTATTTAGCCAGCTTTTAAAGCGGATTTTACAGCCTATTTTGCCTTAGCTATACTACTCCCTGTGTTAAAATAGCCTGTTAAAGGACAAATGTGTAAAACCTTTAGTCAATGCTTTCCATTCTAATTATATTTTCTGCTCTAGTATAGTCTCTGAAAGGAAATGTCTCCAAGAAAGTAATTTTCCAGGGATTTTCTTTCTAAAATATAAAAAGCAGAGATGGAGAAAGAGAATCATATTTAAAGCAGCTTAAAAGGAAATGCTGGGATTCCCAGAGGGGCTGAGAAACATGTGGGCTTGGGATGAAAAGAACCAAGCCAAGAGCTAGCTGGCTACTTCGAGTTTCCACACCATAAATTGTTACATTCTTAATGTCCAGTCCTCTTTCACATGTAGAAAGAAACTGAATACAGTAGGATGTAGCAGACAAGACAGAGCTTAGGCAAGGGCACACTGTGTCAGGGACCTTTCGGACTCTCCAGTAATGCAAATAAAAAGCTGGCACAGGGCCCAGCATCTCTGTAAATCAATACAGCTGTTTATTTAAACCAAATGGCTGGCAACCATATCAAGCTTTGATTGTTGTAGACATTTCCAAAAGGAAATGAATAAAATTTCAGGAGATGACAGCAAACCCATGTAAGAACAAAAGAATTCTTTCCAGCTAAGTTTTATTCATTATAGGGCATGCTTTCAGTTCACTGCTTGAAGCCAAACAACAGGAGTACCCAGTACTAGCAGAATCATTGTAAAGCCCAACAGTCAACCAGACAGATACTTCTCACGTATTCCTGACTGCAGAAAGTTCCTAAATAGATTTGTAGTCATGAATGACATGGGTTTAAGCTTCTCGGTAATGTGTCAGAATCCAATCCCTAGATTTCACTGCCAAGTGCATTAAAGACTGGCATGGACATGTGCAGTGATATACAATCCACTGGGTGAGAAGCCAGGCTTGGCATGACTCAGGCCCAAGGTTCTGCCTGCGTACAGGGACAACTGCAACACTAATTTTCTGCAACGTGATATCTCACTCTAATCCAATTTTTCCCTTTGGGGCCATGGCTGCAGATACAGAAACCTCTCACTTAGGAAGAAAACACCTAAGAGAGAAAATTTGCATCTTTTCACTTCCCTTCCCACCCTGTCCTGGATCACACAAATGTTGGTGGGTTTTGTTACTGTTTTTAAAGAGATTGCTTTTGTATGGGTGCTCCCTTTCTATCTATTCTCAAGCTTGTTGGTAGTTTTTTTAATAACCTCTTGAGAGATGAAAACAGATACTCTTAAAAAAAGCTGCAACCTTTGACACTTTCAAGCTATGTTGTCACACTTCATTGGATAGATGACAGGATAGGATAAATGTGACAACTTCAAGTGAGCACGGGGAACATGAGACTAAAGTGTCTTCTTTTTATACTGAGTAAGAAAATTGCTTGACTGTGGGTCAGACTCACAGTTGGTGCATGAGGATAACAGACATCACTTTGGCCTGTCACTATTTACTGTCAGTAAAATAACATGAACCTCTCCTCCAACGTTTGTAATTAGGTGCTGGGAGATTTCTGGTTTGCGCAGCACCAAAAAACCAAGACTGAGAAAGTTGTAGATTGTAAAGCAAGCGTACATTATATTTCAGTCTGCATTTTGTTGTAGTTGTTGCAGAAGTCACAGATTCCAACATATTAATATATTTTAAAAAAATCCGTAGTTCCTGACACACATAATGCCTTGCCTACGAATATGGTTTCAGAACTGAGATATTTTCACGAGAGGCTTCCTTAGCTGAAAGCAGGCAACTTCAGGAAGTTAGGGACCACTACTACAACAGCAAAGGCTCTACAGAGCTCTACAGACACAGGATTCCTTTCATGCTGTGCCCACTTGATTAAGAACCACGAGGACCATCTTGCTATTGCTAAGTCTGGTTTTGAAGAGAAATAAAACTTATGTGGCTGAAGATTGCTGACTGCTAAAAGATGGTAGGAGAAAAACTCTTTGTCATTGTGTAGTGGAGAATTGTAGGGCGTAACAGTCAACAGGCAGCATTAGTAAAGTTAAGTGTTTAGTTAGTTCTGTCATTCACTCCTGAACCCTCAGATATTGCTGGAGCCTCTTGGACACAGTGACGATCCTAAAACTGGTCCTTCAATTCTCAGTAAAAGACACCTACACCCTGGACACAATTCAGAGACTCATGGTGAGAGGCACCAGAGAACACCAGAGAAACAGCAATTTGTTCTGCATGGTTTTTTGGGTTGGTGGTTTTTTTTGTTTGTTTGTTTGGTTTTTTTTGATTGGTTTTTTTTTGGTTACTGTGATGTTATTGCTAGAAATTTTCGACAATGAGTCTTTGGCATTTTGAGCCTGACTATAGCCATGATAATGTAAAAGAGAAGAAGCATTGAAGAGTTTCCCACAGGTAAGGGTGCTCCAGCTGGCAGCCTGCAGGACTCTCTCCAACCTGTCCCTTTCCTGTCCCACCCATCAGCTCCTCCATCTGCACTGATGGATGTGCACCTGACTGCACCTGTGCATAGCAAAGAACCTTCAACAACATCACCCACTGGCTCACACAGACTCTAATTGAGACCTGAATTCCATCTTCCCATGATTGTTCTGCCCTACATAACACATAGCTGGCAACAATATGCACTCCATAGCACAAACAATCCTGTGTTACATTTTGTCTTCCCCTCAAACTAATGCTTCAGCCATGGATTAATCTTTGTTTCAAGAAAAGAAGGTGGAACAGGAAATCAGTCCTATATTGCATCAAGCACTACCTGGTCTTCGCCTAAAAATCAAACCACTCACTTAAAGCTGTATCAACAAACCAAAAGAAATTAGAACATTATGTGATTAAGAACAGAGATTCAGAATCTGATTTCAGATACCATTGCATCAGTCTGAAAATAAGTACTCCCTTACTTGGATGAAAATAATAGTAATACAAGTCAACATAAACCTTGTCAAGCTCCACAACAGGGAATGTAATACCTTCCCTACCCAATACAGTAATGCATCATTAAGTACAGTAGTGCATAATTAGGTCTGGTATTAGAGGCAGGAAAGGAGTCTATACCTCTTCTGAGGTAGAAGCTATGTCCTGAAGAATCTAACTGCTGCTTTCAGAAGTCTACTCCCTCAGGAAAAATGTGCTTGCTCTGGTCTTTAGTGGGGCTGTTGCAATATTCCTCACCCTGTAATCACTGGTGAAGTGCAGATGTAACCTTACTACTGGTCTGAATATAAGGACTTTGATATTGTACATATGATCAAGCACATGCAAAAAACTGCCTCTCAACACACTGAAAAGTACTAATGATCAACAAGAACAAAAATTATATATATGGTATCAGGAGTACTGAGTGATCTTAGCCACTTAAACACCGAGTAGGTCCTCAGGTTTAACTTTTTCAACTCTTCTCCGGACACCGATTTTCAGAATGCACATAACACCTACCACAGAAGGGCTCTGCTACTACACCTAGTGACAGGTGTCCTGTCCAACTCAGGGAGAGATCACACCACTCCAACCACTTCAGTCTCTGAAGTCCAAATCTCAGAATCTGACTAGCAAAGTCAATACCATACCGTGATCACAAATAACAGCATAAGGGGAATTCATAAATGATGGACATGTTTCAGTGTTTAGACAGTGCAGGAGGACACATGGCAGGAAACATGTTACCTGCTTATCTTCACATCAAAGCAAGCACATTGCTTCCATACAAACAGGAGAGAAGAGACACATTTTAAATACTCATTCTTCAAGGGATCATAGGAAATTTTAGCCTGACTCTTCTGAAAACCAGGTCTAAAAGTACTACAAGTATATCCATCTTTTTGTACATGTGTGTCTTATACTCAAATTTCTCTTTAAGTTCATGCTGAGGATATGCTGTGACCCCTGCAATACATATTGTAAGGACTGTTACAATAGTAAGAGCAGAGAAGAGTCTTAGTTCAATTCAAATATGTTTTCAATGAAAGCAAGCTTATTCTTACATCTATTGGGCAGCTGAAGCTAAGTACTGGAGACAAGAGCAAAAGGACACTTTTGGCTTTTTAACTGTACAAAATGCTTCAGGGTTGGGCAAGCTCTCTGTTCCCATTTCTTTCACACACCCATGTGCTTCCTCAGTCTTTCATCATTTTAAAGCTGAGTGCCAACAGTTACACTGTGAAACTCAGGAGTCCACAAACACAGGAATTCAGAGGCATGAGCTGTACACACTGTGCAAATTGCTATTTCTCTTAGAAGCATCAAGCAGGGCCCCTGCCTCTCTTCCCAGACAAAAACAAAACAGCATTTCCAAAGGCAACAGGTGGGAACCTGGTTTTGACAGCACAACTTTTCCATGTACTATGGAACATGTGGAAGACTTGCAATGGGCTACATTGCTGCTCTGCCTCCAGGAAATTCCATGCTGAATGGCACACTGTTTGGAGAGAGAAGGGGAAAAAAAGAAAAAGGGAAAAAAAAAGAACAGAAAGAGAAAAATATTAAAAAATAAAAGAACAGGAGTTGGCTTAGCAAAATATTATTTCTGGATTCTACACTAATAGATGCATTAAAACTGCACAGCTTGCAGAGCAGAAGGACTGGATACATAAGCATCTGTATATATTCTCTAGCTTGAGAGAATCTGTGGGAATTGTACAGAAGTTGTGAAGACTGATTTTGAAAAAATGGAAAAACAGCTCACGTTACACTTACATAGCATACAAAATAACAGTATCTGATATTACCATTTCTGAGAAGGTTACTAAATTTTCTAAACTTTAGTAAGAAATAATTAGGTGGAAGATTGATTGTAATTATGAAGAGCACATTTTCACTCTTATGAAAGGAGTATTTCTCAACAGGAAGGCTTTCAAATCTGGAGTTAGTTCATGCACTGGCAACTGTGCTTTCTTTTTTTTATTTCCTGTAGCTGAAACAAGAAAGCAGACTTCTGTGGCCCAGGGCATTTCTACTCTCAATTGCCACACACTCTTGTGTTAGGGCAATGCTTCTTGCAACATATTGATTTTCTTTTGTTTAAGTTATTAAATATTTTCACTGTGGTCTTTTTATAACCCTGTTGATTTAAAAAAGCACAACAAAAAAAGCCCCAAACCACCACTTGTTTATAATCCACTATCCCTTTATCTCCTACCCAACCCCTTTTACATGGGGCTACTTCCTAGGCCATTTACTTGTAGTTCCCTTCATAAACCCAAGAAAGAAAGAATCATGTTGAGCTAATGATCAGCTAAGACTGATGTTTGTTCCCTGAACTCTAACATTTGATCAACAATAATACAAATATTTGTATGGTTGCCCAGTTAGTAATAATGAAAAAAGATCCCAGCTGAAGATTCTGTCACATCCACCTCATTCCTGAATCTGTTCTACAAGAACAAAGCAGTTCTCTGCAGTGCAGCATAGGTCAAAAGATATTTTGGATCTCAAAGAAACAACTGTGGAAGTACATTGTGACTTCTAATGTCTTTTGACAGCTGTTGTACTGAGCTCTGCAAACTTACCTTGGTGCTCTGGGATCAGGGCCATCATGTTTGGTGGTAGTTGGTCTTTACCTCTTCTAATATTATCACATTTCTCTTTCTAGATGAAATTTGCTGCTTTTTCACCAACACATCTGACTCAATCTTCCCACAAACAAGCTAGCACATGGTACTTGGAGGTGTCAATGTCAAAGTCAAAGATAGAGAATAGAACAGTTTATATTTATTTGCATTATCTACATTCACCCTACTTTAGGCTCTCTGATATAGGCCACAAGAATAAAAGTTAAGCATCTGGAAATGGAGCTGTAAATTCCACACTAATCTATTTGAAAGGAAAGGACACAAGCAACTTAGTCACATGTGTACTGTTATCTTCTTATTCACAAATGAAATAACTGATAGGTTTTTGGCTGTATATCATTCTGGTTAGAGAGCAATAAAGACAAATGCCAGCAAATGGCAAGGGGAATTACAGGATTTGATAGTATATGTCAATAAATTTTAGAATTTATGGACACAGCAGCAATACAGGTGATGCTGATGAAAGCTCTTTCTACCACTTCATAATCATTCCAAGCACTTCTGGTTATTGCAGATCTAAAGTACAATACCTACATAAGAGAAAAGATCCCTTACATGTAATGACATTCTCCTGCTTCTGCATCTCTGACTGGATATAATACTACCATCTTTCCAGTCTCTGCAAAACTGTAAGCTAATACCTGTAAAGAAGTCTTTAGTGTAAAACAACGTTCTAAATTTCTCATATTGATCATTCCAGAAAGTGGACTTAATTTCTTATGCACATGCCAGCATAGGAAGGACATGGACTTGTTGGAACCAGTCCAAAGGAGGGCCACAAAAATGACCAGAGGACTGAAACACCTTTCCTGTGAGGAAAGTTGAGATTGTTCAGCCTGGAGAAGAAAAGGGTCCAGGAAGACCTTATTGCTGCCTTTCAGTACAGCAGTAAAGGGGGGTTATTTTGAGCAGGGCCTTCTGTGATAGGACAATGGGTAATGGTTTTAAACTAAAAGAAGGTAGATTTAGACAAGACATAAGGTAGAAATGTCTACAGTGAGGGTGATGAAACACTGGAACAAGTTGCCCAAAGAAGTTATAGGTGCTCCATCCCTGGAAACATTTAAGGTCAGGTTGGACAGGGCTCAGAACAAACTAGATCTAATTGCGTATGTCCCTGCTCATTGCAGGAGGGTGGGACTAGATGACCTTTAAAGGTTCCTTGCAAACCAAACTATTCAATGACTCTATGCTGAAAACATGGAGCTGAAAATGTTGTGGCAGCAGACATATAAGGAATTAAAGGAAGTACTTGACAGATTCTTTGCTGTGGTGGTATCCACGTTATCTTGATAAAAGCTGGAGGGAAGACACACTGGCTAAAAGGTGTAAGTCTATTGCATTCTTCTTTCCCTGGACACACTGACCTTTTATTCAGAGGCAGAGGGTGACTGTGCACAGGCTTTTGTTTCTGACAGAACGGTCATGTTGGCTGGCACTCCACGTATTGAACTTGGTGTCTCCGAAGCTGAACACGAGCTATCAGAACCCAGACTCAGGAGCTAACACTTTCTGGCTGGGGCAACAGCTGACTAATAACATTTTGTGGGTCGGGCACAGAGAAAGATTTACACCACAGCCTCACTGACTCATTGAGATTTAATTTCAGTAGTTTTTGAGATTACTGCTGGTAAATATACATAAAAAGAAGGTGCCGTGGAAAATTTCTGCCAAGCTGCTGTCCACTTGGGCAAAAACAGAGCACTTGCAATAAAACTTGAAGTTAGAGCAGGCAATGTATGCTCCAGTTTGAAAGCACAGCGAATTTTTCTCTTCCAGCCCAGTCATACCACAGGCATTTACTTTAACAAGCAGTTCGAGATATGCATTTAAAACACTGATATGCCTCAATAAAAAATTCTGGGATCAAGGCTTCTCATTCAATATTGAGAATGACTCATTGTATCTTAAATGTTTGACCTGCCAAGGCATTATTTACTATATATTTGTAACTAGTAAAACTACATAAATACACACATCAATTATAAAGGTGTTTGCTGTGTAAATGCAGGGAGGGGTCTCAGATTTCCAGTAATTCCCCTTCACCCAGTTTTACATGCTCATCAGGTCTTTATTACAGCTTCAGGTATTCCTCACATCCAGGCCCTGATAGCAAGAGGATGGGTTAGTGATGAGACCAACGGGAAGTGGAGGCCAATGTTCCAACATGCTTCTCTGCCTGGGGCTAATGTTAATTATAAAAGCTTGGTATCAACCACATTTTTAAACTGTACAGCTTTCAGCTAACTAACACAGAGGTACCAGCATGCTTGTGATTCCCCTCCAGAAAGCTCTTCTACAATCTGCCTGCTGGTCACAAATGCATGAAACAACAGGCAGCATTTTGATCTCCTCTGATGCTCTTTTTCCATGTTACTGGAGAACTTCAGGTCTAGGAAGGGGACACCATATGTGCATCATTTGGAAGCTGCTCTCTACTAATGGTTTGCTGGATCTTCAGCTTAGTTCTAAACACAATTGTTTTCAAGGGTTTAATCAACTAATTAGTATTTACTCTGTCAAGGCAGTATGGCAGGGATCCTGCTCTGGAAGCAGTCATGCATTTCATTCCTTGGGAAGATCTGCAGGTGCCAGAGCTACAGATAACAGTGGTAAGCTTTCAGACAAAGAATTTCCCCTCACAGTTATCCATCTCTGTTTACAGGAGGCCAGGATCAACCTGAAATAATTTGCCTTGGTAGTCTGGATATGTTTGCACAATACCTATTTATGTTACACCTGGCCCATACCAACACAATGAGCTACTTTCATTATCACTAAATACATTACTAAGCTTGAAAGAATGCAGCTGTTGGAGATCAAGGAGGATCCCAGAGCACTCCTTTGTTGAGAGCAATAAATTTCGCTTTGCAAAGCACCTGTACTTTTTTAAACCTCAAAACCCAGAGCCAGCTTGAGTCGAGATAGGAAAAAGGGGATGTGCAACATGAAACCACTACAATGAGGCAACAGCAAACACCATTCACACAGGCCTGTGAACTGGAAGGTGGACATTCATTTTACTTGCCAACTCAACTTCTTAGCTTGCTTACACAAAACCTAAAACTCCTCTGCCAAAACCTACTGTTAGGGTTATGTCACCTTCATCCAAACATCACCTGTTCCCCATAAAAAGCTTATGAAATACCAAGAATATCTGTAAAGGAAGGTACTTATTTCAATGCAAGCAATTAATGAAAATACAGGTGCTAGACAGCTAATTTGTGAGTTATGAATGCAATCTGCTTTGTAATAAGCGTGTCCCCATTAACAAGTGCCTTATAGTTTAATGATCCTCAATATCTAAAAGGTTTACCACTCAAAAATCTTGAGTGAAGGCTACCATAACACTGTGACATGTTTTTTAACAAATGGTTATTTGTGGTGATGTCAGAAAGCATAGTTAACTCCTGAGCCTTTCTGTACACGGGGGAAGACAGTTTATCATACAGCATATCTACTGTTATCTGGCACTGAACTGGGCTGCTGAAGACCTGGACTCCTTACTTGACTGCATGCTCACATCAGTTCTTTTGACTATGAATAGGTGTATTGGTGTTCGCTAAAGTTTCTTGAAGCAGACCCTCTCTACCCAGTGCTTCTACAGCCCTGAAGGGTTCTCTCCTTTGTAATTGATTCCTCTGCAGCTAACTGCAACAAAAGTAACACAGAGATCTTGATGAAACAAACCAAGCCAAGACTTGGAGGGTGTGGTTCTACTCATCTGTTTTTGAATGACTTCACATACCTGACAGCCAGATCCAGTGATGGACATCCATTCTAAGGCTTTCTGAAGAAAGGAAGAAAATTAAGTCAGTTCTGATTTTCTAGATTTTGGACTAGCTAAGTACATCCTCCCTTCTCTATTAATCTCATGACAGATTTGTTTAGTTTAAAAAACCAGATAATTCAAAACAGAACAGATATCATTTGTGTGAACCTATGCTATGTGGCTACTAAGTAAGAGTTGGCTGGATACAAGGAGATGTAGTTGCATGAGATTGCAGGAGTACTGCTGATCCTCGTAAATCATAAGTCAAACTCTCTCACAGAAGTGAACAGTCTAACACCCTAATTTCCATGATTTTATAGTAAAAATAAATTGAAGTCAAGTTTCTTTCCAGATTTTGAACTTACATCACCTTTACAGGTTTTTTTGCCACACATAGTAATTTAAACAAACAACCTCAGCCTACCTTTGCCTAATCTGAGGTTCTTACGCACTTAAATTACTGTAGGAGCCAGGTGGTGCATTGGTGTAGAAGTTGGGTCTCACTGAAAATCATCCTGTACTGCATGGCCCACACTCACACTGAACAGACTGGCAGAACTGGTACAATAGGGGGAAGCAGTCTATATTTCAGTTCTGCTTTTTATTGCTTACTAGGCACAACAGACTGTGAATCTCTCAACACAGGTTTATCACATCTTGAAGAAAGAGAAACGTACTGCTATTTCCAATGAATGAAACCTGGACACAAAACTGGCAGCCCAGAAACAAGCAGATTATACATTTCCATGCCAGAGAGGGGAACTTTGAAAAATTCATAGCATGCAAGTGCCTTATTCAACATCTCAATTTGTTTCCTGCACTGCAATTGTTTGGGAGTTTTCAGTCATGGGAATTCTGCTGCTTGTCACTGCAGGTGTGAAAGATATTAAATGAAGTAATCAACTAAATAGCTCAGAAATACAGGTTGCTTTATTATGTCAGAATCACATACTGCAGTTCTTAACTCTCCCAGTAACAACAAAAGGTTATCTGTGAACATTGCAGGTGAAACACTAAAGCTTTTAAAATTTCTTGGACAGAGATCTGATAGGGATGTTTCAGTTTGTTACATTTATTGTTTTAATTACTTAGTCAATTATTTTCTTTGGTTTGTTGTGGTTTTCTTTTTTACTAGAAGATGCTATGAGGTGAGAAGGAAACTCGCACTAAGCTCCTTAAATTCTTTCTGGATCTGGCTTCCAGCCTGAAAAGAACATTTCATATGGTGTTATTTTGCTGGTCTTTAAAGCTCTATAAGCAGTGTTTGTACCACAACAGACCAAAGTGACAGAAATTTCATAGCCACAGCTCATCTTCTGTTAGAAAAGGGAATCTCAAAACTATCTCTGAAATTGTAGGATCGTCAAATTACCATAACTGGCTCCCACTCTTGACCTCATATACTCAGAAATTCCTGTCCGGCCACTTTCTGTCTTGTTTTCCTGCATGCATACAACTTGGTTTCCTGTTCAGAACAACACAGATGCAACTCTCTCTTTTTTCTGATTAGTCACAGAGCTGCCTGCATGTTCACAAAATTAAAAAACAATAAGTATAAGTGATGCTACAGCTATTTAATCTTTAACATGCTGGCCATCACTCTTAATCTGCAACTGTACTGCTTTCAGTTCACCCTACTGTGAGGTTTAGAAATATTTATTCCCTTTGTCATTGTTTGTTTAAGGATTGTCACTCTCTGCAACTCATAAATGCCAAATCAAGTTCCTCTTGCTTCTAGCTTGCCCTAGGCATTGAAATTTGCTCCTGAAACTTTTGGAGGAAGACTTTCCCATAAATTCACTTAAGCCCAGGAAGAGTCTAATTTATCCCTTCTCATGTTACCCATCTCAGAGAGCTTGTTCATATGGCACTGCTCTGATGCCCCTACTCCACATGGTCTCTTGCATTTGGCTGCTGGAGGATTCTGTGGAGGATTCTGCTCCCACTGACTTTAATGCTTTTCTGGAGCTGGCAGTTAGAAAAATTGATTCTCTCACTTTTTACCTTGTTCCATCACCCCTGGAAATGACTCTTTTGCAGATATATACAAACTAATGAGTTGCTTTTGCATGACACTCCAATGCAGTCATGTGAGTCATGTTTCATGAGAGTGAAAAATTCTGTCAAAATTCAATGCACACAGCAAAATAAAGAGCACTGAAATATTTTGAATGAAATATTAGTAATATTGAATGACAGAAATGAATTGTTTTGATATTTCTTATTTCAGAACTAGCATTTTGCACCAGAGTTTGTTGAAACACACAATCTAAAAAAATTGAGATCGAATAAAGTATATAAATATATTTACAAATATTCTTCATCCTCATCTGCCTCTGTCCCAGATACATAGATATAAGTGCATCTTCATACTCCAAATTATAAATAGAGGATCACAAACATATGGAAAAAAATGTATTGCCACTTCAACTACCTGTCAGCAGATGCAGGCATACAACATCAATTTTCCATTCATCAGTGTTTCAGACACCCTCCTTGAAACACCACACTTATTTTTCAACTGGTCCATGAGTATGTTTCTTTGCTTCATTAGATTGATCTGATGTCTAAATCAGATCTTGAACTAATCTGGAGCACAAAATGCCTCTGACTTACTTAATCCTGACCAGGTTTTCTTAGCACAATTACAACAGCAGTTCAGGAACTAAAATGTCAAAGCATATGGAAGACTTACTTCTGCGGAAGGAAGTTACTAGATCAGAATGGTAAACATTTCTGGTTGCATTCCTGGACATGAAGCTCATCTGCTGCTGAACACTGGGGATACATTAAACACAACATGACTTGAAAAAGTCTAGTTTTAAAGGTGAAAAAAATACAGGGGCAAATTCTGGTAGGTTTAAAATAAAACTTTCAAATCTATCATAACATGCAACTTTCTGCATCTTCTTCAGGTGAAAGGCAAGAATGGAGAACACTTCAAGTTTTGTTCAATTTATCTCTGTGTTTTAAGCCTTTTTAACTGCATTGATGGAGAAGCTGTAAAAAGGCATAATTTCTTCTGGGAACATGTGCCTGCGTCATGTTGACACCAGCAGTTATAAATAGCTGTGATCTGTATCAATAGCTATTTTCAGAGTGGATAGAGTCAGGCACAGTGGTATTAATTCATGAGAGCAGGAAAGGGAGGCAGCATAATCAGCTTAAATGAAACATGAGAAATCCTTCATGTAGAAAAGACTGGACAATGTCTTGTAATGAAAAGCTAACCCATGCAATTTCTCACAGTGAGGTAAGGTCAACAATTCCTTCTGGAATCCCAGCTCTCTGACATCACCAGCTCCTGAAGTCACAGTGAGTTGAAAGAACTGAAAATTCTAGCCATTTGATGACATCACTGAGTGGGACTTCCTCTTGTGACTTACCTTCCTTAGAGGATATAGAGGGTTCATGTCCTTTTAAAAGAAGAATGCTACCTTCCTATTCATGTTCTAGATTGTTTTCTCCCTTGAGAGCTGGCATATATAGTTACCCCTGCTTGATTTCCTACTGAAACAAACTCCCAAGCAGGGGTGCAATAGTAGAAAGTTAGTATAAAGTTAATATAAAGGCTGAAACTTCTAGAGGAGGCCTTGAGCTCCTTCCTCACACTTCCTGTTTGACTTTGCCCTGATGATGGCTCTGTACCTTCTAGTCAGCTGAGAGCACTCAAAAGCAAAAAGCCCTGAAAGATGAAAGTTAAACTGAATGTGGGTGACTTGAGGCTTAGTTATGGTTTCTGGCGAGTTTTTATGTCATAATTATACTCCACTCCTTGTTGCACACCGGTTCAGAAATCAAAATCCTGCATTATTGTTGGTAGTGCCTCAGCATATGCAAGCGAGTTTCTGCTTCACATACTCGTTTAGTTTGAAATGAAAGAATCAAGCAGAGGTTTCATGATGGTAGCATGCAAACAGTAGCACTCTCATGCTATTCTGAACTCAAATGCCCAAAAGCAACTTGTGCACTCCAAGAATTGGTAGGAAACAGGTGTGAACTGAGAATATCGGTAATGACCCAGAGAAAATGGCTCAGTATGTACCCATAGTGGAGAATAAGGTAAGACACTAAAAGTTTTTATTCTGATACTAGTTACAGACAATGCTACAGGATGTTGTCTTTATTTAAGTAACATGTCCTGCTTACCCATGTTTCCTCCCCTATTACTGTTTACTGCCTACATATTACAGAGATCAATGTCTTGATGCTGTTTATGCTGATAAATAAATTACAGGAGGTTCCTCTCTGATGACCTACAGTGTACACAGTAACAATGTTATGCCACACTTCAGAAATATACAGAGGCACTGAAAAAACCTGTAAGAGTCAAAACTGACTGTCAGGCCGGAAGTTGATCCACATTATCCTGTGGCTTACGTGCTTTCCTAACCTGTTTTGCTGTACCAAGGGCTCCTATCACAGAAGCAAAGAAAAAGCAGAATAACACTTACCATCATCTGGCTGAACTTACAGTTTAGTCACAGAAATCAGAAGCATTATTCTAGTCTATTCTAGTACTCAGTACAGAATATTATATTCTCTACCATATTCTGTGGTAGAGGTGTAGCAAAGCTCAGCTCTGTTCCCTCACAGCTGAGCTCAGGGAACCCTCTCTTACTTGCACATTCAGCCATAACCTTGAAAGATATACTGAGGAGGCCAATCAAAATGCTCCCCACCCACGGCAGGAAAAAGAAAACTCCTAACAAACCATTTCCCAACCTCTTCCTCAGGGTCTACTACTTCCAAGCCCCATATTCAAATATAAGATATGCCAATTCAGAGAGCAAAGCACCAAATTCCCTTGTCTGCCCTTCCTGCCTAAGGAGCAGGAAGGAAAGGGGAACACCCTTCTTCTGATAACCTCAGCCCCAGAGGCTGCTTGTTTGCCCAGCACCTTTAACTTGGCTGTAATGTGACCCAGAGCATGCCAACTATTCACTGTACAGACCCTGGCTCACGTCCTGAGCATGAAAATGAACACATGAACACCACCTAGGAGTTTTTGCTTAATCACTCAGCTATGCAGACACAGGATCTTACAAGCAAACCACTTTGGACAGGCAGGAAAGAGAATACTTAATACTCTTTTCTAAAAATACAGTTAGAGATGTTTCCTCTAAAAAAATCAACGTTCTTGTCTTAAATTGAAATTTAATATAGTAATTTTTATTTTTTGAATGAATTTGTGTGGTCAAGCTATAATTTTGAAAGGAAACCTAATCCATATAGGGCTAGGAAAAATGTGAAATATAATCTAAGAATGTCTTCCAAAGCAAAGGCTAGATCAAAAGAGAGACCCTCCAAGACAGAAGAAGCAGCTCAATTGAAGCAGCTCAATTTGATTCATTATGTACAAACTAAGTAAGAAATCCCTGGAAGAGAACTTGGGAGACCTGCTCTGTTGGGTCCACTAGCATGCCTCCTGCTTTATTGACATTTCATATACAATAATGCATTTGAGAAGAAAATGAAACTGTGCCTGATGAAAAAAAAGGAAGAAGTGAGAGAACTGCTTAGTGAAAATAAAGGATGAAAGAGTATATTTATTTTTTAACATGGCTGTGAAGTATTATTACTAGCTTAATTTGCAGATACTCTCAATATAGGATCCAAAACAAACCACGAATACGTAAACAAAATGTATTACAAGCAAAAGACCTTGAAAACAAGGTCTGAACTTCTTACAGCAAAAGTACAGAGGTGTCTCTGGAATTTGAGGTTTAATTTATGAGTCTATTGCCATGCTAAGAATCATTGCATATGCCTCCTGAAAAGAGGAGAGACCTGTTATACCCCAAGTGAGAGGATTTAGAAGGACAGCACATTAGTAATCATTCAGATAGAGACTTGTCATGAACTATGAACAAACAGAAGCAGCTCATCCAACACTGACACACCTTCAGAAAAATCTGCTCTGTGATTCACAGATGAGCTATGATGCAACCTCCAATGCTCTGCTCCCAATTGATAATGAGAGTCTCATGTGCCCTACACAAAGAAAAAGATCTGTTATATTGTTCCACTGTTATTCTTTTGATTCACCATGGTTTACAGCGGTAGTCTCGGAACAGCCTGAGGGCCCAAGAACGGGCTCTTACAAATGATGCTCTGTCTATGATAGGCTTTCTAGGATTTACAAGAATTTTGTCTTGCTTATTCGAGGAAATAAATTGGAATAGATACATGAAAAGAGTAGTACCCTGCATAGACATTTAAATAACTCAAATATCTTATCCTAGGATCTGAAGGACAGGAAAAGTATCAGTCCAAGGAAGACCCAGAGGAGGCTAACCAAGCATGAAGAATTGGAAGCAAGGGGGCTAGTAATTTTTTGTTGTGCAGTTTCACCCAACAGTTTTCACTTTAGACTCTTTTTCCCAGGAAATCTGAATACACATACCATACCTCCTCTGTAAGTACCAGCAATTCAAGTTGCTTACATGATTTCCAAAAGCTCACCTGTTTATCATTCTCAAACTCCACAATACAGAATTGATGTGGTATGAAGTAGATTTTCCTGATAGAATTTAAAATTCTCTTTGATGCAGAGAATATCTTGCTGATTATATCTGAAAGACATTTTCTAATTTCCCTAAGCCAAATTATCGCATTTTTTATTCATCCATTCGTTTATTGGATTTTGATCTTTGCAAGGTGTAATTGGAGAAGTGAACAGAGTAAACAAAAGCATATGACTGTCCTGATTAAAAAACACCACTGTGTTCAGCAAATTTGCATTGTCTTTCTTCACCTGTTTAGCATTTTAATAAATTATTAACAATTGGTCTTCTACCTATAGGCCTAAATCAAGGCTCTGAAAAGAAATAATTGGGAAATATGGATCCATTTCAGGTCCATCTCTGTCCATGTCCTACTTTTGAGATGTCTCACAGATGTTAGGTATGACCTTCGAGGATCCCTTCTTTCCTTGGTGAGAGACCTCCGAGGCTGGTGATGTGCATGTACAGCAGCCAGCTCACCACACAGAGAAGGGACACCACCACCCCTACTACTCACACCTCACTGCAGAGCTGTGCCTTTTTAACAGGCCCCCTCACTTCTATAAGGTGGTTCAATTCCTGATTAGGCAACAACGCTGTTTAGCTTGGTAATTTTTCTGCCTCCAGCTGGTAACTTTATGCCAATACTATCAACTCCCCTTTCCTTGTGATGTTTATCATCTGTCATTGCTTGGAGAAATAAACCACACTCACCCAGGTTGAGGAAAATATCTGAATCACTACTTTCTGCTGGTAATTTTTGAAGATGTTGCCTACCATGGAACAATATGTACCAGTGTGCTGAGCACAGCACCAAATCTCAACCACTGACAATGGAGAAAAAAGGACATCTTGTTATAATTTTCTTTGAATTTGATGTCAGAACTCAAAAAGGAGCTTCCTTCCTAGGGGAAAAAAAAATGGCTGGCCTGACAGCAGATCTCAACTCCATGCTACCTTTCCTCAACAAATACACTCCCAAATTCACAACACACTGGATACTGCTGCATGCAGCCTACTCTGGTCACTCATTCCTGTCTAGCTTGGGCCACAAGATCGGGAAGATACTACGGGGCTGAGCCAGCACACAGCCAAGAGGCTGCTGTTATCAGGAACACACACTTCAGCATATCACCCAGATCCTCATCTCCCAGGGCAAGAGAAAAGTGCCTTGTCAAATTGTCACTCACTAAAGAGAGCAGTATAAAGCATACAACAGCAGTGAGGATTAAATTCCCAGCTGTCACAGCTCTGGGGGTTTTTGTTTTGTTTAGGTTTGTTTTTGAATAACTCATAGGCACAGTCTCTCTGAATACAGAGCAAATATTTGTGAGAATGGTATAGTGGAAGGTGATGAGTGGGATGGGACAGCTTTCTCTTCAGGTCATCAGACATCTGCTTTTTAATTAACTATTTGTTAAAAAAGCTATTTTCTACTATGACTCCACACACCTTCAATCAGTAATAAAATCTTTCACTTGCTTTTAACAAGCTAACTTCAGCATTGCAAGGAATTTAAACAGCTCACAAAGAATGCAGTAAATCTCTTGCCCCTTCTCTGTTTGAGGGAATAGTTCTTTAATTGCTTAGCAGAACGATGCTTTTAAAAAACATAGGAATTTCAGTCTTAAGCTACACCCTTCATGTGTAACTGAGATTGGAAAATTCAGTTCTCCTGTCTAGGAATTTTTCCAAAAGTATAATTTTTACAGTGGGAAATAAAACTTCCTTTGAAATAATAAATGGACATGACAATTTTAATCAAGAGTCCTATAAAACGAAACTTCACAGCCTAAGTTTCAGCAGTACAAAGATGATCTTGAACATCACTGGCTTAATCTGCTTCTGGGAAACAGATTGTATGCTCACAGCAGCAAGACTGTGGGACTGCTCACTCCAGAGACTTCCCCAGGAAATCCCTGACCATGGGATAAATTGCTGCTAACAAATAGTGTCATCAGCAGACTAGATTTTTAGAGTTTACCTTTGGCAATGGTGAGGGTTGTCCAGAAAACAAGCAACAAGCTGGCTGCAGCCTGGTTGAACCCTGCAGAAGGACTTGGCAGAGGCACGTATTGTCTGTTGCCAGGAAAGAAGATCCAATTTCACTGGTCTTTGCAACAAGACCTCTGACAGTTCAGCTGTGCGAGCACACCCTGAAAAATAGTTAGGGACAGCCAACTTCTACCCAGACATTAAAATAAGAGTTTTGACTACAGAAGCTTAAGCAAACAACTTTCTTTTTCTTGTTTTTTTTTCCTCCCCTATATCAGCAAGAGCTTTTGCAACAAAGTGATCTTTAGGAGCTGGATTAATCAATATCTAAGTAACCTACATTTATCCAAAACAATTTCTTCCCCTCCTTTGCTGATTAGAAGCAAGATGTGGGCTAAGCACATCTAAATTAAATACTGAGTCTTTTTCAGAAGGGCACCTCACAGCAGAGCTTGTTTGGACTGCACATTCATAAGCAAACTAGATATACAAACACCAGATTAAAACTTACATATGAAAATAAGATGAAGCTGGAAGTAGAAAACCCTATGCATTTACATTCCAGGGTAAGAGATGCACTGCCTTGCATGACCTTGTTAAAGGGTATGAGTGTTTGATCTGTATATAAAAATTTTCTAAAAATAAACCCAGGCATAGGAGCAGTTTTTATAAACTTATGAGAAAAACATGGCTAAAGCCTCCCCTTTGTAGCCATTTCTCACAGTTACTCTTTCAAATTGAAACTCACTTTTGCACTTTGACAGCCTGCCTATGAGACACTGCCCTGTTTATCACTTGCAGTGGCACAATGCACCCTGCTTGGCAGATCTGTGGGAGAAGGGAGATCTCACTCGGGAGACTGGACACACATTTCATATACAGCATTTTCTGAAGCTCCAAGTTGTCTTGGAGATGGGAGAAAAACTCGATCTCTTTGTGCAACTGTTTGCACCCCAGGTAGATCTCTGATGGGGAAAAACTGCTCAAACAGTGGATAGAAGGAATATAGTCCAGGGTTCATAGCACTGCAGAGCAGTTCTTTGGTTCTGCCTGGCTCCTGTTCAATAAGCATATGCTTGTAGTGCTCTGGCTTGAAATTAGGGAACCACTCACACAGGAAAGTAGAAGCTTGATAGAATTTGATTTCAAGAGTCTCCCACAGAAACACCTTATAAACAACAAGACCCAGTGTAGAAAGGTACTTAAAATTGACTTGGGAAGGGCTTTTTTCTCCTCTCATCACATTCCAAGGTAACCCTGAGCAAGAGGGGATGATGCAAACTAGAAGACCTCAATCAGTCCAAATCATTTGGAGAGAGTTCAGTAACAGAGATTATGCAGGAACACTCTCCTGTGAGCTCTGGGTAACACTACATTTTTAACCTGTCAGTGTCCACCACCCACAGAAGGCCCAAAGCAGTGAAACAGCTTAAACAAGCACATCAGCAGCAGGCAGAGCTCCAGAACACTATGACAAAGAAAAAAGCAGGAAAGAAAACTAGCAAAAAATGCACACTACATCTAGGGTAGGGATGGAGAAAAAAACCCCAAAAACTAGTCTTCTGAAGATTTAAAAAGTTACTGCAAATGACTCAGATTTTTAGACTTCTAAATCCTCAGACAAACAGATAAATGTGGTTGTGGGGGGAACACTTCTGTTCAGAGGTGAGCTCACACGCACACTTCTCCTGTGCAAAGCCTGTGTTGTTCAGTCAATCTGATCTCACAAGGGAAGCCCAAAATCTTACGCTGCAGAGCAGAGGATGTGGAACTACAACTCCCATTTCCCTAGACCCCTGCAGGACGTGATCTCCAGGCCCAAGAGCATCCCTAGCATGGCAAAGTGCCTAAGCACAGAAGATCTCAGCTGGCTGGGCAGAGGGAACACAGCAACCCCGCAGTTTCTCAGACACCACAGCTCTAAGGGGAGGCTGGCTGGACTCCACTCCAATGTCACAGGCAGAACACCACAGTGATAACATCAATATTTTCTTTTCATTTAATTCAATTAAAACTGTAATTTTGAATTTGCTAGTGATGCCTATATAACTTAGGTCAAAGTTACAAGGTGCTTATATAGCTTGAGTTATAAGATATCAATATAACTTAATACAGCTATATAACCTGCTATCAATATAACTAAATAATGACTTTTTATATATCTATATAACCTGATATCAATATAACCTGAATCATAGCTTTTTATACCTATATAACGTGAATCATAACTTTTTATACCTGTACAACCTGATATAAATAACTTTCTATACAATATAATGTCTAGTATATGGTTAAATAGTTGCTTAATGCTGAATAGACAAAAAAAGAAAATAACTCACCAGGTGGATAGTTTCTGAGATCGATATTTATAGCACTAATGAGAAATCGGAAATGCAAAGCCAATTAGCCACAAAATAAAGAATTCAGATTGGTTAGGACCAGACAGACCAAGGAATACTGTAACTGTGCTCTGGTCTAGAAGTCACAGAACAGGGGAAAATGTCTTCCACATAGCAATTCCAAACAGAGACATGAATTGTTTTGCTTGTGCACTGGATAAGGATTTACGAAAGAAAATAACAATAAATCTCTCATTTTCTCATTATAAACTATGCAGTAGTATACAGCTCTGCATCTGAAAGATAATCTCAATCTCTCATTCGTTTCCTTTTATTATCACATTCTGTATCTTGCCAGTTTGGTGTCTGTTGTGCTCCTTAGGGGCTTACATTTGCTCTACTGTTGGACTCAGCCAGACAGGAGAGCAGCAGCTTTTCCCTCTTGCAGCAGTCTCCTGAAGCAACTTTTCTGAAGGAGTGTGTTACTCTTTCTTCATGTTCTTTACTCTGTTAAACTACATCAAAAAATAAAGGATGTCATGTACGAGATACTTTCTCAAGTTCAGAGCTAATCGTGTGCCTACAGGTGGGTCTGAGCGTAGGACAAACTCTTAGCATGCACTGTCTTCCTAAGTCAGCTCTATAGCTCATGACAGTGTTAGCAACACCTGCCACCTGTATAAAAATCCCTGTACAGCATTTTATAGACCAGAAGCCTCCCCTGACCGTGTCAGTATGTGAGCTGTTGGGCCAAACCCAGCCCTGTTCAATGGCAGCCATGGTAGGTGCACAACCTCTTCGAAGCATGCTGCTAGACTTTATCCCATTTCTTCACAGGGATACCACAGATACTTAGGATGAAGAGGGAGGAGACAGGTCTACCAGCTCGAAGGACTCCCTCAAGAACAGGACAGCACCCTCACCTCCCATCGCTGGCAGCCATGTTCGGTTCCTGCCCTGAAGCACCCTCCGCTCCCCTCACGGTGCACCCGCCATTTTCTCCCGTGGTTTTGCTCCGCCTCTCCCAAAAGCGGGGGAAACGCCCCGAACCCCCTCAGGCGGGGCTGCAAACGGAGGGCGGAAATCACGGCCCAGAAGTTACTGTTTTGCACCTCCAAGATGGGTGAAAAGGTCTGTGAGGAGAAAAGGTGTCAGACTTGTTTTGAGTACGACTTGAAAAGACATCATGGGAAGGTAAGGCTGCTGCCAAATCCCGCCCTCACTCCGGCAGAAATAGCCGCCCTTTGCCTGAGGTGCCCGGGGGCTGAGGGTGCCGCGCTGAGAGCAGCCAAGCCGCACTGCTCGAGCCTGCCAGAGACAGCCCTGGGCACACCCGGGCTCCGTGAGTAACCACCGGGGCCTCCACGTACCTGTCTGACAGTGGGGGATGACAGAACATCTACACAGAAAAACCAACGTGCCAAAACCCACAGAGGAAAAGGCAGTGAAAGTGCCATTTTGCTCAGCGACATGTGGGTTGAACTATACAGTATCAGCCACACAACCTTTATAATGTGTATAGATAGAGCAGACTGTTGTGCTGATGTGAAGATCAGAGCTCAGTGGCAAAGGGAGGTTATGAAATGGCCCCCAAACTTTGACTGCACTCCAGAGATCCTCACCACAGCAGTTTGAAATATTATCAGCCTCATCCCAGGGCCCTAAGGGCCCTGCCTCCATGCTGGCATTCCCCACAGCACAGAGCAGAAAAGACATCTCTGCCCTTGAGCAGCTCCAGTATGTAATCCAGTGTAATTTACAAAAAAACAAAACAAAAAAACCCACCAAAACCAAACAAACTACAAAAAAAAAAAGTTGATGGAGCAAAGATATGAACCTGTGCAAGTAATGGGCTCAAGGACAGCCTCTTCCTTTCTGGTGTCTGCCATGAGGGCAGCAAGCTTTGGCAGATGGTCAGAGTGGACAGCAGGACAGTCATGGCTTATGAGGCTTTAGTGAGGTGTGTTATTACCTTGATTTAGTGAGATGAATCAATGCTTGCCTGTCCAAGCCTCCAGTCAAGTAAAACATGCCAGGCCTTGCAAAGAGCAGAGCCCAGAATACCACTCACCTGAAGTCATCTCTGAGACACTTACCTGCAGGGGAATAACAGCTGAGGTAAGATGTTGAATACCAGCCATAGAGATTATTTGTTTTGTATAAACTTGAGAAAGTGGCTGTCAGCCTATCTTTCTTATGTTTCTCTGCTTTGGAATAACTTACTTGATTTTGTCTGTTTCCTGTGAGGTAGGATAAACCTCACTTTAAAGGTCCTGAACTTTCAGAGACTTTTGATCAGGCATGGCAGCTCTAAACGTTGTTCTTAAATCACCTGCTTATATTGGAGCAGTATGATAACCCACAAGTTTATAATCACCTAATTGACTACCTTAGAAAGAACAGCAACAGCTCTGTAGAATTGGTAGAATAGTCACTGAAACAATATCAACAATTTATCTGCTGCCCATTCTGCAAATGTGAGGAAAGACTTGTCTAATGTCAGCACCAACAAAAAATAAAGCTTTTCTATAGTATATTAGGGTTAGTAAAAACCTGGGTTTGTGCAGAAGAGAATCAATTTATGGTTTCTGCAGAATTACAGAAGACAAAACCTCCTGCAAATGCAAGGAAGGCTGGAGTTTTGGCACCTTTCATTATTAAGTACACTTTTATAGTTGTGCTCAAACATGTCCACGTAGAATTTACTGACTGAAGTAAGAGGTAGTTGTGACTTACAGTGTCTTAAAAAAAAAAAAAAGGTTGTTAGAATATTATGCACAAATAGCAATACAGTCATATTGTGAGACAAGCAGACACCTCTAACTAGATAAGGGCCTATTAACCTTCCATGTTCTCTTTATGCATCCTCAAAAGCAGCACCACAGAATGTGTTCTGTCTTGCTTTGTAAACCTTTACTCGAATGCTATGGGTACGACTTTCCCTCACCACAGAATTGCTTCTCAGAGCCTCTGGTCTAAAGTTTGCCTGGGGAGACAGGTGAGCTCCATTTTTTAAAAGCCTTGGACACCTTCTGTCTCAGGGAAGCGCAGGGGCAGATTCAGAGAGCCGCTGACCAGCTCGGGAGGCTCCCAGGGATGTCCAGGGCGGCGGTGGCAGCACGGGAGGCAGCGGAGCGTGAGCAGCGTCCCGGGCTCAGCGGGGCTGTGGCACCGCCGGGGGTGGGAGGCACCGCCGGGCACTCGCCCGCAGGCTCCAAGACCTCTGTGCTTTCTGACTGAACTCAAACAAAGTGAAAATTAAAAGCTTTCAGTATTTTATATCTTTCATCAGAGATCCAGTTCCTGTCTCCAGTTTGGAAAATCTTTGTACGTGTGCTGCATGTAATCAAAGCACTACATAAAATAGCCTCTTTTCTGGATTTAGATTAGGGCTGAGGTTTTTTGCTGCATTACTGATAAGCAGAACTGTGTCTTGTCTTCCTTTTTTTAATTTGCCTCTTCTTGGGCCCTGGCAGTTGGATTAAGGAAATGGAACTGAAATGTTTATGGGCTAATATCTCTTTTTAAATGAAAGATTTGGTCTCTATCTCACTACTCTTTACTAAGATCACTGCAGTAGGTTAATCCTGCTGGTTTTAGGAAATAAGTCAATCATCTTCTATAGCTTGATTTTAATTAACAACACTAGATAGGCTCTGTCCACTAGAATATTAGTATTGGAATCTAGGAAGTGCTTGGAAGGAAAAATCAGGCTCTGCCTCTTTATGTGGCTGAGATTAATCCTCCTCATCTGCCATCTAACCCTCATTGATGTGGAGGATGTTGTTATGCCTCAGAACAGAGACTTTAAGTGAGTCTTGTTACTCTGTAATTCATGAAGTCAGCTTCTCGGTTTGCTGACAAGAACTTCGGTGATTTATACCTGGACTCCGGAGAATTGAGGGTTTGTTTTTCCCCCCTTCCTTTTTACAGCACAACTGGGTTGTTTGTGGCCAACATCCTTATACTCTGGAGTCTTCAGAGTGACTGAGTCATACTTTTTGCCAGTGTTTCTGTGGTCTAATATGGGCAGGTAAGAAAAAAGTCTGTCAATGCCAAAAGCATTTTCCAGAATGCTCCCTGTAAGGCTTCAGACTGAATATTAAAGACTGGGCTAAAGTCCAGCACACTGAATCTACAGAAGTTTCATAAGCTAAACTGAAGAATTAAACATTTCTGCAGTTACAAGTGTATCCATAGCACCATGGGCTGAGTGTAGCATGCATCTGAAGCTCTTTAAAAGGGTCATATACAATTTCCAGTATAAATACTTTAGTATGGTGTAATAACTTGGCATTTAAATTGTGTCTGCTGAAAGATTTGTATACAAGTTAACATGAGAGCGTTTTTCTTTTGGTCTCAAAAAATGGTTGAAATTGGTAAAACCATTTCAAAATATTTTTTAGGTTTATTTTGGGGGGAGGGGGTTATTGTTTAATAACCCATGAAAATAGGGCTTAATTAGGAAGCTGACATTTGCATACTGATCTGTTCCTCCATAGGAAAGTCACAGAAGTCAGCTCTCCGCACACATGGAAACACACAGCAGCTCTCATATCCAGCCCACTGTGACATGAGCCTGCACAAAAAAATTTATTGCCAGTTTCCAGAGATTTCACACACCACTCGTGAATATCTTAATTATTTGGATTTAATTACCACAGTTCTAGTTGGGATACGCTTGTGGCTGGCTGTCATCCAAACTGTGCAGCTGTCCTGACTGAGGGAACAGTTGGTCAATAAAAGGGACTTAACTAGTTAACAGAAAATAAAAATACACGGTTGAGAATGACACACCTATGATTATACTTAAGCTAATAGATAAGATAGTAGCCTGGAAACATGTGCGCTGAGATTCAACTCTAAATACAACTGTCTGCTTACCTTTCTGACTTCTAGCAAGTCCTGGTGTTCTGAGCTTTCTTTTCCCCATCTTCAGTTTTAGCTGGTGATTCTGGTTAAACCAAACAGATTTACTAGGGGTATTCAAAAAGCTTTTAAGCTCTTGCATTGGTTTGTGCAGCATATATGTTTGTATTGTGCATTATAGCCCATGATGTATGGCTCCAAAGGCCTTACAGTCAGATTAAAACATCCTCTGTCCTGAAGAGCTGACCTCTGTGGGAAACAGCTGATCTCTGTGGAGCCTCTAGGACCACTGCAATGCTAACACCAATTCTGGTTGATCTGTTCTGAACCATCAGAAACATATCAGGTTAGGGTTAAGGTAAACACTTCAGGTCTGTCATGGAGTCTGATAAAGGACCAGACAAAAGAGGGGATGGTGTGAGATACAACCAGCACAACTAGAGAGGCCAATTAAGAGGCATGGAGGATAAAGCTACAGCACTAGAAAGCAAGCAGAGGGGACTGGATGCTGCACCTGAGAGGCATTCTGACCATCTCTCAGAATGTGTAACAGCTGTGGTTGTTGCTACTAAAGGAATAAAAGTACCATTCTGAGAAAGGATACAGAAGTTCAGCAAAAGCTTGCTGAAAAAAGAACAAAAGGTTTTATAAATCATATTGGATTTTGTAGAAAAGGAATGATACATAGAAATGGGATGCAAGTTCTGCACGAGCAGGAAAGGAAACCTGCAAGAGAACAGGATGCATGTTTTCTCAAAAGCAAATTCCTTGCACTTCAATAATCACTAGTCTATGGATTGATCTTCAGACATTTAGCCAAAATGCCACTTAAGGCAAAGGGTAGTTTGACTGGAACTTGTCGTGGAGGGTCCAACACTTGAATCAGAAGGTGACTCTCCATCATCTACACTTGAAATAATCTCATTCTTTCCTAAAGTAGAAAAAGAAAACCAAGTCTTTCAGGATGTTTGCTTGAGGCAGCATTTTTCCCTTGTTTTTTATTTTACTTCACTTCTGGTGAGAAGTAGCTCCAGTTAAAATGCCTTAATAACAATGTGAAAGTCCTGATTTTGATCTCACAAGCCATTTCATGCCAGTATGACTTACGCTTGGGACTTGAGAATTAGGCCCAGGATGTCCATGACTTCACACTTCTCCAGGATCCTGCAGATGCATGTTTTTATAAATGACACAGGCCTGTACAGAAGCTGGAGCATCTCTGGAGATCACTCATGCTTCAGAACCATCGCTGTGGTAAAAAAGAGTTTACAAACAGCTGTGGTTCATGGCACCTGTGTATTCTCCCCTCTGTGAAAGCTAAAAGGCTGCCTGCCTATATTAAAGCTGCTGCTGACTGCATACAGAATTCGGTGTTTATTTTAACACAAGTGAAAGAGCTACCACAAATGGCAGTGCACACGATCATCAAAGTGAAGGAATGGCAAACGCGCGCATAGGGAGAGAATCCTCTGATGGAATTCAATCTTTAGGAGAGAGCCAAGAGTTGCACAGCCCTCCTTCTCCTTTAGGATAGCAGTGAGAGTGTGAGGTCTTGGCAGACAGCTTCTGAAGAGAGGCAAAAGCATCAGAGGGAGCTCACAGCTGCAGTCAGCCCTGGCAGATACAATTTCATAGCCATACTTGGGATTTCTCACTAGGATGAGCTTCTGGCTGCTTTCTACGCTGAATAAGGAAGTGTGAGTGAACACCACCTCACGCTGGCCTTCTCATATTGGGGTTATTTGAAATCTCAGACAATGACAGAACAAGTCAAAACTAGCAAAATACTGTGACAGCAATTTTCACTAAGGCACTTTCTCTTCCTGTCTGAAATTTTTGATACCAAAAAATACCTTTTTTGAAGGTATTTCTCTATACCAGACAGAATGGAAAAGCTGTAAATAACAGAGAAAATTAGATTGTGTCTGAAATTAAACAACTACCCTCAAAATCTACTGTTATGGAAAACTTCAGGGAAAGCAAGACTGTGATCTTTCGTAATTAACCCCATTTATAAATTGAGTCTCATGCCCTCCCACATTTCCTTATCCAATGTTAACTTGCCTTTTAAAGGACAGTGAAAGTTCTCTTGTTCATTGTTACTAATGACAAATATTAACTCATCTATTTCTAACATCCCATTTTGTAAGCTTGATTTTTAACATATCCCTTAATATGGAAATACTTTTACTCCTTCTGAATGTTTATCTGGTATTCCTTTGACAGGATTTAATCCTGGCATTAATTTTTGTATGCAGTTAATCCACTTAATGGGTATTTTTATGAGAGACTGAAGAAACTTTATAGCGAACTACCCACTTCAATCCACACAAAGAGGTGGACATCTACACTGTCTGCTGGTCATGTCAACCTGGAGTTCAAAGAAGCAATCAGAGCACATATTTCTCTGCCAAGTATGTTATTTGAATTTAGGTTTCCTCAGCTTTGGGCTTGTGAATCCCACTACTTAGAACAGCTCCAGCTGTCTGTCCTTGGGCTTGCTGCAACTCATATTGTAAAGAACATGGGGGAGGAGCTGGCTAACTTAGTTGACTATAAAGATATTGCAATATTTAGGAAATGTTACTTGCTGATATTGGCAGGTTTCAGTTAAATGGCAGTGACTTGTGCTAGCTAAATATCCAATCCAATGCATCTAAAAACATGATCTAAGGAAGCTATTTACATACTCAAAGATACATATATGTGTGTATGTGTGTGTAATGATAGTCCAGTACAATAGTATCTGCATTAGCAAGTAGAGTGGTGGAAAAGTATCCGTTTTGGAGCAAATAATTTGGTTCTAAGGACCTGAGTTGGCCCTACATACGTGAGTTTTTTTTCAGACTCACTCCAGTCTTGTCTGGACTAAATGCTGCTTTGGAGTCTGACCACATCTTCTGGTCTCACCTGAAAGGTACCTAGTGTGTGTGCCTCAAAACCACCCAGCAATGCAAACAACAGCACAGGAAGTAAGGTTAACAAAGAGATTCACATAAAAACTACAGTCCTGAATCTAAATTAAAATGCTAATGAAGATGGATGTTATGTCCCACTGGCAGTGCAAATGGGTGATATGGTCAGTGCTGTACCATTCTTCTGATAACCATTTGCAGAGATACCCTCAGTACCTTTAGATGTTAATAATAGTGTGACTGTACTGGTAATTTTTGTTACATAGATGCAGCCTGACCTCTCTCTGTGTTTAAATGCCATTTCAAATTCATTGCTGGCTAGCAGAGTTTTAAATTATGTTTAGCTTTCTTGTGGCACCTGAAGCTTGTAATGCCCCACCATAAATGCACTATGTTGCCCATTGTCTGTAGAGCTGAGAAACTGTTTGCTTTCCAATGTTTTTTATGAGCAGTCTCTAAGTCATTAGTCAGCTTGGTCAATCTCTTATTTTCCACTGGCCTATAAACTGGAAGGGAAAGTAAAATATGCTAAGTTGATGCTAAAATACCATGACATACCTCACTGATTTAGCAGGGAATAAACAAAGGGCAGATCTTGCCTTTTATAGATGCAAGCTTCTCTTTGCCAAAGTTTTGTAATCTGCCTTTGCCAAAGTTTAATTACACACAGTGTTTGTGGACTTTTGGAATCACAATCTCAGTTAATTTTCATTTTTAAAAAAATCTGTGTTTAAGATTTTTTTCATCACAGGCAGGCTGTCATGAAGAAGTCAACTGAAAAATGACCTATTACCTGTGACTAGAGATGCTCTGCATCCTTCCAAGAGACAGCACATGCATGTAGACATTTCTGATCCATCATAGCAAATGCTTTGCTCCATCAATGCCAAAGACAGGGGGATAAATTCTGATACCCAGGTCTTGTCTGATTATTTAGAAAAGATCCGTGAAATCCCAGATTTCAAAACTGCCTGAATGCTGCAACAGAATCCAGTTGGAAGTGGGATAAGAGGGATCATGGAAGTTCTTTACCCTCCCTATAAGCTCAGGACACTACAAATGCAACGGCTTAATCACATCAGCATTACTACTGAGCATCCTAATGACAAGCACTTAGGAAAACTTCCCACACCAGGATATTTGGGATATGCCTGAATGCCACAAAGCCCTGCTTGTTATTGTAATAGTTCCTCAGAATACTTAAAAAAAAGAGAAAAAAAAATAACGGATTAAATTACATTTTGGCTAAAGATACGCATTCAAGAATAGATTACTCCTGCTGTACATAGCCACTCAGAATTAAGGGGGTTTTGTTCCATTTGCCAAACACTTTTCCTTCCTTCTACCACCACTCTGCTTCAGGTGCAGATAAACAGAGGCTGTGTTTTAAACTGAACTTTCCAAGCTTTTCAAGCACAACACAGGCATTGACAAAACCTTCACTGACGGATTTCCAAAGTCAGGCAGAGAATTTCTGTGCAATCCAAGTAGCTGTTTTTTCACATGCCTCCTTCCCAGCTCCCCATTTTTTCATTTGGTGGCTATCACCAGTTACTTAAGAGTGGGGTTTGGCTGTTCGAGGGGCAAGTGGCAACAGTAAGCACGATCTGGCAGACAGCAAGATGATGTAAATTTTGGAGTGCTTCTTTCTGGCCACTGGAGTGAGTTAGAGAATGGAGCTTTAATCAAAATCCACTCGACTGGAGCTAGTTTAAAGCTGCCTTTGCAGCTCACCTGTCAACAGTAGAGTTTAAGTATATTGGATTGCTATGCAGGATAGAATCCAAATGTTACAGGAACTTGTACAGCAATAAATGGTTGGTGGTGTATATTGGATAATTAAGTAGCCCCATGCTCTGTCTGGCTTGCAGACATGAGCAAGGAAGAAGATGGTTTTGCAGTTTATTTGACATTTCTTGCAAGATAACATTGTGTTGTTGAGCTCATGGTTGTAGTTACATTCCTTTTCCAGACACCAGACACCTACCCAGGACTACCCACTGACCTCTGACATTGGAAATTCAGACTTAAGTCCCTGCACTATTGGAATTAGTCAGGAATTTGAAATGTCTCCCACATCTGAACCAAATGCAGTGCTGTTGACTGCACCATTAAACTGTAACCTTGCAGTGTCAAAGTTGTTGCTAACAACAAAGAAAGAATCCCAAGCTGGCATATGAGAAGGAGCAGGGAAACTGGAAGAAGATGGTGATAAGCATAACTGTTATTAAAGCATCAGAGCAAAACAGGTGCTTGGAAGGAAGCTCTGTAGCTTTCAATGCATTTCTTAAGGCATTAGCTGTGCTAAGTGAGGGTGACTTTCTTAAGTATTTTGACAGTGCAGGAGGGCCCAAACCTTGAATGTCATGCTGTACCACAAGTTTGCATGGACATATTTTCTCTGATTTTGAAATTGCTTCTTCTGCCTGTCAAATAAGCAGGAGTTACCAAATTTGGCCAGTGGCTCTGCACTTCTCCTCTGAACCACAGTAATGAATGAAATGGGAGCTTGAGCATATTTGATCTTTATGTTTTCTAAAATCTGGTTTACATTTTCTTTTTGTCTTTCAAGAACATGTACTAAAGGATTGATTCAGTGGGTCAGCTCTCCAGGGTTGCATAAACTATCACGGCCTGTGTTAAGGTAATTCTCATGAAGCCATTTCGGTTTACACTGGTTGAAAGTCTCATGAAAAATCTTACTCAAGATGGCCATTATTTAATTTTGGCACATTTATATTTCTGTGTTTCATCAAATGCCTGGTATTGGTGTGAGAAAACAGGGAAAAGAAAACCATGTGGATATTTGCATTCAAAACTAGATGTTACTAACTTATTTGTGTTCCCAGACCCAAGGGAACTTGCAAGGGCAGGGAATTTTCATTGTTTTAAATTCTTACCTTTGTGGTCCAGAACATATCAACCAAAAATTAAAAAGCAGGGATGTCATAGTTTCTTGCATGTTGGTCCTGAGCTCTGTACATTCCCTAGTGCTGGCAGACTCTACCTCACCAGAGGAGCCCTGGCTGTAACATTTCCAGCAGCAGACTGAAGTGCTTGACACCAGTGAGTGCCAGACAAAGTGTGTTACTGAGCTGTGTATGATAAGCCTATCTCCAACAGCAACAACTACTGTAACTTATCCAACTCATTCCCATACCAATTGACATTTTAACTGCACACACACTGCCTAAAGGATCTAGGGAATTTGACAAGGGATTAGTTCAGATAACTTAGCATTATCACCATCCTACCAGCATTGTATCTTCTCTCTACAATGATGTGCTTAATGGAATTGTCTGGTAAGCAGCAAGCCTCAGCTTGTTACTGTCCTTCAGGTTAAGTTTTTAAATCTTGGCAAACAGAAGTAGGAACACTCCTGAATAATACTCCACAGCAGTCTGTTGCCTCACACTGAGCTGGTAGACATCTGGTGTGCTACAGAAATGCTTCCAGGAGAGTTGCCTAAGTAGGATGGAACTGGGTTGGGATGTCCTCTTTAATCCTGTTTACGTGCAATTATCTATGGTGATAAAAACATGAGTACAAATTAGAGATTGCTTTGAACTCCTTCAGAAAATATAGACAAATATTAAACAAGAAGGCAGGTCAGCTGTCCAGCACACTCCATGGGAACTCCTCCAGGAAAGTTGGTTCATGTCATTCCAAGTTAGATGCATATTCATATCCCTGCAAAGCTCTCTAGGAACTAGAGCAGTGTAAGATCAAAACACCTCTCACCTCTCAGCATTTAATCTTGCCAAGTATCTCTGTGAGGTTTACATGCAGTTATCTGACTTTACAGATGAGGTAAAGGCTAAAAGACATGAGTGAGGTCATACAGGAAGTCTGTGGGAAGATGAGGTATTGAACTGACTACTGTCATCTCTTGGGTGAGACACCATCTCCAGCAGGGCACTGAAGGTTTGCCTTTATCACTGCAGCAGAGTCTGAAAGAAAACAAGGGAGTCCCTGCTGACAGTGGATGCATTCATGTGAACACATAAAGGGAAGGAATGAAGGGAATTCTATGTGAGGGTTTACAGCTTTGATCCATTTGTTTACGGTACTGTGATGTTAGCAGAGAAAAGCAAGTCTCCTTGGGAAACCTAGAAAGAATGTAGCTCCTCTCCCTGCCATGGTAGGCTCTGAAACCACTTGGGATGAGAATCTTGGTTAAAGCTGTAGGATATTTATTAATGTAAAATAATAGCTGATGATTTTTCAATGCCTTTGATTGTAACACACTCTGCACACTAGACTTGCTGTGCTGGATGTGGTATTTCTGACATACTGACACTTGAAGAGCTCCATGAAGAGCCAAATGTTGTTTTGGTCCCACACCACTGATGCTGAGGGAAGGAAGTGTGGCAAGAATTAAGAATGCAATGATTCAGCTTGGAATTTAGCCAGAAATATCCAGCTTATTTTAAAAAAAATATAATTAGATGTTCAAGTAACAAAATATTGAAAGATTAAAAAACCCTAGGACCATGAACTTTTCCCATGCTTCAAGTCAAGGACTGGGAATTTTCTCAGAATTCAAGACTCATTCAAGTTTATCATTGTACTTTCAGAGCTGCTACCCTATGACATCTCTAGGCCAAGGTGCAGCATCTCTCTCAGAGGCAGCACCTCTTTGTTTCTTGCAAAGGCAAATGAACAGCCAAGTCTTATATGGGACAGACTCTGCTTCTATTTTCTTTCAAGGCCTGTAGGCATGTCAGTCTCTTGGCAGAGCTACTTGGAGCTGCAGACCACATCCTGGAGTGTCTGTATCACACTGGGTAGTGCAGGGCCAGACCAGACAGCTCTCAGCTCTGTCTTCAGCCTGGAAACTGAGTGTTGCAAATTGAAGACTTCTGCAATCCTGCACCATGTTACTGGAAATTTCCCAACTCTGTGGGCATGTCTATGCAGGGAAGCATGACCTGCTTGCAGATCTACCCATGTATCCATCTAAATAATAAGGCAATCTTACAAATGTCTGTTTCATTGGTGTGTCAGGTTAAAAGTCGCAGGTGGCTACAAAACTGAACGTTGCTTTGAGCTGACAGGATAACAGGCACTTTCTTTCCTAATGTAAAGTAACAGTTCCTGTTTCTACAGCCAGCCTTTCCCTATGCCTGAGGAGATCACTCTGTGTAGATTTTGTTTAATTTAAAGGAAACCAAACCAACCAAATGATAAATCCCAGAATTTCAAACACTGCTTTATAGGCCCAGTGTGGTCTTTAAGTGTGCAGAATCTAGCACCCTAGCAACAGACTACACCATTTACTCCTAGAAACAGGTGGCTTTCAGACCTGCTCTAGGGTAGAAAGGCAGACAATCATTAGCCTTTTCAACTTTTTGGTTCTAATGAGGACCAGATTATCCAGGTGTAACACTGAAGCTGCCAGTGCCACCCTGTAGCTTTAACTGAGCCAAAGGAACTAATTTTGCATAAGATTAGCAGTACAGATGAGAACACTCCTTCCTTGTGCATCAGATGACAGCACAGAACCCACCCAAAAGAAGGAAGGGAATCAAGCATGCTAGACCATATTTCAAGTGTGTTAAAGATGTTTAATCATGTTTAGCTCGTGTTAAAATCACCAAAAGATTTCTTTGTCCTTCCTCTTAAACACATGGAATTGGCTGCTAGCTGAGGTATGACACTGAGGAGACACCAGGCTGGACTGAGGTGTGCAGTTCCACAGGACTGAGAAGGGTTTGCATCCTAATGGGAGAGTAGTCACAGGCAGGGACTTCTTTCTCATTGCTGCACCCTGAAGCAAGTGAATGGAGACATCTCTTCACAGTCAAAGCCTCTCCCCCTCTCCCATTCTTTCAGGAAAACAGTTAGAAAAAGCCAGCTGGGACCCTGGAGAACTACAGCAACAATACTTAACAAACAGCTACTAGAAGTGTGGCTGGTATGAGTACTGGCAAATAGACATTTATTTCTGAAGCTGAACATGGCTTTTAAAGAGACATCTCATGAAATTACTGAGGGAAATTACTTGGTCTGTTAAGCACAAAGAGTCTGTGGAGATTTATCGGTCTCCACCTTTGTTTTCCCTTAAATTTTAGGGGCAGATGAAAAGTTTTATGTACACTTGCTACTTATTCTTCTCTGTCCTGTCTCCATCACTTAGCCTTTTCAGCATGAAAAGCTTCAAGACTGCTGTGGTTAAAATCTAAATGTTCCCCTTGTTTTATCATGCACCATAATATGATGCTCTGTTTCTTAGCATACACCCTTATTTCCTTAGGGATGTGGTGATATTACCCAGTGCATGGTGGAGACTGACTTCAGTTGTTTTGAAAGTCTGATTTTCTCTTTCTTTTTCAAAATGGTCAGCATCTCTTTAAGGCTGTTTGGCAACCCTGAAAATGGAAAGTAGAGCTTTCTAATGCATGCTTAACAGCAGTCAGGGAATGTTAACAGGATGCAAAAGCATTCTCTACAGCCAGACAGGGACTATGAAGAGAAGTGGCCAAATATGGTCCTGCTTCAGCATTCCAAAATGCCTTTGCAGATGCATGAGTCTGAGCAGCAGCAAGTTTTCATCACCACACATAAGAAGTGGACTACAACAGAGTGTTTTTGCAATGTTGCATTTTTACTGCAAAAAACCCTACAAGTAGTCACACACAACCCCCCCCTTATTTTTTTTAACATAAGGTAGTGCCTTGGAGAGTGCCACGGTGATGGCTAGAGGAGGCTCCTTCCACACCAGTGCAACTGAGCCCTTACCAGAGGCTATGTCTGTTGGCAAATATGAAGGGACCAATCTACACAGCCCTGCTTTGGGAGGGGGTTCAGAGCTCCATGGGGACAATTGCTGGCATCCAAGTTAACATTGAAGGCATTTTGGAGTGGTCACTGCTTCACTGTGGGCAGAGCAGCTAAGTTAAATAAGGACAGAGGAGGTATATTGTGTGGAATTGCAGTCCTGATCATGCTGACAATTGAGGAAGTGGTTAATAATTGCACTTTTGTATACAAAATGGATCTTTGTCTGCCTTATCACAACAATGACTTGTACCTCGAAGAACTATCCTAACAAGAAGGAATACACAGATTTGGTGTTAGCTTCTTCCATTTATAGAATTGGATTTCCCACAGAAAGATAGCAGAGAGGTACTCAAACTAGTCCTAAATGAGAGATTAGACACCAGAAGTAGTCATATGAAAAAAATAATACTTCTGAGGAAGTCCCTCCCTTCTCCTTAATGCTAATACTGAGACATTTCCCCTATTTTGTTTCCTTTTCCTGTCCTAGAAGTTGATTCTGAGCCAAACGTAGTAAGAATGAGAAAAACTGTAATAGTTTAGTTTGAGGAGGAAAAAAGGGAAGAAGCTTTCTATCACTGTACTTCCTAGGTCTCATGCCTGTGTGCAATACTGTTCTGATTGAATTTTATTTTTAAAACAGTTCAAATAGAGCTGTCTGCAACAATTTGACAACTGAAGGAAGAGAAAATACCTTGTTGACCATTCCTGCAATGCATTTTTAAACATTACATGAGAAGTTGTTACACCAAGTGGTTTCCCCTCCAAATCCTGTATCTGTTAAGACACCTGAAGAAGGATGCTTCACTAATCTGTAATTTCTAACCATACAAACCTTTTCCCAGGTTATAGGAAGAGTTCTCCACAGGTATGTGAAATAATTTATTTTCCTATGTCCCCCATGCCTGATGAGCACTAGTTCCACTTCTTGCGCTTCTGTGGATTTTAGAGGTGTGGGTAGAACTCTTTCCATGAGAAGGGGACAGGAACAGGACCTGGCTGTGCTGCTGGTAACTTGGGGGTAAGTGTTGTGCTGGATCTGAACTGTGGGCTATTCCAAGGTATGTTTAAAGAAGGTAATTTTCACTGTTTGGTCTACCTCACCCAAATGTCTTTGGAGATACAAATAAAGAGGAAACAAAATAGATTAAAATATAATCTAACAAGAGGCAAAATTAGCATTGAAGGCTATCCCATTTTTCAAATTGTTATGTTATCCTTTTTACTTAAAATAGTTTAGAGGTTATGCCAAATTAAAAGTTAAACCTTAATTACCTCTCTCTAAAGAGAAGAATTAATTCCGTTATCGATATTCACTAAGAGAAGAGAGAAGAAAATTGCCAAGAGCCATATAGCTCAGTGGTAGAAGAAATTCAGCTCTCAGGCTTGAGGGCTGTAAATCCTGAATGTTAACAGAAGTTTTCCACAGTCAAAGAGTGAAAGTACAATTTCTGTGTAGCGATAGTGACAACACTATGGGGGAAAGCTTGGCATATTAAAGCAGACACACAAATTCCACCCAGCTCCTTGTTCCTTTGTTTCCCAATATTTGTTGGATTCCTCCCACTTTCCATGGTTTATTTAGGAGTTCTTGCAGATGTTTTAGATTTCATCTAATCACAGTTAGGCACTGCTTATGTTGTTTTTTTTTTTAAACAATATGAAATACATAATTTAGTATTAAGCTCCATTTTCCAAAGCCTCTGTTCCCCTGTGCCTTTTGTTCTCACGTTACCCATTATAAAAATGGACTTACTAACTAGAAATTATTTCAGCAATATTTTCAAGCTTTGACCATTCTGTCTGTTGGTAGACATTTCATCTATCTCTGTAGTGCAAGAATGCTGTGTGGAATTGTGCTCACTAGTATATTTGCAGTTTCACACTTTACCTGAAGAAAAACTGTGACGCAGTTCAGCATTGCTTGCTGGAGGTTGAACTATAGTCATGGTTTGGGATGAGGTGGTGGAGCACAAGCAGCAGCTTTTCTAGGCATAGAACCAGCTGACACAAACAGGAGAAATCAGAAACCCTTCCTAGGAATAACACTCTTCCTGCTTTCCACTGCACATCCCTGCACCTGGGCAGTGCAAACAGCATCAGTGGCTCTGAGCGAGTGATGCAGGAGCATTGCTCATCTCTGCCACCCCTGCTAGGATGTGGCTTGATCTCATGCTCTGCTGTAGCTCAAACCTGCCTTGAAGACTCTGCAGGTTCCAGACCACCTTCATGCCAGAGAGGTGCTTACAGATCAAAGCAGCTTTGAGAGGAGACAAGTCTGGACCAACATTAACAAAGCTAATTTTGTTTGGTAGGATGAGGTCAACTGTGAGTTGCTGCTGGAAGAAAGAGCCTCCAGAGAATCCATTGTAGGATGATGTTTTCCTACTTCCTTCCTTCCTTCTTCCCTTCAGTCTCTCTGCTCCTCTCAAGCAAAGCCAAGTTAAGAGGTCCCAAGCAGCTGTATGCCAGAAACACCAGTTAAGTTTGACAGAGCTTTTCTCTTATGTTCAGTCTACAGGCAAGGAACAAATGGAAGATGAAAAAGTGAAACTTCACCCAAAATCACTTCCTGAAACAATCACTTTCTCATCAACTCACCTCTCTTTGGTGGCCAAAAAGAGAGTGAGCAGACAAATGTGAGCAGGAAATGCTTTCCAGTCAAACCCTCCCAGTGATCAAGTGCAAAGACAGCAGAAATGGGTCATTCACACAGGCATACAGGAACTGTCAGCACCAACAAGCTGAGTGAAGAAGAGCTACGGGAATGCACCAAGCTCACAGTCAAATCATCACCAGAGCAAGTCTGGAGAGAGAGTCTGAGGTTGCAAGGCACATTGAATTTCTACAGTGACAGCACTTTTCTGCTATTGATAAGTTTAATCTTGTCTGTTGTGGCATTTGTCCAGTAGGTGGGAGGTTTCCTTAAGTCCCAGGATTTATTCCCTAGTGAAAAGGTGCAATCCAATTGAAGAACAAAATGATGGAATTGTCCTTTTTGGTTTGGTACACAAATCCAGATACTGTTCTGTCCCTCAAATGAAAGGAATTCAAAATTCACATACAGAGAATATACAACACTTGCAGGGAAGACAGGGTACTGTTTTGCATGAAGTTTCAGCCATACCTGCACTCCAGGGTGGAGTTTGCCTGACACATTTTGGAGGCAAGTAGGATCTTAGTAGTGACTTTCTCCCATTTAACACAGTATGTTAAGAAAGTTACTAAGCTTCTAGCTAACTCATGTGGACTCTCTCCCTTAGCTATTTCTCTCCTTGGCTCCTGGAAGCAGCTGGTTTTAAGTGATATTTATAGAGCAGGGTGTGCTGCTAACTCATCCAAATGCTAGGCCTCCTGCAAACTTTTAAGAGGCCTCTGCTTGTAGCAGGCATAATTTTCCAGATCTTATTAAATGTTATTCTGGGCACTAGTCTATACCCTTGTGAAATTCCTTACTGAGCAGATTATAAGGACAGGCAGTGACCCAATAACCTTCATTTTCCTGGGATGATGCAATAGCTGCTTCATGCTCAGGAAGTAGAGCGGGCTGAGCAGAACGAAATGAGCTGCTGAAATTCCCAAGTCAGCATTTTGTTCCCATGCCATTGAGGGTAGAATTTCAAAGTGTAGAATGGTCCTTCAAGTTCTGTCTTTTATGAGGTCAGGCTAAATGCTTCCCTTTTATATATGAAGAGAGGGTGATCTTTGCCAGAGTCTGTACTGGATTTGCTCTTATTTTGATTTCTGCTTTGGTTGAGAGCTCTGTGTAGCAGGAAACACAGTTTTCAACAGCAGTTCAGGCTCTGCTGGAAAGCAGCCCCTGCAAGAAGCAGTGGGCTGCAGAAGCATCAAAGCAGTTTAGCAGCAGCAGACTGTCACTCAAATTTCTCCTTTCTACTCAGTCTCAGCTTCAAGACTATATTTGATTTGGGGCAATGAAAACCATGAATGAAGGAATAAAAGAACAAAGCTCTGAAGAGTTGGCCAGGCTGCGAGAGAAGTGTAAAGATTTCAACATAAACCTGACTGGTGAAGGGCAGGTTATGAACACCCAGGATTCTTGACAAAAAAAAACTTTAAGAGCAGTGTACAGGGATCTCCAGCAAAGGATTAAAATGTATATTAAAACTGGTAGATTGGGTGAAAACACCAGAAAACATTCTCTGCAGTAGTACTTGCAATAGCAGAGAAATAGACTGGATGCACTAACACACTTGTGGATGCTCTAACACATTTGTACATGCATTGGCTTGACTGCAGGGACTGCAATAATCTGAGCAGCTGTTTAGATTCAATGATTTAGGATGATTACCCTGGAACCCTAACATTGGGTTCCCATCACAGAGTAAACACTCTGTAAAGGACAGAGACACAAAGGCCCTGAGGCCAAACTCTTACTATGACTGTTAAAGCCTGTTCCTCATTCTTGATGTCAAAAGAAGGTTGACTTCTTCTCTTAAAAGACGTTGACTTCTTCTCTTAAAGACTAGTCCAGAATTTTCTTCCTGCCTAATCTAATTTAGGACCAATACATATCAATTCCTCTCATGCCAACACTACTGTGAATTTAAATAGCACCCTGTCTCCCAAATCTGCACTTACCTTCTTGCTGTTTTTATGCAGAGGAGCCATATCTGGCTCAGTCTCTTATGCTTAAACAAAACCCTTCTCCCTTTGGCTCTCAGAACAGACTCATTTCCTTTTGATTTCAAAATTTCTGCCCTTTGAAATGCTGTGCTTAGGATTTCTGACCATGGAAGTTTCTGTAGGGGGAAAAAAAAGTTGTCAGAGCATTCAAAACAGGTCCCTAGAAGAGTCCTGCAGGAGCAGCTCTTTACAGAGCTTGCAGGAGCTCTGGGGAAGCAGTTAGGCTGAAGAGCTGCCAAGAGGTTTTTGAGCAAAGAGATGCATTTTTCTTTGAAAATCTAAACAAAGCAACAGGAACTCACTGCTGATGGAAGGGGCTGGACATGAGACTGGACAATTACTGCTAACACAAGAGAATTTTCCAGGGACCATAGAATGCGTAGAAACGAAGCTGCAGTGAGATGCAAAATTTCTCCTTAGGGCTGCAACATAAAGAATAGTCTGTTCTTAGTCCAGAAGGAAACAAAATCAGATGAATTTGATCCCAAGTAGTGAACAAAAAAATGCCAGGCATTTTCTGGATGTCTGTGTTATTACAGGGAACAGCCAGGGATGAATTATTTGTCTTTGAGCTATACAGCTGTTAAAGTTCTAAGAAATGAAGTCATGGCTTTTAACATGCCCCAGTTATTGCATATATTTTTGTTTGAACTCTAAGGTGGCTTGGACTCTCAGAAGTGCACAGATGTCTCAAAAGCCACTATTTACTTTTCTGCAAGATCAAAAGGGACTAAAACAACACTTGAGTTCACCTGATTTTAAATATAATTCTGTAATTCACCATAAGTAATGTCACTGCAAGTTTGACTTACCCTTTCGACACTGCCATTTTTACTGGCAGGGAGCAACTAGAGATGGTATAATCCTTGTCTGGAAGCAAATATCTGAAACAAGCCTCAAATGGTCTACTTGCTGTCTCAATTAATGTATTTTTTGAGTTTTGCTAAACCATTCTATGAACTTGAAAGTAACATAGCATTTGCCTGCTAGGAAAATCCAAGTAAAGTTCCCCCAGTCCTTATCCTGTTTCCCTTTTGCAATACAGTAAAGATGCAGCAATATCTTCCATTATGTCTATTAAAGGATGGAAAGCTGTTACCTCATGTTTTGACCCCCTACCCTTGGTCACAGGGATTATTTTTTGTCTTCAGCACTGGATTTGGACTTGCTTGTGCTGCAGTGTTTGGCCAGCCCCATTTCTAGGACACATTCACACATATCCAAAGCTGTGCTGGCTTCTCAGTTCCACTGCAATAATGTGACCCACCAGAGAGAGACCTCTGCAAATCACAAAGCCACTCCCTACCCTGTGCCTGCCTTACAGTCCCAGAAGGAAACTAGAGGCAACTTTCTATTCTGTGTCCAGCAGCTCTCCCTCCACTCAGAAGCAACCAGGATACCAGGAACCACACAGGATGTTTGGCAGGGAGGAGGAAGGGTATGAAACAACAAAATAAAGGGGAGTACCTGCTGTCTTCATCAACTCACATAATGAATCTACTAATGTTTTTTAAAAAACATTTAGTCTACAAAATACTCAGCATATTCAGTTTTTCCAGTTCCAGGAGAGAAGTAGGACATCCTTTGAAGATACATTTTTGCATCTTGCCTATTTTCAAATAAAAAGATTTGGACAAACCAAAATATGAGGAATCTGGTCACGTAGTAAGGAGTCACTCCTGCGATTCGGAAGAGATCCGAGATGAATCCTGAACAGTCAAGAAACTAACCAGAAAATTTTCTCTGTGGCTTGAATTGCTGAGCTACAGCATCTGGAAGCATCATAGGCATGTCACAGCAGTGGTTTAGTTTGAGAATTACCCTAAATAGCCTTATTATCACCACTAAATGATAGAGTATGGCAACTGGAATGCAAGCCAAACACAATGGAATGACTGATGAAGCTCTTTTTCTGAGGTCATCTTTTTGAACTCTTTTTTTTTTCCCCCCACAGTTTTCACATGTGAAATCTCAGTAACACAAGTCCCAGATCAGAAAAGATCAGCAATATATATGAGATCAGCAACATGTCATTAAAGTTCTCACTCACTTTCATTTTGTCTAAGGCAAAAAGAAACATTCTCAAAGTTATACTCACACACAAACATTTAGCTGAAATCACTACTGACTTCATAAAGCAAAAGTTCAGTCTTAAAAAAAAATTGTCTTAAAACATAATCATCAGACTGGATCTTGAGAAACTGTGCTAGCCTTTTAGAAATACAGTGTCATTTCAATTCATTTACCATTAAAAATGCAAACAAAAGATGAATATTTAGAAGAGAGAAAACACTCGTGCTTATATAGCTGAAGGCAAAGAGTAAGTAATTGCAGACAGCAAAATCACTGCAGCTGACTAAAGGCATCTCTGAGTAAACTTCAAAACAGGTTCTGTGGCTAAAAGTATCACACTAAAGGCTTCAGTGCCTCAGGATTCTCATTGTATTTTCCAGGAAGCTTTGGGAAAGCAGGAGGCTGATTTAAATAAGGTGCAAAGCTTTTGTCCAAATTATTAAAGCTGTCACTTCTCTTGTAGAAAAAGTCAGAGAAAAAGAGTGCAGTAAGTCCTAAATGGAAGGGAACTGAGGCTGGTGCCTTAACAGAAGTGGTTGCAACATAAGGCAAAGCCAAGGAACTGAGCAAAGATTCTTGCAGATTAAATTCAACTCTAGAAGACAGGATGTTTGTCTAAAACCTTGGCAGTGAAAGATGGTTATTCTTGGCTCTAATCACAATCACTGTTTAAGTCCCTCTGCTATACAGTTACCAATAAAGAATGCATTTGATTTCTCTGGAACTGACAGAGTGCAGAAACGTTAGTGCATAAAATAATGTATATATGAACTAGATGGGAATATAAGTATTAACTGCTTGCTGACCATGGCTTCTACTGGTCTGTCTAGTTCTATGTAGATCACACGAACTGGACTGGTTATTGCATTCAGGACAACCTGCTCTATGCATTTGAACAAATTATCTCCCTTTCTGCAACATAATTTTGCCATCTGTAAAATAGGAGTGACTTATTTGTAGTGCTCTACAAAGGACAAATAAGAAATGGTTTCTAAGAGTAGATTATTCTTATTAATGCTTGAAGTCTGCTATGGTGATCTTGGAATGGGTATGATGGAGAAGGTGGTTCTAACAGCATAGCAGTAAAGCCCATGGGCCAAAAGGTCTGAAACACTGTCATTTGGACATCTCTTAAGCATGGGCTTAATCCCCAAATGAGGCAACTATATTGCAGACAGAATATGAATTTTTTTTTTTTAAATAATGTAAATGTGTGCTACAGCATTTGGTAAACTGGGACATAAATACTTTTCTGGTTTGGAACCAAGGCTGATGAACTACTGTCTGGCAGTACATCCTTAATACACACAATGTACTTATGGGTGAACTGGAAAATGTACAGTACAGTGCAAACACATATTTATAACATACCCAGTGCCCCAGAATCTGACCATTCTTTCCATGACTTAATCAGGTCAACAGTTTGGTGACTTATGTTCAATGAAATATTTTAGTCAATAACTTAGAATATGCAATGCAATTTGAATGCAAAGATCATAAATTGTAATGCTGGAAGAAGCCTCCCTGTTAACCTTTTTACGTGGTCAATTGCCACTTACAAAATACGAACAGCCACAAAGACCTGATTTTGAACCACGTTCAGAGAAGATGGAGCATAGTACAGGCAATTATTCTATAACACAAGGGTTATACTTCCAGCCTAGGCAGTGCTGAATATTGGTCTGTGTGGCATTGAAGATTCCAATTAGTTTTATTAAACTCAGCACTTTAAGAGCAAGAAATGTATTTAGAAAATAGCCAGTGACATTTTCTCACTGTCCTAATGCAGCCTCTTTTCCTGAAAATGCCTCTGACTGTTAAATTAACATTTGATTCCGTACCATGAGTGAATTTTCATTGTCATAAGTTCTGGCCTTCTAAACTTAATGCTCCATGTAATTTTTTAATAAAGAGATGTTTAATTTTATAGCAAAACTTGTTACTTGTTACATGCCAAAAGAAACGTCCTTCACCTGGATAAACCCTCAGAGTGGATATTTTAGAATGGTACAAAGCCACCAGCCCTTGTTATCCATTTTAAAAACAAATACATATACTTCAAGAAAATAACCAGGATGGAAATAAAATCATGTTTATAAGATAAGCTTTATATCATCCAAATTAGGCAGTATGTGGGTAAACCCCACATAGTAGTATTTTCCCTGCCACACTAAACACAACTGACTTGCAAAAGTGGAAAACTGAAGTGTATATATTGATAAAAGATGTTCCAGGAGGAAAGAACCCAACTTTCATAAGAGAAAGGCAAAGGCAAACAAACTTGTAAAGAAAGGTAAGGTCAAAAGGGATCCAAGCATATCAAACATTGTGGTTAGGCAATACTGTGCAAGCAAAAAGGATTAATTTTCCTAGAGCCTCTAAAGTAGTGCTAGAATGTTCTGAACACAAATTAAAATTGTGCTACACCAAAAATACAAACAGGCAGCAAACTTGCTAAATTTGTTTTTTTAGTAGTTTATCTATTTTCACAGATATTTGAAAGTATTTTAGCCTAAAACATGCCCAGGGCCTCTATAGCCCTTCAATTCATTATTCAGCTAACCATCACTAAAAAATGAGCTTCTTCAGTCTTGTTTCTGTCATGAAGAATGAGTGGAAAAAGCTATCACATCATCAGAGATCTAACATACACATCTGGTGAGCCACTTGATGAGCACACAGAATACCCAAAATATCCCATGGCATGAGTGTAATTATGCCAGAAACAGCCCCTTCTGGTAACAACATTAAAGTGCTTGTAATGAGGCTGAGCAGTGGCAAGATTTCTGGCAGAGTTTTCGTATGGAAAACTGGAGTACCTACACACACAGAGTTATATTTGACTTGGAAAAAATATTAAATGAAATGTAAATCATTAAAATATAAAAGCAAAACTTGCCTTCCCCCCAAAAAACCTGAACAATACCAAGTATCCAACACCCTTGAATAACTGATGTTTGATTTTTCTATATTAAAAACTTAAGGGATATTAAATGGTCAAAAGAATACCTGATACAAAGATACTGACATATCATAAAGTAAGCACTCCTAGTTTGTCTGTGCAGCAGAACTTGAAATGGAACATTCTTCTCTGTCACCTGGGAATTTTAACCTCTTACAGGCAACTTCAGCCTTATTTTGCTTAAGGAGCAAAATAATCCTTTGCATGACCACCGGTGCAACACAAGTCACAAATACTGGAAGGCAAAGCCCTAGAAACTCCAGCATAAAATTTCAAAAGCATCTTGAACAGAAGGTTCTTCCACTGCAACAAAGTGCACTAATTTGAGAAAAAACAGGGGTTTGTACTGCTTTTTTATTTTTTAAAATGTTTTTTAAAAAGCAACGAAATGGCACTTATTTATAGCTCGGTAAATGAGGGCAATTTGTAACAGAGTTGTGACTTGTGACTAAACAGTTTTTGCATTTGGCATTATTAACTGTGCCACAGAAATATGTTGTTCCATTAACATGACCAACCACAATGTGTTTAATGTAAGTAACATGAATGTGGAAAAGTAGGTTTCAGAAATCATGACAATTATGGGCAGATAACTCTCTTTGTTAACCATGATGCAATTACATAAGGAGAAAACTTACAGTGTAAGCTACGTGCCCCTAAACCAAGCCCACTCCTAAAGGGGAAAAACCAAAACCCAAGAGGTTACAAAATATGTAGGGATGATAAATGCCATACTCCTGGGCTGAATATCTTTCAGTTTGATAAGGACTGATGAAAAACAAAAATGCACTCATGATCTCAACATATTTAGGTTGAGGAGTTGTCTAGATTTATGTACTCCTCCCTCCATTAGGAATTAAGTAATGAACATGCAGAAAATCAAAGGGAAAGGGACATACAAAAAAAAAGTCTGGAATTCAATTTTTGTTTCAGAACTTTTCTAACTTTTGAGGCTTCTTAAGTATAGAAGTTTAGACAAATGATAAAATATTCATTTTTTGAACAGTTGGGGAAATGACATTAGACTATTTGTACACAAAAAACTTTGAGGCATTTTGTTTTTAATTTGCATACAATTCTCAGAGTGAATTCCACATGAAGAAGGGTGAGATACAACAGAGCTCATTCATCATTTCACAAGTTAACAGAACAAAGTAAACATCTGTCCTTCTTATTAATTAGCATCTACCCCTTACTCCAACTTGTCATTTCCTGCTGCAAGTTCCCATGCCAAAGAAATGGATGGAATAGTTCCAAACTCCACAGATGTTCACATGTGAACTTCAGCGATACTGCAAATTATAACAGCAAGAAAAAAGTTGAAAGACTTTGGATGACCTTATATTCTCTTAATGGTTCACAAATGAAGACCCCAAATTCTTAGTAAAAAAATACTTCAGTTGTCCAGCTCAGCTATTCACCTGACTGTGGTTCCTCTATGGAACACCCAGCTAAGGAAAAAATACTTTCTCTCATGTAAGAGGGGGCACTAAATCAGAAACAGAGAAGTCTCAAAATAGCTGTGCTAAAATGAACTTCCCAAACACTCTTCTCTGGAGCACAATTTGAACATGCTCTTACCTTCTACAAACTGATAAAAGTTTTCTAGCTATATAATTTCCATACATAGCTGCATTTGACAAGGTTTTTTTGGCTTATATGAAACTGGCAAATACCATCCTTACCGAAGTATATTACATCTGTATTATCCCTACAATAAAATAGTGGCATGGTGTTAAAGACAGCATCATATTTCTTCATGCTTTAATGAGATCAAATAACAGTTAAAGGTAGGTTGAAAAGGAAGCAGTGGCAAATCTGTCTTGCAGATCTTTCTGAAAGAGATCAGAAAGTGAAGCTATCCAGGTAAGAAAAGAGAAAGGCATAAGCTGCAAAGTAGTTGAAGCTACCAACAGCAGCAGAAAATGCCCATCACTACAGCAGTCTTTATTTAGGTCTTACAGCAATAAATACCAGTTTAGCCTTCTGCCCAAAGACTTACAGGAAGCCTTTTTCTTGACGTAGGATTCCAGACTGTCACACTGTTCACAGTGAGTTGAACAAAAACCCAAATTGTGTTGAAGTGGCAAATCAAAGAACTCAGAATTGCACATCTCTGATAGTACAGGGTTTGCATTTACACACAAGCCTACACATCACAGCACATCTGTCAATGCCAGTGATTCCATTTGGGTACACCAGGTTTTTTTCCTCATGATTGTGGATTCTCCAGCAACTCTACGTAAAGTCTGAAATATGTCAGTATCAGAGAAGAGACAATAAAAACCTTTTTACACTTCAATATTTATTAATTCTTTAGCAGATTTTTGCTATATATTTAGTACTAGTGTAACAAAATTCCTGATAATTCTGTCTCATGCAGGTAACTTAAATTAGGAGTTAGCACTATCTAAACTGATGAACCTACCATTAGGGGGTTACTGGGGAGTCTACAAGACAGGTATTTTCTGCAGCAACAACAACTAGGTGGGTATGCACAGAACACAAGTCAGGCTCAGCTGAACGTACCTGGCTGAATCTAAGGACAGCACAGCCTTCAGAAGGACTGGAGGGGCAACATCCTTTGACCTAAACAGACTTGCCATTATTGTTCAGGAGGGTTTCAGTGGAGTTGGAGATATGTTGGAAACTATTGTTAGGAGAGATGGTGTTTCTGTAGTTATACAAATAGTTTAGCTTTTGCTACTTAAAGTTGCTGTGATTTGTCTTTTCTTTTTGACATAGTAAAATATGTTACTCTACCCAAATTGCTATTGTTTAGGTCACAACAGAGATACTGAGAGCATACTGTACCTTTCTGCACAAAGATTGCTGATAGACTGCTGCTATTCCTTCTCTGCAATTCCTTGGTGAATACCTTTTCATCAATAGCAACTATGAAAACAAACTCTCTAGAGTCCAAATTTTTAAAAAATATATTACAGGAAAAATTGTAAATCTACTTGTAATTCACTTATTCTTTTCTCCTACAATTCCCACAGGTTTCAAAACATAATAATTATAAATGTAATTATTAAAATAATAACAAGAGTTGTGATAGTCTTTTGTTGTACTGGGCATTTCCCTTTTTTAACTGAGATACATTCTAACAGAAATACCACAGTACGAACCAGATAATTTCAATTAAAAAACAAAATGCAAACTATTCAGTCCAATGTTAGAGCATGTGTATGTGTGTATAATACTGTAAAAGTAGTCACACATTAGAGGTATATAATTGAAACAGCATTTTCTTTCATGAACCTGCTATTATTGAGGCAGTGACAAGGTTTCCATTTCTTTGTTTTTTGAGCTCTTTAAAGAATGGCTATTGCCACATTATGTAAACCTAAATACTGTACAAGCAGAAGCTTGTTGGTATCAGGTAAGGAATAATACTAGTAGTGCAAACAGCTGCAGAGACAATTCCTCCAGTTTTGGGGTGAACCAGCTATATAACACTGAAAGAGGACAGGCTTCTTCTTCAAACCCACACTCGTGCGTGTTTCTCCACTCAGCCATACATCCTTCTCCATCTTGGTCTTCTTTTTACAAGGGTACTTGGGGGACAACCACCAGCTCATGTGATATTTATCATTTGAAAGATTTCTTGACTCTTTTCCTACTTAATATCATCAATGTTTTAGAACAAGTCAAGGAACGATAAATACCTCAAGCATCAGGAAATTGACAATAATACTGACTTAGTATCTTTAGTAAAAAGTGAAACATTCTCTCCTGAGATATAAATCAAGGGAGGAACAGGAATGATGAACCTAACACTGTACCATTATTTGATCATCATGCACCTCAGCTGAGCAGATGGGAAAGAACAAGTGTTTATTGCCCTCTGCTCATCCAAAGCTATGACAGGCAGTTTATTTAGCTAAGTGCTTGGCATATCAGTATGCTGTCAGAGCAGTTCTCAATGTGCTGTCCCCCTTTAGCTTATTTCTTTAAAAGAAAAAAGAGAAAAAAAAAAAGAAAACAAAAGAATAAAAACGAAGAAAAATCTCAGCAGGTTAACAGTTAACCCTCATCTTCTCTCAGCTCTGTGGGTAGAAATTTGTATTGCTGTTGGCGGATCTGAGCCAGTTTTTTCCTTGCCTCTTCCAGCTCTCTTTCCTTCTTCAGCATTTCTTCTTGGGCTGCAATAATCTAGAAAACAGAAGCAGCAAGGAATACTGTCTGTAAAATAATATTTCTTTCCCTATGACACCACAGTCACAGCTGGCCCGTGTGAGCATTCTCCAGAGAAGCACCTAATTTCAATGACTTCACCAGGAATTGCTCAAATTTTTCCAGATGCCAGGACTAGGCCATCAAGAAAAGTATCGTATTTACACTTGAAGAAAAGAAAAAAGGAATCTACCACCACAGTTTTACTATGCATCCATGATGACTTTTACAGCTCTGCATTCTCCCAACATTCAGCAGGGTGGGAGTTTAGAACATGTAGAATAAGCACCATGTCTTAACATAATGTCTGAGTGACAGTAAAATTGAACATTCCTTACTGCAGATATCCACAGTATTTTCCTGTATCTCAGAGTGCCAAAGAAAAAATGACAGCAGTACAGATATGCAGAAATAATCAAGTCCAGTATCTTTTAAGTAGCAAGTACAGTATATGATGTACCTCATTCATTATAAGGAATCTTGAAGTTGGTACCTCAGAGCCTTGAAATCTACTTTTAAATATTGTTATTATTTCCCAGTAATTATTATGGTCACAGTAACAAAACATCATTGGTTTTTATCTCTCATTCTCTGTTTCTTTGATTAAATATATGCAAAATCATTGTTTCATTAAGATTTGGGAACATTTAAAATACATAAGAATTCTGAAAAGATCCATTCATTTTATCAGAACAGAACTAAAAGCTATTGCACAGTGGTAACTGCTATTACAGCAAATGCTCAGTGGAGAAGTGCAATACCACGTAGGACATCACTGTGCTCTTATATCAGGGGTTCCATGATAATGAGGTATCACGTAATTTATCACAGATTTCTCAATAGATTTGTCCAGCCTGCAATGCAGCAGGTGGACATTGTAACACTGCTCATTTCTGTGATGGTTTTTCCCTGCTTTATTTCTGGAGTGATTGTACCAACCTGAGCAATGCCACCCACAAACTTTGTTTTGACCACAACGTCATCATCCTCTGCTTTTCCAAACGCTGCTTTTTGGGCTGCCCTGACAAGATTGTCTGATGCACGCTTGACAGCATTTCCTGCAGCCTTTGAGAAAGATAAGAAATTTAATAATAAGGAAAATACATGATTAACATGGATTTGTCTGAACATCAAAACAAACATATTTGCTTGACTGCACGGGAAAGGTATGGGGTTTTTTTCCCCAGTGAAAAGCAAATTAATCTTTGAAAATCAGTGGTAGAGAGAGAATAAAATTTCTTTGTTTAAGAAGCTGAAAGTTGGAGAAGTCACAAATTAGATTTTTTTCCTACAGTTTGAAATGAAGCAGTGGATGAAATTACAAGTTATATTATGCTGATCATACTTTTTTTTTTGAGAAAGAAGAACAGAAACAAAAAGCTAGTGTATAAAGATATTATAAAACAATTAAGTTTTTTAATTAATGGACTTTAATCAGGGCAAATTAGCTACTTACACAGCCATGGCTATCTCACATTTAAACTTTTATTTCCTAAGAATTCTCAGATTTCTAAAGAGAAACAGACAGATATTTGTAATATATATATTTTGTTGTCTGAACTGGATACTGCCAGCAGCCCAAATCAGCCTGCTCCCACATGCTAGAGACACACTGGCACTAGGAAGGGAAGCCACAGCTTCCAACCTTCCATCCTTCCTAGGAAGGACCAGCTCTGAGCCTGTCCCCCTGCCTTTCCCCAGTCCTGTCCCATATTTCCAGCTGCATCTTGCTTTCAGGTCTTCCTCACTGAAATGACCCAAGGATAAATTATTTGAAATTTGCTCTGCTCAGTCTGGAGCTCATCCAGAAAGAATGGAAACATTTCCAATTGTTTCATTAAGTTTTGGAAGATTCTGTACAGTGCATTCCAAATTTATATTCATGGGAAACACAGTTCAAATTGGGGTATTAAGGAAAAAACCAAGACACTCAAAAGTCCTGAATCCAACCTATTAAGTAAAGCTATGTAAAACATTTCTGCTGGGGGCAAAGCCAGCTGAAAAGTCTCAGTAGTTTTGGCATGTCCACCAGTAAAAATATTTAGTAGACATCAACTCATTGTTTTTGCTATGATAAAGGACATGATTTCCAAGTGCAAACTGTCTTCCTTTCATTATTCATTCTGGGACTAAAATGAAGCTTGGTAAAATGGCAAAGTTCGATTTCAGTCCATGCTTGGGCTTGTTTCCTTTTCACATTCCCTTCCAATTTCTCACATTCGATGTCTATTTAATAATATTTGCCCACAATGGCTGAGAACCCCAAATTTCCTGTCAGAGCTGAGAGAAATCTCTAGTAGTTGATTTTTTCCTGTTTCTATTGTTTGTTCTGCATTTAAAATTCCTTCAGACCCATCTTGGCACCTAGATATTACAGAGCAAATTGCACTATTCCAGTTACTGCCGCCTTCCCCACACCCCTTTGGCAATGTCAATCTACATGGATTCACTATAAAGCACTAAAACCATCTCAGCCCTATAACTGCCCTTTGATATACCACTGTTTTCTGTAGAAACAAATAGATTTTTCACACATTCATATATTTTTTTTCCTCCTAACTATTTAAACCATTTTTCTACTTTGAAAAAAATGATGACATCAGTTCCTCATGCTCAGACAGATACTTAGTCATATGTATTTCTGTTGAATTTGATTCTGCCTAGCCATACATGAACTGTTGCATTGAGTGTCCATTAGTAGCAGCTGTGCAAGTACAAGAAAAAAGGGAATTTTCACTGTTCACCAAAGGTGGTATAAAAAAAGCTGAAATAGTTCTATGTTCCAGGCTGAGCCTGCAGAGCATGATGTCAGAGAAGGCTGTAGTCATTTTAAAAATTACCATCCTCAAACAAAACTTCTAGAGACTTTTGATTTTACCCATCAAAACACAGTGTTAATTCAGCAGCAGTTCAGAGAAGCTCAACATGAAATGGATGTGCAACATAAAAGGGAACCAGTTTTATGTAAAGAAGATCACTCAGACTTCAGTTGAGATGTTGCATTAGATTCTCCTCTTATTTTTGTCTAACAATGATTCTCCATTTTAGAAATGCTCTATCTAAAACTGCTGTCTCTTGACTCCTAGAAACAAAGGAAGTCTGACCACAATCCAGGCTAGCACTTAGAGAAATACTTTGTTGAACACATGCACAATCTTGGAGTGCTGAAACAGTGTTTACATAGCACTACCATGGGTTTTCAGTAATTAAAACTCAAGTACCTGTAGCCTCCTCATGGCTTCAGAGTCATGATCAGCCTTCACTTTGCAAGCCACAAGCAACTGCGCTGTAGAAGCTGCAACTTGTTTGGCAGATGAGATGAGTTTCTCCTCACTAGCATGGCCTTGAACTGAGGCATTTGCTGCTTCACAGAGATTGCTGGTTGCAGCTGCCACCATTCGGGCCTAGAAGGCAGTAAAAAAAAGTCACTGTGTATCCTCACAGGATATTAATTCTTCAGAGAACGTGCCACTTTTCTCTAGAGAAGTAGTTACTCACAGCAGAAATAAGTCCCTGAGACCATTGTCCATCATCAGCTGCATTTGCAGGGATTGCTCCAACCTGAAAAAACAGTTCAGAGATGGCTTACAAAAAACCATAAAATACAATTGCTCTGTCTCAGAATTAGACAATCAGTAATCTATGAAAAAAGGAAACACCTGTACCTGTGACTCTGCCCAGCACATTCAAGAGCAGAAAATCCAACTGGAAGTCAGTTGTCAGAGTAACTGTGCTTCCAGCACACATCTGCCTGCTCAGGAAGTGTCCAACTTACTGTACTGCTTCAGCTGATGCATTCTTGGAACACACAGAAGTAATTACCAGAATAACCAGTAATTAGCAGACTACTGGCGGTTGAAGCCACAGCTGAAGCAACAGCTGAAGCAGCAGTTCTTTAAGTCCCAGGCTTTAAAATAAGTTACTTCTCTCTCCATAATACATTTGAATTTACATTATTCTTTCATCTCTTCTGATTTGAGCACTGTGGGAAGGTACAGATCAGAAAGCTTCACTGGGAAGCCCCCTAAGTGCCTTCATGCCTAATAGTGGGATTTTAGGAGAGCAGCCCACTTTTCTGCATGGCTTTTCCACTGAAGTGTTCATGGCATCAGCAGTACCAGCAACAATTGGAGACGGTTTTCTTCCCATATTAGATGAAAGCAATGAAACTCTAGAGTTGGTTGCCAGACCCACACCCGCAGCTGCCTGGGTCTGGGTGGTTTTTGGAGAGAAGCTGAAAGATGTGAAATGTAAACATGGTCCAGAAACTTGTGTTTTAAAAGAAATGGAAACAGGCATTTGAGCATAATGTGAATTCCAGGGAATTAAATCAAATCATTAAGTGCAGCATCAACATAAACAGAAAAAACATTCTCTCATAGCTATGATGACACTTATGTAACTAAAAAAAAAAAAAAAATCAGTTATACAAAAAAAAAACCCACTAGGTCCCTAAAATATTTAGGTTTCAAGTTTTTCTTGCCTCATCATCCCCTGAACAGGTATTTTTAAGCAAACCACAGATGAAGTGCTTGTTGGTCCTGTTAGAAAGAAAAGCACAAGCTTTGCAGAACCCAGGCTGAAGCAGACAGCATAGGCTGATTGTGGGATCCATGACAGAGCCTGCTCCGAGTTAAGAATCAGGTGAAAATGGAAACCAGAACTATACAACAACAATGGTCCTATAATAAATTGTTTTCACAGGCAACATACCTGGTTGATGTTTAGATTTTATCTTTCAGAGTATACTGACTGTGAAAATTAGTGATGTATATGAAATGATTTACAAAATCTCAGTTCTGATCACACCAAAAGGATGCCATGTGTTGTAAACACTCCTTCCATTGATTCCAGCAATAACTACAAGCACAGCCACTGAAATGTCCTGAATTTACATGCAGGCCTGTGTCCCCACTGAATCACAAGACACTGAGGGCACAATTACTGAGGCCTTTTGCTGTTCTGGTCTAGAGCAGTATTGTACATGGTGACATTTGGGTTTGAATCCCCAAACTGTTGTGTGGGACTGTATGTTACCAGCTTGAATCACAGATCTTCATGAAGTGAAAAACCTCCACAGTAAAATTCCCCCCAACTGAGTAATTTGAAGAGCCAAGCACTTGATTACACTTGTGAGGTTTAAATAAACATAACTTTGGAATTTTTTAAACAGAACCAGGTCTGGGCCATGTATTGTGATGAGCAGTGAACAATTTTCATTTTAATTAGTCATTCCCAAGTTTCTTTCTTACTGTTTTTAACAGACCCATTAGGAGACTAGATTCAATTTTGATGCTTTCCCCCACTACTGTTGCTACATGTCCTGTTTACCCACCTTTCCCTGAGCCACCAGTTCCCTCTGGGCTGCTGAAGCTGACTTCACAAGGGCACTGGTAGCAGCTGCAATGGATTTAGCTGCTTCCAGGATCTGTTCTTCAAAATCCAGAGTCTCATCTGCTTGCTATAAGCAAGAAAAAACAATGTTAGACATTCACCTGAAAGCAATTATACTTTCAAGACTGAGGACATATGCAAAGACAAGAAGATTCTGGAACACGTCAGTAAAGTCAGTAAGACCTATAACATTTTCTGTAAAGGAGTTTTGTGTGGACTAAAGCTGGGAGTCAACATAAAGTATTTGCTTGCCCTTGCACCTGTTCACACTGAAACAGAGCATCACACAAGATACTTCAACAAAGCCATCAACTTTCTAATGCATTACCTCCACTAGAGCTACTCTAAACTACATTCAGAAAAGTGCAGGTCTGAAAAGAAATTCTTGTTTTTCTTATCAGGATTATCTCTGTAGTGCCATAACAGTAGCTTCCAAGATTGCTAAACTAGGGAAAGCATTTTCTAAATACTTAAAGGCTTAAGGCATTGAAAAAGAACAATGATAAATATGTGTTGTCTCATTCACCTGTAGTAAGGAATGTAAAGTAGACACCAAGCAAGAGCATGGATTTAACAGCTTTCAGTAAGAGCTGTCATTGCACAGAAAGCAGCTTTGTGCAGCAGTCCAGTTCAGTGATCTTGGAGATAAGGAAGTTCCAAAGGTCTATCTGGAACACTGCAGTCATCCAAGTATGTCTTTCAACAAGCATGTGCAAAACCTCCTAATGAGGTTTCTTACTATTTAAAATAAAACTTTCCTGACTTTCAAATAATTTAAACAAATATTGAAAACATTTGTCCATCTAAGCATGCTTACTAGCTTTTGAAGTGTTAACAAAATTAGATAGAGATGAACAGTTGTTATTTTAAACAGAACCAGGCCTGGGCCTTGTATTCTGATAGTTTTTTATATAAAATATTCCAACAGAATGTATTTTGTTTGTGATCCAGTCACAAGCCTACTGTAACCCAAGGCCGTATGACAAGTAGGGCTAGTGACTACAGTATCAGGACATCCTGTTTTGTGAGAGACAAGGCTTTTGAAATACAGGTTTATTCTAACTACAACCACGATGTTCTTGTGTCACACAACTAACTTTAGAAACACCAGCCAGGTGGGCCATGAGTTAAAACACTGGACACTTCATTTGTAAGTCTAGGCACACCCATCTAAATTTAAGTCAGGTTTAGTTCTCCTGTTACTGCAGTTTGATGAAATAGTCAATTATAAAATAATAAAGGATAATGATAAGTAATTACAAAATGACCCGTCAAGCAGCACTCAGTCCTACAGCACTTCACATAACTGTCACATAACTAAAAGTTCTTTTTATGAAACAATAGCATCCACAAACACCAGAAAAACTGAATCATCTGAAAATCAAAACTGATGTGTAGATAAAGATTTTTGGCACTTGAAACACTTGAAAGTTTTTCTTTTTTTTTTTTCTTTTTTAAGGAAAAGCCGCCTAATCCATAGAAAAATATTTGTCTTGCCTTGCTATTGGGCTATTCCCATAAACTAAAGTATGTGTCTCTGTAATAAAAGAAACTGCTTTGAAAAGTGAGCAAGTCATGTTCCACATAAAATTTTGGCAGTACTTGCAATGCCACATCATGACCATTATTATACCAAAGTACAATCACATTGGCCCTCTACAGGCCTCAAGTCTTATTTATGAAACTCTTATTTCAATTACGACATTGCCAGAGTGATTAAATGGAATACAGTAGAGTCTCTGTCAGAATTATTGTCCTTATTAAAACAGATCCATTACTGACTTTGATGTGACTAAAGACTGAAACAGAAATATCAAAAATACCACTGATAGTAAATTTAGCAGACTTACTGTACTTTTAAAAGACTGTTACTGCACTTTTACTTTTGTCCAAGACTTCTTGCTATCAAATTTTAAAATTCTCATTTCCAACATAAAATATATTATGTGCATTACTCTTTATATGTCAGCACTGTCAGGAATTCAAACTTAAAAGAGTGAGAACTTCAATATCTGCTTATTTATTACAAAAGAGGTGTCAGTCTTTGTTGACGTTTAATAAAATGCTCATGGCCATAGTCTGATCTATTGGACAGCTATGTATGTGCTCAGATGGAATTCAATTTGTGAAAAAACAGCCACCAAAAAGATGCTGAACAAAAGCAGTTGTTTAAACTCAGTTCAGGGTAGTGAGTGGACTAAATATTGCACATAAGTCCTAAGCAAAAATTACTGCTTTTCAAAGAGAATGCCAAGAAATCAAAGCTCGTATTATCAAGAGTGCCATTGTACAATGGCTGGATTAACTCCTACTGTGGAGCAGCAGGTGAAGCTCAACAGGAAAACAGACAGCTAAACCTTAGTATCTCATCTGGTAACAGATTTTTTTCTCCCCTGTTTACTAAATCACTTTCTTTCCAATTGTACTGAAATCCGGGGCTTGGGAGATCAAGCCATACCTCAAGTTCCTCAAACTTCCAAGTCTTGCATTCTCTGACATCTCTCAACTTCTTTTACTTCTGGAAAAAAAACTCTTGACAGTTGATCCCTTCTGTGAAGAATATTTTTGAGCAGCCTTACACAGCACTCAAACTGTTGAATGCCTGTTGGCTTTTCATCTTTTCTAACAAATCCTTGTTTTCTAGTCCTTCTCTGTGATTTTCCCTCCACCATTCTCAGGTGTGACACACATCTAAGGGCTGGATACTCACTGGGGGAGGCACAACGCTCAGCCAGCACTGTGGTTGTGTTACTGCCAGTGCTCTACCAAGAGCATTCCTTAGCAATAAGGACAGGAAGCTGCACAAGACTGAGCACAGCAAAATGCCCTACAAGAAAAGTAAATATTTCACCATTCCCATTGTTAAAAGAGTGGGTCTCCTGGACTGTCTTAAGTTTACACTCATGAACAGTACCCTTACAATGTGTCAGTTCACAGCCTTCATTAATAAAGTTGAGAGCAATGATGTGATACATGGCAGAAAATATCACATTGTGACATTTTAGAGCAGGTTTCTTTAGAAAACCAGATCTATGACAAAAGTGATTAGTTTCACCTTCCTCAAGCAGCCCCCATGAAGATCAGCATCTCATTTTCCTCAAGCCTGAACTAGTATGCTGTTATTAACCATGTACAGCTATAAATTGATTGGAAAATTAAGTCACCACAACAGACAAACATTAGGCTCACTACAAAGTCTTTAGAATGGAATATCCTTAAAATGTTGACTATGCCATTGAAAATGAACCAAAAAAGATATGGTTTTGTCCTGTATTTTAACAATTTTTCTAGAGCATCTCCATTATTAGGGGTAGCATAAATAAAGTCAGGGTTAATAGGAAAACAAATGAGCTCCCAATCTCATTGCAAAACAGTAGCAAAAACTACAAAAGACAAACCGTTTTATTTTCAAACACCTCTGATCTTCTACTTTATAATTAGCAAACCAATATAAGTAAGTTACTGCACTGAGCCATGGAAAGCACAATAAGCATTTCAGTGAAAGTCAGTTCTTGGCACAGCTGTTGCTCACTGTCACAAAGAGCCCTACACAACTTTGAAATCTCTCCAATAGCAACTCTACTGATAAAGAAGCACTCCATGTATGTATTTTATACGAGATTAGATTAGGAGTCTACAGGAAGTCTTCTAAACCTGCTTGTGAGTGTCTGTACTCCTTCATATTGCCTTCTACTATGTTAAAACCCCCGGAGACAGGGCAGGACACTGTAGGAATATGTTTGATATATAGTTGGATTAAATAACAACCTAATATATCAAACATATCACACAGAGTCCTGCAGAAAAAGGCATCCAGGTTTGATTCATCTTGGGTTAAAAAACAAAGGACCAACTGCTGAAAGGTACCAGCAGGGAACTCTTACTGACTACAAGATACCCGTGTCTGGAGGCAGAGGCCTGCACAGAAGCATGAAGAGCAGACAGAACAGGGTAGGGACAGCAATGCTCTCCCCTGTTGTACCTTATCTACCATACCTTTTTACTTAAGTGTTTTTTGCCCAGTATTAGCGTGAAGATTTTATTAGGCAAAATAGGTTTCTTCTTCAGAAAATTACTAGTTTTGGGGGTTGTTATTTTACAGGAAGTAGCATATTAGCGTAACAGAAGGAATGTGTGTCTGCATTGCAATACAACTGGCTCTCCAAACGGAAAACAGAAAAAATAAGAGTCCACATTCAGGAAAAATAATTGTGCTTAAAGGAAATATGATAGCTAACTCCTGCTTAATAGACCATAAAGATCTCATTGCTTCTCAGATAATTTCCCAGCTTGAACACTGCAAGGAGAATACTGAACAGGTTTTTTGTTACAGACAGTAGTAACAACAGCTGCTCAGGAGAGTCCTCAAAGTTCTTCCAAGATATGAGCTCAGAAGACATACAGATATTTATGGGGTGTCAGTGGGGCTGTGGACTAGTGGACTAAGCATTTTGGGAGCACATTCACCTGCAGCCAAACAATGAGGATTTAAAGCAAACAAAATAAGCATTGTACAGTAAAGCACAGGCAGCAGTTAGCAGGACTGTGTCTCATTAGAAATTGTTCTCTGGCATAAGATGATTCCCAGTAGCAGAAAATGAAGATGTCTCATACTATTTGTATCATTTTAAGACATCAAGGGGGGTATGATAGATGCAAAAATATGAAGAGGAAACAAAGAAAAGAAGAAATAAAAAAACTGCAAAAGTTAAAAAAAATTAAGATGGTGGAACAAATGAGAAGAAACCCTACCTTCAAAGACTAGGGGTTTTTTAGAGGTAAAAGACAAACTGGAACACAAAGATCAAAATTTCAAGCTTAAATCAAATTACTCCCATTCCCTGCACCAATAAAAAAACTTTACCAAAAAAATAGAGAATTAGCCACCAACTAGTAATGATGAAGATGGTGGATTTCTTGCAGGTAGACATTCTAAAATTACCAACTGAGGACTCCTCTGCAAGTTCACTTGATGATGATTGCTGCTAACCAAAGCAGGATATTGTCTAGATAGTCTGTTCCATTGTAGAATATAACTCCTATTCCTGCATTTCATAGACGGAGCACAAGACAAAGCAACCCTTACCTAGTCTAAGTATTCCTACTACAACACTGAGTGTGTTGTCAAAGATGGGCATTAAGAAAGACAGAGCCTGTTCACCACAGGAAATCCTACTCTGGGAGGATACAAGCTACAAGTTTGCAGCAGAAAAAGTACTATTTGAGCCACTCTGTGATCTTCCTAGTAGCTTTTGATGTGGATTATAATCCCTATTGTGAAGGAGATTAAACATCTGAAAAGGATGCAAAGGCCACTGAAATCCCAAATCAAACAAACAGTTGGATATGAATTTTAGTTTCAGAAAATGACAAACAAACCAATAAGTCACAAGCAGACTGGATACTCAAATTAACATGCTAAATGAGCAGGTATGAGAACTGTATTCACTGGGAAATTACAATGACCCTGGAGGGGCTTAGATGTTGGAAGGAAACTGCTCCATGGTTACCAGGCAACACACATGTGCTATTGTGCAGTGACTGTATAGAAAAGGTGATGGAGGACTTTTCCACTTCTCAGACTCAGCCTGTGGAATCTCATTATAAAAGACCATTTTTCTTTATAAACAAAATGGATGTACTTGTTAAAAAATACAGACAAAGAACTTCTTTTTTTTCCATGAGCTAATTTATTTCTATCACTAAACAGGGAGTGGGGGGTGGGAGGTCCTCAAAGGCTGAAGCTTCCAAGAACTATTTCATCTCATGCTCCTAAATAACAAAATACTACCCTGCACCAATACAATCATCCAACACTGAATGAACGGTCTTGAGGCTCTGCTATTTAGAAAGACTTCTCATTAGCTTTACTTTGAAAACAGATTTGCACCTACAAAGCAGCATAAAGAGGAAAATAGATACATAGTCCTTTCCTGACATCAATTACACAGCCAAAACACAGTTTTTCATTTTAAAGAGATGCAACATAGTAATTTCTACTAAAACCTGCCTGTTAACACCAGGCAAATGGTAGCAATTCTCTGGGATCCACCAGTTTCATATATTCCCTCTGTACTGCATGTGAAAATAGTTGGCTTAATTTTATAATATCTTCAGAGACACATTTGAAATGACCTGGCAACATGCAACACTACTTGATATCATAATGAACTATAATTGAATTTCCTTCAGAAAAATGGCATAGAAATGATCATACAATGTATCTGATTCTATACTGAAACAGCTACTGTCTAAGCATGGCATAAAATGCTGGTTTTAGTCTTAGAAAATCCTGCAGGTTATTTACATTCTCTTGAATCCCAACTGTGTTACTGCTGCTTTCTCCTGCTATACCATACAAATACAGATGTGAACAAAGGGTCTTCAAAAGAAAGCAAGTAAGAATGACTATACAGCAGTAAAATATATTTGGAAACAGAAAGGTAAATAATCAACAGTAATGATGGCATAACTCTTACAAGCATTTCTAACATTCGGCTCCTCTTCCTTTGCTTCCTTATGGCTGCTGCTTGACTCACTCCCTGAAAAGTGCCTTTTTACCCTCTGTACCCTCAGGGGTAAGTGCCATCCAGAGCAGCGTTTTGTGGGACTGAGACTCATGCAAGGTTTGATTGTTTACACCATTATTGCGGCCAGTAGCAAAGTGCATCCTGTGCCTTGTTAACGTCAGACAAACAATGGGGATAGACACTCACCTTGGGCTTGGCTCTTGGTTTCAGCTGCTCTAACTTCTTTGCTGCAGCCTCAATTGATGCTGCAGCCCCTAATAGCTCTGTCTCTGCAATGACTGTTGGGTCTTCTGGATCCACCCACTCTGTCCCTGAAATTAATGGAGATGGAGACAATAACTTCAGTGTCACTGTGAGCTGCCACTCAAACAGGGGAATTGCAATCACACCTCAAGTGTCCAATACAGAATGTACACCACAGAAAGCTGATTTTAGTGCCATAATGGCATGAAACCAGTGGTTTATGTCACAGAAAAAACTGTAAAGAAGAGGGGAAAGAAATATTTAGTAGGATTATTCTTTCATGAAACTAACTTACTTAATAATTGTGTAAGCAAAGAAGCTTCAAAAAGGGATACTGTCTATACTGGGAACAAAACCAGCTGTCACTCAACTTGTGTTTATCAGAGATCCTACTCAGATGGCTCCTAACTGGACCAATGTACCATAGGGTACACTGAGAAGTCCATGATAGTGGTAGAGAGAACAGGCTACAGCCAACACAGTCACCCCAGCACACTTTGCAGTCATCCCTGCACTGACCTGGCAGTCTGTTTGCTGGCAGTGGTTGGGGATGAAGTTAGCACTGACTGAGGGAAGCACACTTTTGGCAGTGTGTGTCTAACAGTGATGTAGAAAAGGCCAAAGCAGTTTCTGTATCACATCTGAGGGGTGACTTTTTTTTTGCTGTTGGCTTTTTGACGTTTCTCTTTTCTCAAAGAAATTTTGTAGATCCACGAAATGAATACTTGGCTGGAAGTGGTTTCAGATTTTTGGAAGTTGTCAGTGCATTATTATTTTTGATTTCCTAACACCATTCCCTGAATTACAAGATTCAGAAAGCATCCATATTCTGAATTGAGGGAAACAATGAAACAGCCAGAAGAAGTTCATAACCTCTAAGGGCATGGTCTAAAAACCATTTCGCAGCTCAAATGCTATATAGGATGAAGACATTCTATATTAAATCCTAATACTGGCAGATAAACAGGGTAAAAAAAAAAGAAGGCAGCAAGTATAAATGCAGTCAACCCCAAATTTGTAAAATGTAGTAGTTCCTCTTCAAAAAAAGGCATTTCACAAAGGTTAAAACATTTACATGTTGAATTTGTTAGGAGACAACTTTATTGTATATCTATAAATGAAAATGAGGAAAGAAAATTCTCAATGGCTAAAACACATTTTACTTCCCACAAAGAAAGATTCTAAAGTGAATAAAGACATCCTCTACAGGCAGCAAGTGAAAAAAGAAATAAGAAGTGCTTTTTATTTTAGTGAATATGAATGAAAATGCAAAAGTTGCCAGAAATTAATAAATGTGTCCAAAGATGAGAATAATACAAAGATTTTTTAAAAGCACTCAGGGAATAGAAGAAGTCTGATATTGGCTTGCCTTGTTAGCAGATAGAAACTGAAATTTTGAAATATAAGAGAATGCAGGAAAAGCTGAAGAAGTCAATAAAGCTACTTGAAGAGGGAAATAGCATAATGTAGATCACTGTTTTATGAAAAAGAGTAACTATATTAAGAGATAAGGAGAGAAGGAGGAAAGAAAAAATGGATTCCCATATATGAAAATTGCTTATAGCTCAGATTCATTTCCCAGGATCATGTAGTGATAACAGCAGGAAATAACTGAGGAGACCCTGCAGTGTATATCACACAGAATATCAGATAATCATCTCTGGAGTAATGAGCATGCCACACTGGGAGCCCAGCTTCCCAACTCACCCTTCATTGCTTCTGCTGATTGGATAAGCTCTGTGACAGCAGCTGCAACCCGCTTGGAGAAAGAGGCCAGCTGATGCTTCAGCTCTGGAGTTGCTTTTTGAAGAATCTAGAGAAAGAGAATGCACATTCATAAGGATTCCAGAACGCGGGAAGATTCCCAAGGCACTCTAGTGAAAGATTTATTTTGTATAGCAATTGTCTGAGAAACCAGTGAGAGAACTGTAACTGTCAGTGAAGCACTAGGATCAAAGGCTTACACTACAATGTTGGATGCACACCAGGAAAGTGGCACTGCCTTGCACAGCTACAGGAACTGACAATGTTGTTGGAAATTCTCAATCCTAAATCTAGGGCAGAATTATTCAAAACAGAGACACACATTTGAGTATCTGGGAGGAATATGCAGCTTTAGCACTCCGTTCTCAGGTATTTGTCATTATACTTATGCATCAGGCTCAGACTTTTCACACTCTTGGAGAGAAGGTGATTTTCAAGTACTGACAGACTGGTTCATCTGTATTTCTGAGGGACAGAATTACAGAGTTCTGAAAGTGCCAGTTGCCTGTTCTGAAAAAATCAGCAATGGTGAACACAATGGAAATGCCAAGACTCTCAAATAGAAAGAAAAGATAAACATCTCTGAACTGAATTTGCATCAAGTATTAAACTGTGCTTCTTCAAATGAAAAACACTAAGACACTCCAAGAGTGGAGGTGAATTCTTTCCCTGAACAGGAACATCTGCATTTTTAATTACCATATTGTAAAGAAAAATATTAAGTTCTGGAAATTTATGTATACTCAAAAGCTCCTTCTGAGAGAAGAGTGACAGACATAGACGGAGCTTTAAGAGCAAAACAAATGGTTGAGTCATGAAAGTCACATCCAGGTGTGCATCGTAATGTTTTCAAAAACTCCCCTGCAAGCCTCTCTAGGTGCACACTGAAAATAGATTGCATCTTTTTGCCAGAGTGTTGCCATATTGCAGTCAAATGCATAACCCATTTACTTTGACAGAATAAACTAAACCATGTTATTTTTCCTAGCTTTGCCTAGTGAGAACTCTGCCATGAAGGGGCAGAACTTGCTCGTGGTTTTAGGGCACTGAACGTAAAGAGGCTTAAGGTAAGAAAGGCATGTTCCATTTTATTGAAGTAACAGGCTCTTGACTCTGCAGAGAGACAGAAATAAAATGAGCAAGAATTGATTTAAGTTTTTGGTCTGTTCTGGCACTTAGTTTGAAACACATACTGCCAGCGTTCTAGGGGTCAAATCTGAAAAATTCCTCACAGTCCTCTAAACTAAAAATGGATCAGACATATAGTGCTAAATCACTTACTGCAATACAGCTCTAAGAATTCCATTAGCAAGTTCCAATTTTTTGGAACTATTTTACCTGCTAGAGGCAAGCACAACTGTGACTGTACTTTTACTTTATATATAAATTTCAGCGAGTTGATGCAAATAATTTCACATGCTCTGTTCTCAGCAGAAAAACTGATTTGGGTTTGCTATTCTGCAGTTATGGCTGCAAATTTCAGTTTCAGAGACTTCCATATGACAGCTGAGAGCCACCTGAAAGAAACTGCTGGTCATCCATGAAGCTGATTGCTGATTTAAGTCTTCTCCAGAAACTTCAGTATCTCATAAATATTAGTTCAAACACATTTTATTGCTTCCTACAAAAGTAATAGCAGGAGAAGAACAAATATTATGGGATAACTAATATATTATGTGATAATTATGTATGGTCAAGCAAAGCCCACTGACAGCAGGATTCATGAGTTTGGATTTGAGTGTAGAAGTTTTATGCAGAGCTTTGGGGGTGCCATGTCTGATGTGTTTGAGAGCTCTTTGTGAGGCAGTGCTGGATGGGGATTTTGGGATGGCTTGGAGTAGATGTGGCTGTGAGAGGCATGTAACAGTGCCTTCATAAAGATTGTCTAACCTCTTTGGTCTGGGGGACAGGCCTGTGCCTAATATGTCTAGTGTTTATTGTGGCCTTAAAAGAATGCTGAAATGTCTTATTTTAATTTCTTTATCAGGGACCTTTTTTAGGTTCAGATCCATATTTCTTTCAATCTTATCCAGAATGCAGCTCCATTTAAGTACTCCAGCATTCCTTCTGTGTCACAGTTTGAGCTGAAGTATTGAGCTTCCTTTAGCTTTCTCTGACAACAAAACTTCATAACCTTGTGACAAACTGATAAAAATGTGTCACTAGCAGTCACTATAGAAAGAGGGCAGGGAGATTACTCTCCTTGGAATCAACACAGTACATGCATGCAGATGAGTCCTTACCAGGAGAACATGCTCCAGGAGTTCCAGGTATCCCAGGGTACATTCTGTTCCAAAGCGCAGGGCTCTCTCCCGAACTTCTTCACTCACATCTGGGTGATATGAAGCTTGCTAAGGAGGCAAAACAACATTAGTACCCAAAACGGCTCCTACAAGAGAAGATCAGCACAGAGAGATGGGGGAAAGAGAAGGGAGGAGATTTTTTTATAGTGTGCAAATGACATTTGAGCTTAAGGGCCAGCCATTTCTGTTGTAAGCAAATGCTGTTGGAAGAGCAGCAGAGCTCCAGTTCTGTAAAGGCTCATTAATGGTGTTAGCTTGACAGAAAGATTTAACACAGCAATAGCAGTGCTGGAACCATCTGTTTAAATACAGAGAAAAGCTGCAGCAGAGTCAGGTCTTTGTAAGGATTTCCACTAATTGTAATATCTGGCATCTAATATAAGCCCCGACTAATTCAACCATTTCATTTTTAATAAAAAGTGAAACCTGCAGCCTCTTCAAGCCTTGTACTTTCTACAATAAACTTCTAGGGAACTTTTTTATTGAGCAGAAGTACCACTTGTTGCCAAGTGGAAGTTCCCAAAACGCATAGCATTTCCTCTCACAGAACAGCTCCTTCCATTCCTGCGCCTCTGATCTCCCGTTGAGACTGGGGATTATCTCACGGCTCACTTATTTTCGGCCCTTCCTGCAACCCGCAACATCCCGAGCCAGGGCTGGCGCTGGTCTCTAGGCTCCCTCTGCAGGGAAGCTCGGGATAAGCAGAGCACAGAAACGGCCCACAGGAGCCACCTCCCCGGCTGAGGGGATGGAGATGGGAGGAACAGGACTGATTTTCTTCATCTTCAGCATACTTCAAACGAGCTGCCGAAGCCCAGAAAGTTCAGAACAGTTTTGGTTTTTTTAAAAATTTCAAACAGGGCAAAGGGCCTCCGAGTGTTTCTTATGCATACATTGTAAAGCATCCTAAAAAGTCTCTTCTGCACTTAAATATTACTGTAACACAGGGAATTAGAGCAAGTATCTGTAGGAGGGAAGTATAAAGTTCCTTCTGTGTTTTGTATATGTAGCCAAGACTGGTATCAGAGTATTTTGGGAGGATTTTAAAGGTTCAGTATAAATTCTATATACTTCACAGCAGCCTAAAGAGGTGACAGAAGTCATTTTAGGAAATCATTTCTGTAACCCAGAAACATCCAAACATCTCACTACACCAGTCACGACTCGCAACAGAAATGTCTTCTCCTCCAGCCCTGGGCAGAAGGTCCACCCAAACATCTCAAACTGAAATGTGTCTGAAGAACCAGAACGCACATTTGTTTCCTCATGCTGAGGCTTCCTTCACTATCAGCCCTCCTTTTCTCTCCACATGCTTTCCCAGGAGTAAGGCAGCCAGCACTACCTGCCTCTGGTACAACTCCTACCCTGTCAGCACCACTGGTGCCTTGTGGAGGAAGGTGTGTGTGAGAGGCTGCTGTGAGCTCCCCCTGGCCCTGTCTCTTCCCTGGCTGAACCACAGCTGGGCTGTGTCTCCTCCCAGGGCCTGTGCTCCAGCCCAGGCTCTGCTTAGCTGCCTCCAGTGCCACCAGCAGCAGCCCAGCCAGTGCTGAGAAAAGGTGAGAAGTTGTTTCCCTCTACCTACTGCCTATGGAATGATCTAAGTGATTGCTCACTTCCATTGCTTCCTATGGGTTTGATAGGCCTTTCATATCTGCTTCCTTTCCAACAGCAATCACTACTGCTGAAGTGATACTGTGATATATAAATAGTGATACTGTGCACAGGTTAATTATGGCATTATTTTATACAAACACATAATAAAAAAAAATAAAGTGTTATCTTAGGGCCTGCTCTAACATTCAATAAATGTAATTACAGCATTTCCACTGACTTTAATGAGAGTTGTCTCAGTACATCCCACAATAAGCATCCCTTTTGTCTTTTGAAATAGCATCTGCTCATAAGACCTGAATTAGTAATGAGCACTGTAAATTCATCTACAGCAGACCAAGCACAGGCATCTACATAACTGTTAATTCAAACTCCTTATACTACTTGCCTTAGGCAAGAGGCAATTAAATAGAACTTGCATTCAAATTCCTGACACTGGGGAAGTCAGAGCTATGTTCTGTACAATTCTACCATAGATCATATACAGGCATTTTTGTCTTGGCTCAAAGAACATACAAATCTGATAATCTATCAATGCTATTTCTACAGAGTACCTTAATATCACTATAAAAGCCCTCCAGTGTTTGTCAAATATCACAAAACCCAAGTCCCATTGCATCACACAGCATTTACAGCATAGTAGGACTAAGACTGCTGGTTCCTATCCCTAAAATTCAAGGAATGTGGCTTATCATGGAAATGTCACATCCAGTAATCAATTTGTAGAATTAATGGCATAAGATTTCTAAGACTCTGAGCAAAATTTGTAGAAACAAGATTTTCTAAATCAAGTCGGGTTAAAACTGTGCATGTAAAATATTTGTTAGATGACACAGCTATTTTCTCATACATTTTAGATAATGCATAAAATTAATATTCTTGGAGACTTTTATTCTTGTTTGTCCAATAAATGCTCTTGGTCTTAAGAAAGTAGACTAGATCTCAGGCCTTGGCACTGTTATCCTTAGAGCAAGTAAAATGATTCCCAGCCCTTTTCCTTCTGTAGACTCCTTTCTTTATGAAAGCAATTCTCCCTGGGAGATCACAAAGGCTTTTCCAGCATCCCTGACCTCCACTGTTCCATTTAAAAGAAGTTTCATCTTGTCAGCCACTTACAGTGCACAAACCACTCAAAATCATTAAATTAACTGGGAGCAAATGTAAACATAAAAACATAAAAAAAGGAATGTTTATAAATAGATGTTTGAAAGTATGTACTGGGCTGTGCATGCATCGAAGTGTTTTATAAAATTATTAAAACCAGAGGATTCTGTTCCTGAGAATTTGCTGTCTGTTTGGAAAGACAAATCAAAATCTAAAGCATGCAAAATGGTGAAGAATTGTTAGACACTAAAAAACCTGCTACAAAACCAAGTCAGTATAAAAAGTTTCATTCAATGGTTTTGTATAAAGGCAGTTCTAAATTACAACTTGCACTTTTGAAAGAGGATCATTTTTAAAACAAACATAACCCTTCTGTTTTGGCAGTATTGGGCTAAAAATCAGTCTGGGACTGATGCAGGCAGTTAGGATTTGACCAGATACTGAAAATCAGACACACACTGAGTGTGAAGCCGCATTTAAAAGCACCAAAAGCAATCCTATAAGAGAGCACCATTACTTCACTGTCACCTTCCATACATGGAAAGGCAAAAGTAAATAACTATGATTTACAGGCAAAGGCAGTTTACTACTACAGTCACTACTGAAAATCAAAAGGAATGAGATCTTCATAATCCCATTTTTTAATCATTTATGCCTAGATTTTTTTATCATCAGAACAAGGCCAAATGGCTTAACAGTCATTTATGTAGCATACAGTGTAGAAAATAGAGCTACATTATTTTTATAGGGCTACAGCTATTTTTATAAAACATTTGCAATAAAAATTGCACACATTTTTGAAAAGCACAAAAGAAATTGAGCAAACCAACAGATTTAGTCAGGGGGACTAAAGGATCTACTAAAGATAGATCAGAGTGATTTCTTTCACCAATCCTTTCACTGTTCTAGGAATATTGAAATTATATTTGTGACCACAGGAATATTTGTATATTCTACTACTTGCACAAATTGTTTGTCTTCTGACTGGAAACCAGGAAATTTCAGCTCAAATAAAATTCCTCGTTTTCACAAAAAGAAAATAGTGAATATTAGTGCTGGGGGATTTTTGTGTGCATGGCACAAAAAATCCTTTCTGAGAGGGGTTCCCTTAAAATTATCTTAACTTTCTTATATGAAAAGCAGAAAGCTGAAAATATATAATGTTCTATGGATTTAGAGGCACACAAACACAAAAAGATCAATCTTAGGCAAGGAAGGGAATCTTTACCTTACAAGCTGTTAGCATGTCAGCTACTGCTTTGCGGCTCAGATTTGCTGTAGCAATCACATCCTCCTGCCTGCATGAGTTCCCAGCTGCAACAGCTTTGGCAGTTGCCATGGTGATTCCTTTCGTCATCCGGATTGATTCTTCAGGTGATGATGTCTTCTCTGGAACCTCGCTCGACTGAAACACCTAAAAGTGAAAGCAGAAAGAGAGTCTGATACCAGTCAAGTCAAAGCAGAACAACCATGAGAAAGAGACAGCAAACAGAAGCAAACAGAAGCAACCTTCGAACAGCAGGAAATTAGAAACATTTGGAGTACTTGGATATCATTCCTGCTTGACATAAGCCTGGATCTGATAAGCCTGCTCACCTACAGATACCAGAGAGGAGCAATAAGCTGAGGGAAGGAGACAATAAAAAAGGTTAACCCATTCATCTCATCTCATCTCCATTTAACTTTCCACAAGACAGTTACAGGCAGCTGTTCAGACCATTACCAGATGAGAAGAATTACTGTTCCTTTCATTATGTTCTTTTCTCATCCTGACTGCTGTTTAGACTAGTCTGCTTACATGAGGAGATCCTTCCCCTACAAAGGCTGGACCCTACCAAGTGCTTGTTGATAGCACAGAGCAGTAGAGACTGAGAATATCACCACTAAAATATTCAAATGTGTCTTAAAAAAGCAGAGGTGGAGCGTTGTCTCTTAAGCTATATTTAGTCTCCCTTAGAAACCTGAAGATAGAATTTTGCAGGGTGAATAATGTGAAAATAGTTCAAATTACCTAACAACACACAAATTCTGGAATACAGGAACTGTGGGAAGATGTAGGTAACAAGAGCTGCACAACCTTACTTCGATTGCGTATTTTCTTTTCCTGAGCTTTAGTCTGTATTTGCTTGCCATTCTTTTAATGTACAGCCTGTATTTGCTTGCCATTCTTTTATTGTGCAGGGGCAATTTGGAGTGCACAATTAATCAGGTAGTTTCTTGACCACACACAGTGCAACCTAAGCAGGCCAGTGGTTTCAGAATGCAAATGTCTGGACAGAAATGAGCCTGGTCTATCCTGTGCTTCTGGTTAATCAGTTTTTCACTTCCTCTCTCCAGAAACAGAAGCAATGTTAAAAAATGAATTCTAGTTATACATGTGAAGACATCCCTTGATGTTGCTCAGAGTCAGCCCTTGGAATTCCAGATCAAGCCTGACACATTTTCTTGAGTACCTATGTGCCACCCTCTGTTCTCCCCATGAATGAGATGACAGCACCACAACCAGAGGTCCATCCTTCAGCAATGCTGACAAAAGCAAGAGGAACATTTCAAACACATACCAACCAAACTGAGAAAGATGTGATAATTACACAATCCTCCAATGACAGATCTGAACAGGTTTTAGTTCAGAGTTACAGGATGGGATGTAACAGCCAGGCCTTCATGAGGATACACGACAGTAACTTGTGAGATATTGTACAGAACATGCCTGATCAGGTACCAGATCAGGAGGTTTTATGACTGCCATATGAATTCCCAATGACTATAAACAGATATTTAAAAAGAAAATATTTTAAAATAAATTTCCCCATTACAACAGCTTTGCTCACACAGTGAAAACTGGATGTTTGATGGAGAGCATTTGACGAGACAAAATGGTGCCACAGTGCAGTTATGGTGTAAGAATCATTAATCCACAGCCTATATAACAAAGCATTTCCTGCTGAAGACTGTGTCTACAGGGTTTTTTTAACAAAAATGGACTATAAGTAAAGGAAGGAAAAAATCAGGCTTCTTTGCAATCATGCAGGAATTAATTTATGTCATTCACTATTATGCAGTAAAAAAAGCCCCCTAACTATACTTTTATGTCTTAAAGAGGAAGGAAAACAATTGTCATCGTATAACACCTAATTTGAGAGAGAATTCCACATTATTAACTATTATTAATTCCTGCTTACACCAGATGTCAATAGCAGGCCATGTATCACAGGTACGATCATTTCATAATAAGGGAAAAATAGAAACAAGTTTAAACTGCAGACACAGTATGAGTGTGATGTTGAGGAGACACTACCACAGCCAGGATCAAAAAAAGTGAACAGCATCAGATCAGAAAACAATATCTGTACTGAAAGCTTAAGGTCTAAAGAAAAAGGAAGCAGTTGCTCCCAGCTTCGTATAAGGACACACTTGCAAAACCCACTACAACAATTTAGTTCTGTACCGTGAGCTCCTGTTTGATGTACTCAATTGTGGCCTCAAGGGCTCTTGTCCCTCGAGTAGCTTCATCTTCTACTGCTTTAACAGTCTTCAAGAGGGATGTGACATTTGTTACCATCACCTGAAGAAGAGAGAAGCGAAGACAGTAACATGTGAATCTTTCCTGCTGTTTTCAGAGATGGCAGGGTATGAAGCAAGGCAAGCTGGGAAGCATTGTTACTTCTAATAGGACCTAAGAAACTTCCTGAATTCTACTTGTTACAGGACTAAATACCAACTCTTGTGTTGGCCATGATACCATGATAATTAAACAAACAAAGGAGTTTTCAGGCAATCAGAAATTGCTGAAGTTAAAGTTCCACATGTTTATCAAATGTGATTGCACAGACACTTGCAAATAAAATTTAAGAATAAGGTTTTACCTTGGCAGCACCTTTCAGCTGGTACATGGATGGATCATCTGCTGGTTTGCTGGCAGCTCCTTTGGTAGCACCAATGAGATCAGAAAGGGCCTTTGCAACATCCTTGATAGCATTGATCAGAACAACCTATGGAATGAGAAATATCTATAAGGCTCAGGCAATAAAGTGTGTCTGCATTAGGGTGTGATTTTTAGAACACAGTTAAACAATCTATGTCTTTTTCAAACATCTGCAATATGCTTGCCTTCCTCCATTTCACTGAGATCAAAACAAAAAAACTGAAGAAATATTAGGGATAATCCACACAAAAAAGTTGTAGAGTTAATTGAAAAACAAGACACATATAGCTGGAGAATGGCAAGAGTTTGTCAGTCTACACAAATAATACACAGCACAGTCCAGACATAAGCTGGATGAGCAGCTTTAAAGACCTGCGTGCTCTTCAGAATAAGAACAGGACGAGCCAGAGTTCCAATCACAAGTTAGTAAAAATGAACCAAATACTTTGCCAGAAGTATCCCAGCTGAAACACAGCAGTGAAATAAAAGCAGAAGGGTTACACAAAGGCCTGACTAGTTCCACTCAATGCTTGAGCCTTTTAACTGTATTCTAAACAAGTGATATCTGAGTAAACCCAGAAAAGTCCCAGAGGAGATGAACCATACTGTGTTGCTTAAAAGCATGAAGTTACACAAAATTCTACCAAATGAAAACTGTTCTCTGTAAGAGTATCAGAAAATCTTAAAACATCTCACCTGTGTTTCAGGATCATCAGATCCCAAGCTAGCTGCTCCCAATTTTACTACCTCAGCAAGTTGAGTGATGGTGTTAGCTGATGACTGAGCTGCTTGGGCTAGTTTGTCCTGACTTGAGGCAGCGCCAGAAACCAACAATTTTGTGTCTTCAACTAAAGCTTTTGCTGTTTTCAGGATATTTTCCCTGTAGCAAAAGAAGAGGAAATAGAGAAGGAGTGGAAAAGGAGAAGAGGGGACAAATGTGTCTTCCAGTGTTATGGTGATTAACAGCTACATGAAAGAGCCGATCTAAATCATCATACCAGTGTCCATTCATAACATAACACAGGTCAAGGGTGTAAGTTAAAAAAAAAAAAACAAACCAAAAAACAACTATTAAAATAGCAGCAGAGCATTTGGGGCAAATGCAGGGCAGCGTAATAAAATGAGCCCATGTTGAAAAGAAAGAGATTGGGCAGTAGCATTGGAGAGCATTGTATTTGAATACTAAAAGAAAATCTGGCCATGCTGTGAGAAAAGTAGCAGCTGTTGAACATCCATAATGATCAGCATATTGTAAGAAAAACTAAAGTAATCACAGGTGAGGAAGGTAGAAGGAAGAATGGCAACAGGAACAGAGAGTGTGTCCTGGTCAGGGTTCCCCACCCCATCCCACCCATATCCATGTTTTGACATGTCAGGATAACAAATCCTGATAAAGCAACATCTGGGTAAAAGAAGAAATAATTTTGAGAATGCAGTTCATAAACAAGTCAAATCCCAGGTTTCCTATTCCTCTTCTCACTGCCCTGCCTCATTCAATTTCATTCACAGGAATTGAAAAAGATAAAAATTTATCGCCATGTCCCAGTCTCTTCTGCCAGTTCCACTGTTCCCCTGGGCATGCACTCTTCCATCTTTTTCAGCAACACTGACCTATGATCTGCAAATGATTCATTGTTCTCAGCATTAAGGGTTCCAGCAGTAGCAAACATGATAGTGGTGTCCAGATCTGCAATTATCCCAGACACAGCACTGGCTGCTGTAATACAGGCTTGTGTGCCTTTGTTACCTGCCTGGAGGGCAGACAAAACCAAGGAGACCTAGAAACAACAGAAAGCAACAAGGCGGTCATTGAAAGAAAGTTGGTCCTGTGAATCATTACTACTCTCTTTATCAGCTTTAATTACAAGGTACTGTCTACCCCTGTCTAAATTTGGAGTTGTCACTACTCCTGGGATACATCATGAAACTGGTACAGCTGAGAGCACATTAACACAGGCTGAACCAATGGTGTTTGGTGAGATCTGAAAACCACTGGCACCAACTCTCAATGTTCATGTCCAATGAAAGGAGAGATATGCCATCAAAAAGGTTCAAAACTACCTAGGCCATTTATTTGAAGGGGATGTTTCCAAGGAACAAGAAGCCTCAGAGTTTGAAGATGCAGTTCTAGGCAGTTACTTCTGTCCTAAAAGGGGAGGACATTGCTGCATGAAACCACATGTCACTGACCAACCTCACAGTAACTGTGGCCAGGCAGTGCCTCATAAGGCACAAGAGCCATCTTACATCTTAGGATATTGTTTTGGACCAATCTCCCTATGATAGGAGGCTGAAGTTTTATTGCAAGGCCTGAGGAAGGAATCATGGACTAATCCAGCACATTAACACTGAATGCTTGAAAAAGAAGCAAGACCTTTGGGTAATTCAGACACTATTGTACTACAATGCAAAGTTAAAAGAAAGAGTTTCCTGAATCCAGTTTGACTGGTTTATTCCCAGTGGAAGCTGGGTAGACAAACACCATGGGGTAACAAGGAAAGCTGTCTTACCTTTTCTGTGACAGCACGAGCACATTCTATCAACTCCCTTTTGGTGTAGCTGTCTGTAGGGCAAATCTGGAGAGCTCCAGCTTTTTGCACAAGAAAGATACACCCATGGCCAAGTTCCTGCACCCGAGTCCTGATCTGGAACCCGATCTAGATGGCAAAGAAGGCACAGGGAAAAAGGAAGAAAGAAGAAATCAAATAAATAAATGCCATGCTGGTACACTGTGTTGACAGAAATGGAAACACCGTCTCTCTGGTGAATACCAATATTCTGCCCACCACTATATCCTCTCCAAAGATTAGAAAAAAAGCACAGATGTAATTCCATCTACACATGAAGCACAACCCTATAAACGGCTCCCTGATGAAACAGGGCAGGAATGACCCAGAGCCCAGGAAAGAGAAGGGGTAGGGCAGGTAACCGAGTCAAAGGGACATAATTCAAGCACACACAACTTGACATTTAAACAACGCTACTTCATTGTCCAGAACTGCCCCGTCAGCGTGAGCTGTACTCGAGGTATGTGGAACAGGTAAAAAGCACACAATTCTGTTCACTGCTGAAACTGGGACAAAAAGTATGTAAGTATGTGATTCTCTTTGCTTGGTTTTGAACCTTGCACTCTCTAGAATCAATCACATCCATGTGGAGCACTGAAACAGGGAAAATCCTGCTATTACTGCTTCCAATTTATTAATAATGCTACATCCTGAGATGTGTGGTCCTTGTTTTGAAACATGCTAGCTGTAGTCCCTGCATGTATGCCCTCATTCTGGTGTGATTTGGGATTAATACATGAGCAGGAATCACAGCCATTAGTATCACAAACGGAATTATTTTCACCTCAGGCACAAAGTAACATGCAGAAATGGCAATTCGATTTAACAATATCGAGCCAAGTGCAAGGCATTGCTTTTCACATACTACTGAGCACAAAACATTTAAGTAAGTGTATCAGCAGGATGTGTAAGCACAAAATCAAAACTCTTTAAAGGATTTTTATGTAGATAATCTGATATATCTGGAGAAGGTAAGATACCCTCTACCCCATCTTGACAAAGTTTGTCTATGCTCCAGTAAGAGGAGAGGGATGAAAGGGCTGTGCAGTTGTGCTCAGAGAAAATGCGGCAACTCCCACAACAGGTTAATGCAACTGAGGTGAACAGCCCGTCCTCCTCGCTCAGCACGAGGCAAGTAAGATACTTCTCTCACATCACATTCCAACTCTGAGCTATGGAGGATGTCTTTCAGCAGAAGACACTTGTGCCCCAATTGCTTGCACGAATCTCACTTTCAGGATAGCAAGTTATACTTAAAATCACTTACAGGCAAGATAAAAAAAGCATATAAATATTTGTAGCTTGTCAAAACATGCAAGATTGAAGGAAAGCCACATAGTAACAAGTTAAGAGTTTTAAGAGCTTTCTTTGTATTTGCAAGTTGCCTATAAGTGAAAATCCCAAGTAATTTAGGAGGTTCTGTTGTGGTCTGTGGAATTATCCACTTTTATCCTGAGCTGTTTCTTTCTAAAGCCAGAGGTTTTGACAAAGGGTTTCTGTTCTTTGATTGGGCAATTCTTATAACAAGGCTTGTCACCTTTACTGTGCTCTTCACAGTAAAAGAACACCCTTGTTAACACCACCGTGTACAGAGAATAAAGAGGTCTAAAAACTGCAGACCTCCTCTGGTTCTGCCGTAGCTGCAGCCATTCGGCCCTGGAGAGCCAAATGCCCATAGTCATTGGTCATTTGCGATGCAAGTCCTCCCAGCTCCTCCGGGTTAGTAACCGACTTAGTCATCTGAAAAAAGAACACAGGCAAGAGAAACAGAAAATTGACAGGCATGAGAATAACTTGTTAATACACCCCAGATTAGAAGCACACCCATCTGTTTGGCCACGCTGATAAAATGGGGATAAAATACGCTTGCCATGGAAGGGATGTGTCCTCCAGCAAGAATTCCAGAGGAAACTCAAGCAAACATGCTTTATTAGAGTCATGGCAACTGGGCAGTTGCTGCAGATACGGAGGAATCCAAGAGCAGCAGTTAGAGCCAATACTTCACTCTTTGACACAGAAGGGCCATTGGCCAGGTACAGTTATTCAGATTGGGAAGGAAAGTGGGGTGTGTCACAGCCACCTTATTTTGTCAGAGGTGAGCCAATCCCCATCAGCCTCAGCTGAGACATGGAAGCATGGAAATGGAAAAAATCTGAGGATGCAAAACATATCTCAGATGAGGGAACAGGACGGAGAAGAAATAGGCAGGATGACACAGAATGTCTCAGTAGAATGTCAGTATAAATAACTGAATCTCTCTTTAGAAAATTCCTACCTTTTAACAGAGATAGTTCTTCTGTCTCAAATTAATTTAAGTAAAAGCAACAGAGGTCCATTCCTGGGACAAAACTAGTTTTAGACAAATTTCTACTGTCATAGATAGCAGAATCATGGACCTGTCTTGACTGCAAAAGCAATCGACTCTGTGAAAAATCCTGTCTGTAGCACTTATGAACAATCACCTCAACTCTCTCAAGAACAAATTAGCAACCTCTGTACTGTTCCAAGGGAAGATACATTATGCATTACTGTGAAACAAGTCAAGAAAAATCTCAATTCAACAGGTGTCACTTTTTTCTTTTTTTAAACCCAGGTGAGTCACAGAAATGAAAGAAAAGGACAGTGTAGGATGTTGATCTGCATTAATTCATTAAGCATTATAGAGCTCTGAAGACACTGATGTTATTTCACTGGCTACTTGAAACAGTAAGTGTGAAAAAGTATTGCAAAGTCATTGATAAACAAAAGGTGGCATTTCAGCCCAGTTAAATGGGCTGATGAAAAAGCATGTGGTTTTCCTTTTATTTCTCCTCAAAAATAAGCCAAATAAAGAGCTTTTGTGCAGAAGAGCCACCATACAATCCAGCACTCCTCCTGTAGAGGACCCCTCCACGATCACACCACAAAGATGCAAAAGTTAAATCGACAAGATCATCACTCTTTTTGCTCCATTACCCCAAAAGAGATAAGGTTATTGCAAATTTGATGATCAAGAGTGTCTCAACACCGCGCAAATAATTCCATGTTCCTTATGTACACAGAGTTTGGACCCTGTTAAGGTAATTTCTTACCATTTCCTGTGCTGTAACAGCAATGGCTTTAGAATATTTCACCACAGTGGTCTGATAATCAACAAATGTTCCTTTTGGATCTGGAGGTGTACCTTCATCTAACTGTAAGACAGAGGGAAAAACACAGCATTAAAAAGTCACAATAAACAGCATACTTTACAGGCAATAGTAAAATTGTATTATATATTCATTCTACGATCTCCTCTCTCTCAAGATATGCAAGTGAAAATAGGGCACCAGGATGTACAAAGAAGCTCAGAAAACACTTGAGCCCAGGTTATGAGCATGGAAGATATAGAGAATGTACAGTGCAAAGTACAGTTTTTGAGCATGAGGTTTGCTTCTCATGCAAGGTCAAACAATCTGCTCTTCTCAGCTAATAGAGAAAGGAAGGTGCAACAGTTACAAATCAAAATGTTCATGACAGAAGATAAGGTAAGACTGCTTTATGTGGTAAAGTCTTCAATCTTTAGGTCAGGATAGAAAGACCGAAATATTTGGATTGTACTTATGTACACTTTGCAATTATACATCTCCAGTAGAATGCATTACAAAGTATAGCAGAGCATTTCAGGCTTTGACATCATCTTCTCTGAAAGTAACTTGCTTCAAGGTTGGCCTGCTGTTCATTTAAGAGACTAACATGAAAGATAAGGGGGAAAAAAAGGAAGCAAAAATAAGAGGTCACTTGACCTAAGATGATAGTTAAATGCCAGAATATTACTGAACAAACTATTTCGTAGGAATTCTACCGATCAGTACCATGTAGGCTGGAAATGTGAGCACCATGGCCCACATCAGTTTTGTTTTACAATATGCAGAATCAAATAATCTTCAGGTTTCCTGTGACAACATTTCACGACTGACCACTAAATCAGCACCAGTTTGTCCAAAGCTCTGCAATGTGGAACAGCTTTCAAGCACAAAGTGAGAAAGGGGTCCATTTCTACGCTCACCTTGGTCATTGCCTCTGCAATTGAGTCTACCATACCTCCAACCATGCCAACCTCACTTGCAGCTTCATTTAAAGTGACCATGATGTCATCCACAGCCTCCTTCATCAGCTGTGCAGCCTCAGTGATGGCATCGTGAGTATGAGATGCCTGGAGGACACAGAATGAGAAAACCAAGATAGTCAGAGGATGTTCTCTCTGCAAAACAATGTGTGAATCAGAAGCATAAGAAATTAAAACAGTAAAGGCACTGAAATCAACACTTCTGGGCAAAGATGACAAGTAAAACACTGCAGCAAAGCAGACAGAACAAAACTTAATATCTCCTACAAGGAGCTGTGGCACACAACACTTTCAGCCTCAGGTGCCACAGTATTTTTAAATGTCCTCTAAAGACGGCGGCTCTCTGTGAGGCGCAAATCACACCTGAGTTATGAATGGCTGTGTAATGCTGCTCTTTCCTGGCAAGGGTCCCCATCCCATTGGGCCATGCACCAGACAAGCCCTGGTTTTTAACCATTTGCTTTCTCTATGAGAACCTAGATTGCTGCTGTCATACCCTGACTTTGTGGTCCCTGAAACGATGCTGTGAGAAGACTGGAATCCTGTCTTGGAGAAATGTTTGTTCACTCTCAGGAGACATCAGGAGAGCTGTCACTGGCACTTTGACTGCAAACATATTCTTTGACTGTACAGCAGGTACGTGCTGGGTTTCCTGCCATACTTGCCTTCCTCTCTCACCCTTAATGCCACACAACCACCTTACCTTGGGGTTTCCTCCCCCTTCTTTGGCAGCATACAGTATCTGTAAGGCAGATTCTGCTAGAGTCTTGCTCTGGTCCAACACAGTCATCTGTTGCTGATGATTCAGTGTCTTGGATGCCACACCAACTGCAGCTAAAACAAGGGGTTCGAAGTAACTTGCCAGCTGTGTTACCTAAGAAAGCCAGAACAATCCCAGAAATCCATTAACCACACTTCCCAGGTGAAACAGAAAACACGTTCCCTGTTTACCATTGGGATGTGGGCTAGCTCAAGGAGCACAATGCTTCTGCACTGTACAGCGTTGGGTTTGGATCATGTGCCCAGGGATTGTGTCTCCCCTCACTGTCCAACTCCTTTGCAAAGCCACGTGTCTCCTCCTCCAGAAGCACATGGTCCCTTGAGGTTACATGTTCAAGACTGTCACAGGAGTCACATGCTATTCAAGAGCATCCCTGAAAAGCATCTCCTCTGGGCAAGGGAGGAGCCTCTCAATCTCTGTTGCCTCTACAGTTTTTACTCTCAAGCATATACAGGATGAGAACTTGCTATGTGAGAAACTTCTAAATCTTGCAATAACCATGGTAAATATGCCTTTGGTATATGCATTCTAACATTTGTTTCTTTGGACAGACATCCTACAAGCATGAGTTTGAGTCTACTTACACTCCATATAACAGAGGAATACATTTACACAAAGCCCCTAACCAAAAACCTCAATAAGAATATCTCTCCTCTGGCCCAAAATGTAAAAAGGTTTATTTGGTATTGGCTCCGAGTATTTGAAAATTCCATTTTTTTTCTCATTACAAATGTGTTCTTCTGCTCTTCCATAGGAAGAGAAACTGCCATGAAATTGAGGTCTTCCCTAACATTCAGCTGTCCAAGATTTCACAGGCCTTTGTCATGGCAGCACAGTACCTTGTGCCCCAGCTGAGCTGCCTCTCCCCGAGCTGCAGTGGCTATGGGATCGATGAGGTGGCCAATTTCCTGTACAACTGACGTCAGCTGCTCCTGTAGAGCCTAAAAGAAAGAGAAATTGTCAGTTGCTATCACAGCTATTCTCTCATCCAGTTGTACCACAATGGAAGAGAGTCCGACAATCGCCCTCGGACGAGCCAACATCCTCAAAGCTGTTCAAGTGATCCACTATGGCAGAATGCAGAAATCCACACTGCTAGTTCCTCACATACTGGCTCATTTCTTCTCCCTTATCCTCTTTCAACACCAGCAATCCTGAGATGGGCCTGTTCCTCTTAGGTTTATATGACAAACCTGAGGAGAGAGTGCTGACAGCAGCCAGCTCAGGGCTAGGTGTCCTTTCTCACTGCAATACGCTCAAAGGCCCCCTGACACCTCCCAAGCTATTTTTGCCCTGACAAAGATTTAATATCACTGCACCAATCAGAAAACTGTCAGGAGCACTGATTTAAGTGTGAATAAACATTTTTTCAAAGCAGAAAATACAATGCAAGAACAAAAAACTCTGCCACAGATTTCTGAAGCAAGTACAATGGCAAAGGAAAAATGTCACATCTCTGAAGGACAGAGATGAGGAGTGACCTCCTGAATACAATCTGCAGGACAGGAATAAACATATTAAAAGCATATTAGTGGCCTGGTCAAGAATAAATACTGGCTTTTAATTCAGAGGCACTTGATATTTTGGCAGCCATCAGGATTAAGGTCACTCTCATGATAGGCAAGAGAAAAAAAAATATTTTTGCCCTTTGTTATATTCCTTTACCGCTTTATAACTGCCATTTTTGGTAACATTTACTTCAGTTCAACATGGTGAATACAATAACTTCATTTCAATTAAAATGAATTATAATGTATTTCCTGCACTGACTTCTTTTGCACAGCTTCATTTGGTCTGACATGTTTCTAGTATGCAGTGTTACAGCCCAAAGAAACCACTCCAATAAACACGTACTTTCAAGAAACAACAGTATGAAAAGATGAGAATCTCAACATGAGTTGAGACACTGAAGAGGGCAGAGAAGGAAGCTTTCTTAAAGTGAACATATCAACATCAACTTCAAATTTCACTTATTAAAGGACAAACTAGGCATTAAGAATAAAGAACATTGACATTTATGTCATTGGATTTCTAGGAATAGACCAGCTTCAGAAACAAATTTATTAAGAATCTTCAGAAACTAATCCTGGCTTCCACATGGCAAGGTATCACAAAAGCTCTATCAGTCTGTCATATCAGCATAGGAAGTAAGAGTAATAAGTGGGTGGCAGTAAAAAATAACTACTTTCACCCCTACTACTCCCTGGTGATTTTGGGATCTTTGAAGAAGTGATGCAATTTTTTCTGTGTATGACTTTGCCTAGAAAGACCCCAGTAAGGACCCTTCTCCTCTCCCTGGCAGTGGATTGTGCTGTGATTGAGCAGCAGGGTGTCCAGCACTGCTCTGTTTGTGCCTGTGCTCTCTGCCTCACCTCCACGGAGATGTCATCCCTGGTGGCCAGGCTCTGGCTCACAGCAGCGAGCGAGGCCTGCTCAATGTCCCTGATGCATCTGTTGATCCCATCGATGGAGAGATCACATTCTCGCTGCCCTGGGGCCTTGTCCCTGCAAGACAGAGACACTCAACTGAGCATGGTGGCAAGGAGCAGGGTCTTTCCTGAATGCACACAGGACCACTTAAAAAAAAAAAAAAANTCCCACATATTGCATGTTGGTACATGATCTGCATGGAGGTAATATTACCTAGTGTTCATTTTCCACAGCATTCTTTATTACATTTATGTTAGAGTGAATTGGGGGTGGAACCAGAGAAGGAGAACAGAATACAAACACAGAACAGCCCTGTGCTGCAGGGTGCTGCAGTCATCAATTATGATTAAACACCCAGTGTAATTGGGGAGATATTGTGCATCACAGAGTAATTTCCATCAGTGAAAAATAACACAGTGCTAATGGCCATATGGCATTTTTCTTTATGAACAGTTGCTCAATTACTACAAAAGACATACCTGATGGAGGTAATAAGACTCTTGATAGAATCTGAGACTGTATGGGAATGCCCTGCTAGTACAGACCACATAGGAGGGTCTTTGGGATTGATAGCCAGAGAACGGGCAGTTTTGATCAATAAAGATGAGCTCTCCAACATTGTCTTAGCAGAAACCAGAATTGGCTCCTGTGCTTGTGACCCCTGTGGTCAGGAAGGCATAAGAACAGAAAGAACATCTGAATTATTATTCAAGTTCATCCACACTTTCTGCTCCTAAAAGTCTATTTAATTAACAGCATTAAAATGGAATTATAATCTTCTCCATTGTACTATTATATTCACAGATAGTCAACACAGAAATAGAACAAAAATAATCAGTTCAACAGCTTTCTCTGAAATATACTTAAGAAACATGTCTCAAATTAAGAAATGCATTTTCCAGCTGAGAAACAAGAGAAACAGTGACTTGTCTAGTTGCAGACTGCAGAAATATCATTGAAAATACACTTTGTCACAAAAATTCTTGTCATCAACAGATGTGTCCTTTCCCCAGTCAGACGACTAACTCTAAGTGATGACTGATGACTCTTGACTGGGCTATCATCTGTGTATCTATTTTACTGCCAATAATCTGATAAACCCAGGTACCACAGACCTGGAGGGCACACTTAGATTTCAGTTACAGCCCCACAGCTGTAAGATTGCAACAGCTACTGCATCATCTGACACTGCCATCTGGATCAGAGCCTGACAAAAGCAGGAAGCAGCCCTTGGAGGACCAGTTACAAGACATTTCCTCTACTCAAAAGCTTTTACAGAGCTTGAGGGGTTTGCTTTTTTATCTCTTTTCCCTGAGAAAAAAAAATGCAAATCCAACGAATCCTTTATTAGTCTCTTCACATTCTACTCTGCTGTAGTTACACAGTTCGAGGATGAAGAACTTGTGGACAAAAGGGAAAAAATCCAGCAACATCCCATTGATTCTTTTCAGAACTAACTAGGTTCCATTTGTTAAAACTGCACTTTAAAAGGGAAAACAAAGGGGATATTTACTATTGTATTTCATGGAAGGATCCAGCTACTAAAACATGCAAATCACCTGTGCTATATGGCTTTACTAACAGCAGACTTGCAGCACTTACTGTAGCCAAACTGTGCATCCTACTGGTAGAAAAGCCAAGCTCAGAGGTTAAACATGAGACAGCAGAATGCCCTGTGAACACCCAGAAACCCAAGGAAATATTCTGGGGTCTTTACACTCACTCTCTCCCAACATGTGATTAATTCAACATTTTCAGCTTTTGGAGGATGGAAATGCAGTATCCTGCCTTACCTCAGCGCTGATCTGTGCTGGGATGCTGACAAATTCTGGGTTTGAAGCAAATGCTGTCAAATTTTCCACAGCCTCTATTAAAGGTGCAGTGGCAATTCTGCACTTGTTGCGGTTCTCCTCAGAGAAATCTCCATCCAGTGCCTGGAAATGAAATCAGGATTGAGCTCTGTCTAAATGGGTTTCTTTAGCAAAATTGAAGGAAGATGGCTTAAGTCTTCCTAGTTTTAAACCGCTACATGTTGACAATATTTGAAAGCTCCTTCACAAACAAGATTGATGCAAAGAATGTGATCTTGTAGGGGTGTGTTTCCTTCCTCAGTTTAGGTTACTGACCCTAAACTTTAAACTGCTGCAGGTTTTCTGTCACTGCACTCTGACGAGTCTCTCAAGTCTCTCTCCAATGAGACTTAAGTTTCTCAAGTGTCCCAGAACCTCACATTCCAAAGCGTGGAAGGGGCTAAACTCCCACCTTTTTGTGGTTTGTGGAGGTGGCTGTTTCCTATGGACTGATTTTGAAAATTTTTAGTTATTTCTGTTTTAAGCAAACCAGTAATATATTGTTCTCATTTTCACACAAGTTAACCGATCTCTCTCACAATCTCAGAACAAACATTTCAGCTAATGAAATCAGATTAGACTGATTAATCGCTTCCAGAAGGGTTCAGAATTGTGAATTCTCCACAGCTTCACAAGTATTACTTCTGCTTGCATGAAAAAACCTATCCCCTACCAAATTGCTGGAAGCAATCTGGAAAATAAAAGGTTACTATTAACAGAAGACTACTAGCAACATAAATGGCTTCTGTTTGGTTCCCACTATTATTTATTTCCTTTTTTTTTCCCTCTATTGATAAGTTAAAGCTGTCAGAAACAGCTCCAAAAACCTCCATATACTGAGGAACTTAACACCATTAAAAACCTTCACATTCAGTTGTTTGCAGATTATTCTTATGGTGCAAGATCATTAAATACATCAATCCCATCATACTGGATGGGCCAGCTGCCTCTCCTAATATTAAAACTACCCAATTTTTTTCAACTTGAATTCAGCAGTTACGCCATTGAACATGTTTTCCAATTCAGAGCTTCAAAAATTTAATTAGTGATTTTTTAAACCATGTATATACAAGCATGTAAAAAGATATTTCTAACTGTTCTGATTTTGTCTCAACAGAGGGGGAAAAACCAAACCAAAAAACCCTCTAAATCACATAGGAAGAAGAAAGCACAACTGAGCAGCATTTATACCTTGATAGTTTTAACCAGGTTAGCAGTGCTGTTTGCAACTTCCTTGGCAGATTGCACAAAGTGTCTCTTGGCAACAGGATTTGCTGTTTTTGATGAAGCAATGCGACAAGCGTTGCACAGAGCAGACGTGTGTTTAGCCACGATGGTGGCAGCTGATAAGACCTGTAAAAACCAGCACAGAACAGGCACAATGTCAGAGGGGTGGGACAGCAACCACACTGCAGCTCTGCAACATCAGTGTCCAAAGCCAGGCAACAGAGTCAAACCAAAACACCTTGGACTGGACAGGAACAAAGCAAAGTCCCGTGTCCCAACAGGGATGGTGTCCCTGCAGTCCTCTGCAGTTACCTGGGATGGGCTGCTTGCTGGATCCACCAGGTTCTGGCAAGCCATCTGGATTGCTTGGTTGGCACGGGCAAACTGAATTGGGTCAACGAGACCCTGCTGACCAGCCTGGCTGTTTGGATCTGAGATACCGACCAGGTAAGCAGCCTACAAATGGGGAAAAGAAGAAAACAATCCTAATAAATCATTCTAATTCTGTCTAGGATCTCTGGTAAGCTGGCCATATGTCATAGCACATGGTGGTCAGAGATTATTCAGAAATCATACTGTGAAATACAATTACCATTTGTTTTAGCAATACATCACCAGAATCCACTGAAACCAAGGAAATATACCCTTACACTTGAGAAATTTAATTAGTTGAAACAAAACTAATAGTCACTGTTTAGACAACTGCTATCCCTGAAAACATTGCTTGTCACTTGCACAGCCAATGGAGAGAGCTTTAAAGATTATAGGTACTGGCAAATTATTTACTGTATTAACCATGGTTGGAGGCAGTGGAGGTTTTTGTCAAGACTACAAAAGCAAGCCAGCAAAGGCACTTCTGCTGAGTGCAGGTCCCATCAGGCCTGCAGCTGCTGGTCTCACTGCAGCCCAAGGTGTCTGATGGCCAACCTTACTTCCTCTCTCAGTTATAAGTTTCATGCTTCTCAACAGCCACAACTTATCTGAACTGTCACAGTCATCTGTGAAGATTCCTCATATCTATTACAGATACAATTATATGTCACCTTAATATGCCAGTAAGGCAACTCAGAGTTAGATGTGGAGGAGATTTAGTCGATACCAAGGCATTAAACATTTGGGGAAATCAAGAAGAGGTTTTCAGATGCAGAGCACGATCCCCCACAGCCAAATTCTTCACCAAGGTGACTGTATCAGCTCTTTATAGTTCACTCAGTTATCAGATCAGTGAAACCACAGAGATCAGACCATAATTTATTGTAGCAGTTTAAGAATTTTGGTTATTCCAAAAGTATCTGAATAGCTGAAACAGGTTTCTTTTTAGTTCCAGTCTCTGAAATTTGTAGTGCTCCTTAAGAACAGATTAGAACTAGATCAACTAGAATTTGATTCATTACTTTTAATGGTGGATTTTTTGTGCATTTCTCTATGATATAATAGTTCTGAGCTTGAGCTGCAAACATGAATTCCATATGCTGCAGCTTTGCTTTATCCTCAGCAAAGCTTCCTTCTAGATGGCATTTCCCTTCCTTAGAAAATACGCATGTTATTGCACTCTGCTCCTCCTGCAGTTTGTGCAATTTCTGTGATGTACACAGAATACACCATGTAATACAAAGTCATCACTTACTTGACCACAGGGAAGTGAATTTCAGATTTACAAACCCAGAACATGAGCTCGCTAAAAAATAATAACTTAATTGCTTTACAGCCTTCAGTCTCTTACCTGAGCTGCTGCCTCTGTGAGGCCACAAAGAGCCTTGGATGCAACTCCAACACATTCTCCAAAGACCAGAAGATCCCCAGTTTTTGCATTCTGGGAAATGCCTGCCATTGATTCTCCAAGAACCTCAGAAATTAAAAAACAAAGTTATCTTCCAAATATGCATCCCTATCACTTAGAGGCAAGCAATCGCTGGCCTGAAACCAATTCTGGCCCACAAACTCCCTGTACTTGGCTTCCAGAATTTTTAGACTTCACTAAACTGGGCACATTCCTCTGTGTGGTGTGAGGGATCAGGCATTCACACTGACACTGGACTGACAGGGAACATAAGGACTACTGCACTCAAATGACTAAGAGGGTACAGAATTACCCCTCATTAATTTTGCTGTCATCCATTAGTCATAACAGCTAACCTGGCACTAGGTGCATTTCACAGACTGCAGAACATGACAGCCTGCATGACAGTCCTGCAGATGCTGTTGACACATACAGGATCATCTTTGTAACCAAACTCACTGAAGCTCAGTGGGAATGAAACTGCACCTAGACTTCTGGAACCATCTTAGTGTCAGAATGCACACGAATTCCCACATTATGTCCCACTGAATTCAGTTCACTTGGCTTTAAAATTCAAAATGAGCTCTGACTGCAGTAGAGCATTAGATGCAAGATCACACACACACACATCCGCTAGGTACTTTTTTTCAGAGAAGAAGGAATATGAGACAATTCCAACAAATCAAATAATAAGGACACAAAAGCCAGCTTCAAAGGAAGATGTACAGCACAGTTTGATTAAAAGTAACTGAAGAGGTTTCCCACAGGTTTTCTGATGTGGTAGGGTGTCTGGACTGCTCAGACATTTGGCAAAGCTGTTCTGCACAGAACAATACAATGGGATTTCATTGCCAAGCCCTCGCATTCATGCTTTGGGCTGTTCTAACATAGCTGCAGTCAAAATACAGCACCCGAAAGTATGACATGCTGTCTAGTGCGCAGGAGAGGAAGGGAGAGAGGAAAAGCTTTCAGAGCATTGTGTACCAGTCACTTAATTAAAAATTTCTTACTGAGGCAATACACCTTCTAAGTGAACAAAACTTGAAATTACCTGTAAGAGACCTATCTCAGGCAGAGTTTATCAAGGAGTGTAGCAGACATTTTAACTATAAACACTGACTGCACCTCTAACATTCAATATGCATGTGGAAACTTTTGAAAATCCAAACACACTTTATAACTGACACAGAGCTGGGAAAAAGAAATTACCTTTGAGTTTTCCATTACACCCTCAATACAATCAAAATATGAGAGATCGCTCACAGGTTCATTTGGGTTATCCAGCATTCCCTTAACTGTCTGAAATAATGAAAGAAACTGATTATTGACAGAGTCTGAAACACTGAGCTGAGAAGAACACAGAGCATCACGCCAATTCTGCTTATCCCAGTGTAATCTTACACGTTTGTCTGCAGCAAGCAGCCAAAGCTACACGCTCCCCGAGGGTGTGCCATGCAGGAAACCGCACCCGACAGGAACTGAGCTCTGGGAATTCCATGTTTGTGCACCACCAATCTCTTGGAAGTTCAGGTTCACCTCGTGTTTGTGATGAGTGATATATGGTCAGAGGTGCTCAGTTTGACATGAGGCAATCTGGTTTTCTGTCAGGTGTCAACAGTGTAACACATGTTTTCAGTACTACTTTAAATTTCATAAACAGATTTAAAGAAGGGATAGAAAAAACAGCTGCCATTTGTTGAGCACTGCCTGGAAACACAAAGGGTTACCGAACTGAGTACACATCCACCACCTGCCTGCCTCTTACAGTGCCAATAGATTCCCCCAACAGAGGAAAATGTTCTGTCAGGAAACTACATATAGTTGGGTTTAATTTCTTTTTCTGAGGTGATTCTGAGTTCCGAAAATAACAATGTGACAATCAGTCACACATTCACTGAGAAGAATGAATGCAATTAGATAACAAAACTTGTAAAAAGCTGCAAAATGCAGGAGGCTAATTCTTTTATACATAAAAATATTTGTAGCACACCTTTTTTCAAGTCTTAAGGAACACTATTTTACTGCCAAATATCATGCAGAAAAGACTTTTAATCCTTCTGATGAAAGTGAAATCAATTAAGTAGAGAAAGATACTTGCAGCTGTATCTGACATTTGCTTTCCACCTAAAGGAAATCAAGGCATGATTTTAAACACTTGGACTTTTTTTGTAACACAGCTTCTAACTTTAAGATATTACGGAGATACCTACAGTATTTTAACAGCTCAGCTATTGCTTTGTAAAAGTTTGTCTTAAAGCCTTACAGCAATTAAAAAAGAAAAAGAAAAGAAGGTGAAGATGTGGCATCTAGAAAGCAATTTCCATTTGTCTTCCGTCTGTCAGTTCTCACTAACATTGTAGCATCTCTTCATGTTGTGCTCTATTAAATAACAACTTGAAAAGCAAACAAGGTTCCTACAGCAATTACACTGCTTTGGAGACAGAGACCTTCAGAATATAAGGAACAGAACAGCAAAACACAAGCCAGCACAAATCTCCCACTAACATACAGTTGCAATTATTTAAAATTCAAAATTTTAAACAACAACACCTGTGGTACTTTTTTCAGCTGCAATTCTGCACAAGTTTAGCTACCTTATGGAAGGTTAGACAATAAAGTCCTCCCTAAAAACAGTTTTCCAGAGTCTCCAAAGAAGACCACAGAGACAGTATGGACAGTATCAAATCCATGCTGAGACACACTCTTTCTACAGAAACAATGATTCTTAGTAGTTAAGAAGCCTTGGAAAGACTAGGAATAGTACGTGATGACTTCAGGAAATGAAGGGAAGAAACAAAAGTTTAATCACTGTAAAGAGAAATTAAAAGTTAAGACTTCTAAAATTTCATTGGTTTCTCCAGTTACTTTGATGTGAGTCTCCAGTCTGACTTCAGGACTGTTTCCTTTTACCTTGGTTTCCCTTTTTCCAGAAATTAATCTAATTCCATATATCCAGGCTTTTCTCACTAACACTCTCTCTCTAGGAAGTTCAAGATGCCACAGATCTTCCTTCTGCCCTTTGCTGGCCCTGCTCTCAATCCATGCCAGCATGTGCCATTCTGTGCTATTGGCACAGAACCCTCTGCAAAGACTTTGAAGGCTATTCTGCCCTACATTTCTCCTCTAAGCTCTCAGTTTTCCATGGCTCATCAGCTGGAAATTCTCACCTTTCACATCCCTGCCATTTCACCGATCTCTCCCCATTAGTGTTTCAGGAAGTCCTGAGGAATAGCACTTCATCCCCCCTGCTTGCTCCTGTACATTACAGCCTGATTTCCTGGTTTCTATTCTTTGGATTTGCTGCCGCTCCCTGTGACCAAGGAGAGAACACTTAGGAAGCTAAGAATTCAGAAGGGCAAAGTGGCTCCTAGGGGAACTCCTATAATATTTTGGGATGATAACCAGTGACTTGCATATTAAGAAAACTCACAATATCTTGGAATGACTTCTGTATCCTTGTGATACTAAGGGCTAGAAATAAAAAGTTTAATGGTATTTCATGCTCTCGACACAGGCCAGTCACCCCTTGATGTTTTGACCTTGACAGTAAACAACAAATATCTAGCTTAAATTAAAAGATTATTTCCTACTGCTGAAAATGGCTCTGTCTATGATCAGTGGAGCTCTTTCAACTGACCCATTATTTAGCCAACCAAACCTTTCACTCAGGACCAAGAACGTATCTTGCAAGAGCCTGTATTGACACACACATCCTATCAGTTTGACAGGGAAGGCAGAAACAAGGCATTAAAAATCTACACTAAGAAAGGTCAAGGTAGAAGATTGCAAACATCATCCTAAAGTGGGATGTCAGCAACAACATCTAGCAAGCAGAAGAACTGAGATATTGCAGCTCCCTCCAGTGCACTGGTGGTAGTAGAAACGTCCATCTTGCCATTATTCTTCCTTAAGTAATAGTAAGCATGAATAATAGGGACTAAACTTTATCTTTGGAGGGCAGGACAGAGGAGATGGGGACAGGGTAGCAAATTTCATTCTGGCCAAACCTACAACATATTTACATGGGTTCCATGCTCACCTTGTACACACTTAAAAGCCCTGCCACAGATATCAAGTGAGAAGACAGTAACAGGAGCTATTCAGACACAGAATACAAGGGAAACAAACATGTGGGGCCCACTTTTATTTATAAGAACTTTTGAAATATAGTAATACCTCCAGTTCTCTGAGTGCATTATCACATTCCTTCTGCCCGGGAGCTTGTTGGGTGCACAGTGTGATGAGCTGGTTTATACTCTCAGTCACAGCTCTGGGGAAAGTAGGAGGAAAAAAGGTGGATTTTAAAGTTGAACTATTCCTCTTAGCAAAACTTTTGTCATTAAATGTATGCTGCATAAAGATATAAAACTTGGACCATCGACTACATGGCTGAGCCTGGCAGCCAAACTGGTGGCACCTCTGGGAAAACACTGGTGACAAAGGACAGAAGACCATGTGGCAGCAGGCCAAGCCAACTTATTACATTGGCACAGTGACGTAGTGTAGCTGCTAAAAGGTATTTCAGCACTTCTCCATGTCTCATATTAACTGAATAATTTCTTAGCTACCACCCCAGAAGCCCTAAAGGATCCAGAAACAAATGTCTGGTATGGAAAACAATGGTGGAATGTAAAGTAAATGTTATTTTACCTTTCTCTAGCAAAGTCTTCTATCTTGTCTGACATACTGTAATATACACAATTCTGCTATATATCTCTATAGTCTCTTAGCAAATTGGCCTTTTTTCTCTTTAACTAATAACTGATATTCTCCCATAGGTTTATATCCACAGAGAACAAGTTATGCAAAGGCATTATGTTCCTATGGGAGGTCACAGGTCTTGGACATAGGCTGAACCTGACATAAAACAAAAAACTATCTGTCTTTCTGATGAATGCTCTGATAATAGGCAAAATTCATTACAACTACATTCATTTCAGACTCATGACTAACAATCCAGGAAAGTGGCATCTAGAAGAGAAAATCAGTGAAATTGGAGTGCATGGAGAATATGCTTTCCTCTGGCCTTGGAAACTGAATGGCATTTGCTTTATTTTCCCTTTCAGAAAACAGGTACTTGATAACTTATCAATAACATGATTACCTGGATGGATGGTATCCTACTGTTACAAAAGGAAACAGGATGTGCTAATTAACATTTAACATGTTCATATTTGAAGGCAAAAAGAATGGAAACTAATAGACATACTTGTTTAACTGAGATTCCTACCCTTTTCAGCAGCTTTGGTGTCCTTGTGGAGGACCTGGTGTTCACCTGCTGAACATCAGTGATTTCTATGCATCAGAAAATAATCATTGCATACAAACATAGGAATATATGACAAAAATTGAAAGTTCTGTTCACTCCCAGAGAAACTTCACACTCCCAGAGAAACTTCACAGAAAGATATCTTGTCTTGTCTCAGAGAGTATCAGCAATTGAAGAGAGAGAATTATCAGCTTCGTAGAGGAGGCTACATGGTCTCACAAATATCATTATTACACACCACGTACCTCTCCCAGGAATCCATCCAGTGTACAAACATTACTCTGAAAACCATTTGGACACCGTGGAACCAGGAAGGTGGCCTCTCAAACACAAGTCCCAGAGTGGAAGAGGACTGCTAGGACTTTAAAGGTCAATTCTGTTTTCATCAAATACAACACACGAATATTTGGACCTTGCAGGGAACTCAGCCAGTGCTGCAGTCCTGTCAGAGGTGGTCAAGAAAAACGCCTCCACAAGGAAGACAAAACTACTGAAAAAGTTAGTGTCTCTTACAGCTGGTGCAAATGGGGAACAAAACCAACAAAACCCCCAGACTAATCACAGTATCATATATGATGAGAGAAAAATGAGAAGAAAAGCTATCTTACAATAAGGAAGCTGTGCCTCTTCTTTCATTTTCATAAGAGAGAAAGTACAAATATTTGACTCTGATCATATCATAGCAGGGAAAGAGAAGAGAGCCCTGGCAAGCTTGTCACAAGCCAGAACAGAGGATCTGAGAAGGGAAGTACAGTGTCTCCTTAGCACCTTAAACACAAACTGAGAGCTGGTGCAGTATTTACTTCCCACAGGTATGTGGTGTCTGTGTAAGGTCTCATACATGCACACACAGAGAACAGCTAAAGGCTCGACCTGGCTCACCTCCCTTTTTCTACTACATGCTTCCACAGAGGGAATACCAACCTGGCAGGGACTTATAACTACCTGGATTTCATTGGGGTGAAATTCCTCTACACTCCAATCAGGAATGCTCCAAGCCTAAAGCAGAAATCTGGAGCAGTTTGATGCTGCAGCAGTAACAAAATCTCATGTGACTCCTTCACTTTTAAGCAGCCTGTCTTTGGTTATCTATAATTTTCATAGATGCTATTTATTTCCAGGGAGACAAGACAGATGTAATTTTCTTTTTAAACAAAATACAACAACTACTACAAGTAAAGTAGCATTAAGTTCTTAAGGAAGCTCTTTACTGAGGGAGTGGATTATAATCCTTAAAATACGGGTATGCTCCACTGAAGAAATGTAGCATCTAACCCTTTCAAGCATTCCTGATCATACACACATGCACACTGTTAGTGATAGGTAGCTATGGTTTTTAAGCACATTTTATCTAAGAATATTACTCAATTTCTTTTCTTTCAGGGATTGAGAAGCTTAATGTTAGCTATTGCCTTGTCAGAACACAGATGGTGAGAAAACAGTAAGTAAAATAAAATACACTGGTTCCTTTCAAAAACCAGGCCAAGTCTTCAAATGCTAGATTCTATTTCCACCAAGGGTAACAAGTTACACCAGTTGAGGAACTACTCCAACATAAGCAACTCTCCTCTGGCCTACTTCCATTTAAACAGAACTACAGGTTCCAACCACTCACTTAACTGGCAATAGCAGAAAAATATATAAGCACAATATAAATACCATAGAGAAAAGCAAATATCTCAGGAAAACAAAGCAAGCAACACATCCTTACCTTGCTGCTGCGGCTAAGAGGTTCTTGGCATTAGGAGCTCCGGGATCAACAGACAGAGACTTGGCAGCCAGTAACAGCTTGCTGGAAGCCATAGAGATGCTCTTGAGGTTACCTATGACTTGAATCTGGTCCTCTTTAGTCTGGAAAGCCAGAGCAGCATAACATTAAGTACAAAATTAGCAATTGAGAGAGTATGCTAAAACCACACATGGAAACCCAGTTTGTTTATCCACCTGAAACCACTGACATACGTGAGGTCAGAGAAGGATGGCTCAAGCCTCTGCTCACCCAGACAGGTGCCTCTAGCTTCACTTACATAACAGAAAAAGACCCTTACAACAAATAGCTTGGCTTCTAACAGTGGTAGCATTCACAAATGAGCAATGGAGAAACTTCACTACTTGTTGAACAATGCTTTTGTTGTCAAGACTCTTATGTGTCTCTGCCTGGCACAACTGCTTCACATTATTCAGTCAGTGTACGTTCTCTGGCATCCTTTGTGCAGCCCGCAGGCTGTCTAGCATCTAACTGGGATTGCTCACACAACAATATCCTCCAGAAAGTCATCTTTCCCAATAAAATAAATTTCTATAAGCCTACTTCAGTCAACATTCTGACTTGGATGTTCTATTACTTATTTTAAGCCATTGTTGAAAAGGGACACATGTATTTAAATACAGTTACAGAAAAGTATTGCATCTTCACAGCAAACACCTGTGACTAGATTCTTCTGCCAATGATCAGTAGAAGTGAATCCATTTTTTCTAACAGTCTGTTCATAGTTTTATGTAAAGAGGTTGCATATTATTCAGCTGTTATGAATAGCTTTTACTCTATATTTACTACATTCTACTTCCTCCCTACCCCTACATTTTGCTAGGCACCCAGAACACCTGGTATTGCTTCTGTTCAGGCCAAATAACTACACACAGAAGGCCTTCTCTTTTGAAAGATCAGCCATTAATAACTAAGATGGTTACCACCCTCTGTGTCAGTAGGATCAGCAAATTCACAAGGGCCACAAGGTCATCAGCAGCTGGATTCTCATTTCAAGCAGCCATTTGCAGTATCGTTTCTACCTTTGCCTTCATTGAATTGCCTCAAACAAAATATTCTACAAGTCAATGTGGTCCACAGCTCAAGAGACAGTCAGGTACCTCACTACTACTCACTTTGAGGGTCAGCTGTATATGGAGCCTAACTCACTTCACAAATCTGGAACCTGAATGATGAAGTTCTGATGGAGAATAACCACCAACTACTGTCAGATGTCTCTACTCAGTTCTATCTACAAAGTAGCTGCTCTAGAGAGACACTTCACAAACGACTTCAAAGGACTGACACATTTGGGACCTTCTGGCCATTTTCCAGTGGCAATCATTTCTTAGGTTTGCAGGGTCCTCCTACTAACCAGGGTAAAACCATCTGCAGATTCTTTTTTCTGCAAGTCCTCCCATCTTTTCTAATACACAATTCCTTTTTATATGCTGACATTTCTTATGCTAAATCATTGCCAAATGACCAATTACTGTAGCTCAGCACAACTGTATTGAGTAAGATAAACTGAAGGTGGTATCTCCAACTACCAGGAATGAGCTCAGCATTATGTGACAACATTCCTTATTGTTAGAGTTCATCAGAGTAGAACTCTGCCAGATTTTAAATCACCGAACACAAGTCTAAGTGCTTGCTGTCAGATCGAACGATGGCATTTTAGGCAGCCCTCTTCAAGTGCTTGCTTCACTCTGTAGCAGGTCCACAGCACCACAGAGCAATATCAAAGCATCATTTCCTCCATCTACTTAAAGCATTTCAAAAGTAGCAAACAAAGGTGCTACAATTTGAGCAGCTTTCACTTAAATTATACTCCATGGTAGTTTCACCAAAAAGAAGCAACCCTTTCCACAAGCTTAGAGGTTCAGCACACCTTTGTACCTTTGCAGCTCAAACTACACAGAGGAGTATGAAGTTGTATTTCTGACTGGACACAGAAACAAATACCAACATCCTGTGGAAGATGCAAATGCTGAGTTCTCCTCTTTCCAGATAACCCTCCAGGATGACTCCCTCACAACAAACATCTCCTCACACAGCAGCATGCTGTGTTGCACTGTAGTGCTACATAAAAAATGTACTGCACTGCCAGAAGTTATGGCCAAGACTATCCCTCAATTAGCATGATCAAGAACTTACTTGTGCTTGGCCAGCCATTTCAATACCAGCATCAAGAAATTCATCAAAGTCATCACTGAATTTCCCAGAGGCTGCAGCCAGCTCCCCACTTTGGCCCCGCGTAGCATGGACAACTTCTCCAGCTGACTGATTCAGGTCTGCTGCTGCCTGGTTCAGTTCACTCTGAGCTTCTTGAAATGACTTAGAACTTGGAGGTAGCTGTAAGAGATAAAGATCACTGTTTTACTGTCTGTCACATCACACCAGCTTTTCATGACTGGAGAGTTCAACACGTGCTGAGAATACCAAATGCAACAGAGCAGTGAGCTGGAACTATGGGACAGCTGTCAACCAGAAATCTGTCCAGCAACTTGTGTCCTGCTGTTTCTTTCAAGGGACAGACAAGTCTGTAAGCTTTTCAAGGGACACAAATATTGGCAGCTCTTCAAAATTACTCTAAACTCTCTCTAGTAAACCAGTTTGGTAAAAAAAACCCTGGTTTTATCAAAAGGCATTGCACAAACCTATCAAAATACAATTCCTCCTTCATTCACAGGACAGCAAGGTCAGTGATAAATGCAGGAAAAAAAAGCTGCTCAAATAGTATAACCTGGCAAATTACCAATGCAAAAAGGGTTTTTTGACATGAATGCAGTTAAACAAAGTAACAATTCTACCCTTTACACAAAATGACCAAGGATTTTTTTGACAGATCACAATGTTCCTTTAAGTAAACTGATCACTTCTACGTGGGAGATGAACTATAATTAGAAAATTAAAAGTTTCTAATTTTCATATTCTTCAGAATGTCAAGTCATAGTTGCCATTTTCAAAACTGAAAAGTTAACACCAATCTATGACAATTTTAATGTTCCCTTCACGAATCACAGACACATTTCACCTTACCCATAAAACTACAAAAATGATATTTCAGTCTAAATAGCAGTTGCCTAAAGATGAATAAACTTAAACACAGCTTACATGAAGTATACTTAGGGCTCATTTACTAAATAATGATTTGACACATGAGGAACTCAGATCTGCTGTTCAGTTTTCTAAAATATATTTGCACATTAAAAACCATCTTACCGAATCAACAAGGAGCTTCTTGCTGGATTCCCCAATACTCTTTAAGGCTACATCCACATCCTTTTGTCCAGGCAGACAATTCACACAGTTATTCAAGGAGTGAGACACTGCTTTTGCCACCTACAACACACAAGTGAACACATTCACACTGAGAGAGGCTTAAGTGCTCATTAATAGGAGGCACAGCCTCTACTCCATAGCCAGCAATTCCTACATTCTGACCCTTAGAGGAACATTTTTGAGGCTTGCAACTTTCTCAGTTTGCTGGCCTGCAGTTTTTATTTAGGCTCATCCACGGGATAGGATAGTGTTGGCAGGGCAGCCCCACAACTGCTCCTGGCACCTGGGATAAAGGCTGCAGCACTGCAGACATGAGAATGCCTCTGAAGTTATCTCTATACTAATCACAGAAATTCGTTGCATGCTACTTTTTACAAAGTTATGATTAAAAAAAGGTATCTTCATAAGAAATTATTTACAATGCAGGCCAATTCTAGAACTTTTCAAATCAGTAAAAAGAACCTGTCACTCCTAAAGAATTCAAATATAGTGGTGCCACACATGAAGAAAACCTACACTCACTTTTTGAATATAACATGGATATAGATATTTTATTTGAAAATTACCAGTTTAATGGCTATCTCACTTTTGCAGTCACGCAGTCTCCTCACATATGTTGTGGGTAAAAGCACAGAGCCGCATCTTTGTATATTTTTCTAAGAGATGACTAAAATACCATACTTTATACCATCTGCATTGTTTAACCTAGGCATGATGTTATTGTCTGAAAGCTGTTGAAAGGAATAGAAAGTTGACATACCTAACAGCCCTATTTTCTGTCATTCTCTCTCCTTACTTAATGCTGATTTGGAGTAAATTCACTGGGTATTTGAGAAGTCATGCAGCTGCTCAAGTCCCAGCTTACCTGGGCTAATCTCTGCTGACTGTCTGCATCCCCCGGGGCAGCCAGGGCCTGCTTGGCCTCCTGGATCAGCATGGCAGAGCCTTCCATGACGTCCCTGGCTGAGTCCAGCATCGCATGGGCTGCCACAGGGTCACTGGTAGACGCTGCAACCCCTCGTGCTGCCTGGGCCAAAGTCTTCAAGGCCTGAGCAGTTTCTCTGGCAGCAACTCCTGTGGTCACATTTCACCAAGGATTCTATTAGTGCCTTTAAAGACAATCTTTGTATTTCATGACATGATCTTGCAGGTAATGATCCTATTGCAAAATACCACTGCAAATGCAATTTAAAAGAAAATCTTCAAACAGGAAGACATTTGAAATACAGAGTATCATTTGCTTATTGAAATGCCTGTAGTAAAGCCATAAAGTAAATGTTATAGCCAAAAGACCACATTCTGGGCACAGCTCTCTATACCAGTGACTACATCCTAGTGAAGCACTGAAAAAGAAGAAAAGCTAAAACCTGTAGATGAGGAAAAACTGTTACTCCAAGCTATGGGGCAAGTGTTTGTCTGCAAGAATGGTGTACAGGAGTTCAGAGCCACAGCACAACAATGGTTTAACTTCAAGCAATCAAAAAAGAGATTATTAGGAATGATACAACTTGATATAATCTAACATCACTGTGAGTAAAAACATACAAAAATAACTGAATGAAGTCACAGAAAGGATGTAATAAAATTACCTTCTGTTAAAGGACGTTTATCAACTCCAGTGCTAAAGCGTAGGACTACGTGAATAATGGTCTCCTTCTTCTATTTATGAAATTATTGAAAAGGAACTCATTGCTTTATAGGGTTTCCTACAATCTGATGATAAGAGAGCTACTAGATTTAGCTATTCATTATCAGCTGAAAGTATCTGTACTCCCTTGCCTAATACCCAGTGCCTACTTCTGCACAACTATGTGATAGAGACATGAGTCATCTTGATGAAATTCCATCTGCTTCAAATGAAAGCAACTGTAAGTTCTAGAGCCCAGATGATTGCCCTAACACATTTTCTGAGTAATATTAGACAAAAAATGGGAGCATTTGCAACAACAGCTTTAATTTCTAACAGCAATAAGGACACATTTTAACATCTATGAGTAAACTTTTGTCCTTCCTGTAGAGCATTTTTCTTATTAAGGTGTTTTTCTTTCTAAACTAAAAGTACAGGTACAAAAATAAACTGTAGAATCTGTGTGCCCAGGTTTCCTGTTGGCTTTACCTCAAACTATGCAAATGTGCTCAATGAATCAGCCAGAGCAGCTGCACTGTACATATGAACTGGTAACACCTAGGAAGAGATGCAGTTCTGAATGTCACCAAGCTGCCCCCACTACGTTCATATCCTGTTGCTTCAAAACACATCCGAGGCACCTTTTAAACCTTCTGTGAGGACATAGCAACATTTCCAGTGTCACTGACCTTTAAAATGCAACACATTTTATTTCAGCCTTTCACAGAGTTTCAGTGGCACATATTTACAAAAACAACAGATGTTCCAATCTATTCTGATTAAAGACAGAGCAGATTGCACCACTGTTCTTTTATGAAGCATGAGTCACACTACCAATTCTTCGTAACTTACCACAATTCACTATCAGCACTAAAAAAATGAAGTCATTCCTTGATTTAAGTAGTCTGTGACAAGAAAACCTTCCATCAAGTATTTGATGGAAAGCAGAAGTTTCACAGAGCCATTATGAATAAAACAGTACCTGTGTAGTGCTCGTTGCCCTGGGCAGCACAGGTTAACAACTGGGCCATTGAAGAACCAACTGCTTTGGAAGTGCTTCCCAGGTCCTGAGTGCATTTCTCAAGCTGTAAAAATTGCAAAGGACAAAATATTTAGTTTAAGCTCAACAAAAATACACTTTGTTTTAAATAGTACTGAAAAATTCCTCATTCCACAAAAACCTAAACTTTCAGCTCAGCTACTGAACAGACACACAGTTTCTCTGAAATCTGACTAACATGTTTTCCCTGTTCAGGATGAAATAAATTAATATATTAGGTAGTGTGAACAATAAAACTATTTTACAGATAGCAATGGAAGTAAATACCTTCATCTAGGAAGGGCTTTTTTTTCCCTAAACAAACCATTTCACTTTCTAAGCCTACTAGAACTGGCTGTCCTGAGTTCTCATCATTGTCATTATTGAAAAGAAATTCTTTTTGACAAGACCAAAACATTACTGTTACCAAATTGTAATTTGTACAATAGAGAAGGAGGCCCTACACTCCTATGAGTAGCTCTACTACAGAACATACTGTTGCTGTAGTAGTAACATATACTTTAAGAGAATCAGTGCAAAATCCTATCAGCATGATCATTATCCAAAGCTTCCTGACTTCTTTTGCCTCTAATATTTAAGTTTTTAACAGCTAACTTTGTTTGTTTTTAAATGAAGAACATCCTTCCTCAATTACAGTTTCTCCTGGGAGAGGTTTTAACTGTCCATCCACAGCTGCCATCTTCGCATCTTGCAGTTCATTTTTGAGTGTCTGGACTGTATTCAAAGCAGAATCAATTTCCATTGGGCCACAAGCTTCATGAGCCTATTGAGGAATCAGATCAGTACCACTGTTAGCAGCTGTATGCAACTTTCAGAAACAGTAAATGCTTCAGATCTAATCTTCCCTCCCATATTATTTCTCTTCCTACTTTAGAGGCCATTGTGAGCCCTCTAAGTGTTATACATCATGGATTCCAAACTCCTGAACAATATTTTCGGTCTGTGAAGAGAACAGCACTCTGCTAAGAGGCACCAGGGGAATGAGGTGCACTTGGCTTGTGTACATGTCCCTTCACAGCAGGCAGCCCAGGGACTGAGAAAGTAACTGCTGCACTCTGGACTTCCCCTTGGCCCAGTGGCCTCACTGTGCATTGTGACCAAAATCCCACTGACTCCCTGATGTGGCAGCCCACACTCATCAGTATGAGATGGAAATTCCAGCATTAGCTCAGGTGTAGCCACCTCAATGCTACAATCCCAGTTTCAGGCCTCAGAGTACACACACAAAAAAGATCAGACTTTCCATTTGCTTTTTTTTTTAAGCCCCACAGAGTTTAGAAATCTGTGTGTGAAACACAGAGCACCTGCCTCCCTGAATTTTACACATGATGATTCCAGTTCACAATTGCAGCATAGGAGAGCTGTAGCTGGGCTCTCACTGGTTTGGTGGGGCACAAGATGTGTGCCCTTTTCCCTGCTCTCCCTTGAATGTAACAGCAGCTCAGAGTCTTGATGTGCTGCTCTGTATACTCTGCTCCCATTTGTCTGGTATGGAAAGGGCAGCACAAGCTTTTTCAGTTTTCTTGTCACTTCTCCCTCCCCTTTCTCTCATGATACAGAGGCCACCTGGGAGTCTGAGCAAAGTGTGCACAAAATACAGCAGTGAGAGGTGAACACTGCCTGAGCATGAGCCACTCCCTCAGGGGAGACCTCTTGTTTTAGCTGATTAAAAGCGTATTTACCCACCTTCTGGGAGGCAGTTCGCAGCTCAGCTAAGCTGGTAGCAAGATTCTTTGCACACTGACTGAGCTGCATTGCTGCTGCTTGATCAGTCACTGTGGGGACAGCAGCTTTAGCAGATGCCACCATTTTACTTCCAGGCTGTCCAAAGAACAACAGTGAACACAATTAATTTTACCAGCTCATTTTCTTTAAAGAAGGCTTAGGATTCAATAAACAAACTGCTTCCTCCATTCACACACTCATGAGGTTTCTAGATTTTTCTTTAATCACTAACACATTCCTGCTCCTTAAGCTGGAACATCCTGTCAGAATTCTGTCACATTTCTAAGTCCTCTGCAGCAGGACTCATCTGTGCTTTACTGGGACAATGACTACTCCATTGGTTCCAATGTCTGCCCAAGGCCTTTGAAATACTCATGGCGACTACTTAAAAACACTGAAATGTTAAATTTTGCCACTCAGCATTCATGTGGTACAATCAGCTCAAGGTGGCAGAGATGGCAAATTTCTCTCTACATTTCTAAATATTAACCTCTGCCAAAATTCTACCAAATTAAAATTGTAATTCAAGCAATGCCTATACACAGGGATTACCGCTAATACAACTAAAAACCTTTGCTGATTCTCATCATCACCACTGTACACATATACAGCCAAAGGGGAGATGGATCAATCATGTGAATGACTCCAGAGGGAATCATAAAGCAAATACTTAAACAGAGTGAGAACATGGTTTGTGATCCCTCTGCCTACACAGGACCATAAAACCTGCTAACAGCCATCACATTTAAGGTAAGAATAATTGATGCCAAGTAATTCTCAATTACACAGAGAATGGGTTTCTGGTATTTTTCTTGTAATGTTAACAATAAACCAATAGTTTTGTTATCAATACTCAATATTCTATCTTTCTATTTTAAGATGTTATAGAAAAAGCACACGGTCAAATTTTGTGTTTTTCCCAAACCATCAAGCTAGATCTATTATGCAGGCTTATATCTAAAAACCAAGCTAGTTTTCCCTTTTATTTCTGAGGAATTCTAAAACTTGTTGCTGCAACATTGTTTACCTTGCCTAAAAAGGTTACAACAGCCTGTCACATATTCAGACTCAGACCTCTACTTAGAGAGATGCTAAATTCCCTCCATTTTAAAAAACATAGAGTTCTTTAAACTCTAACCCAGAAGACAAGTGTACAGCAATGAATGTTTCTTCTCCACAAGCATACTTTTTTCTTGTTACTTTTAACCTCAGTATCAGCAGTTTTCACTCTCCATAGATACAATGTATTTTAGCCACCTGAGGAACGAAATTCTGCCTATCTATGGCTCATAGTAGTGAACTTCTTTCCATGGTTCTTAACAGTTTACTGGTTATTTATCACAAATTAAATCATACAGCACTAAAAAAAATGCTTTTTACATCTACTGCAATGATTGGTTCACTTCACCTGAAGGAAATTCTGGCTGGAATTGATTAAAGCAAGCTGGGCACTGAGGTCTTCTGCCTGAGCTTGACTTCCTCTTACACCCTGCACCAACTGAGGAATGTGGTCTGCAACATTCTAAAATGGACAAAGGAAAAAGATTTTCAGTAAAAAAAAAAAAAAAAACAACTCAAAATCCTCTGAAAATAAAACAAGCAGGCTTCCCACTCCCCTTGAACACAACTGCAGTATTCCTAAGTAAAATACTCCTGTGCTGTCACATAATTTAGGATGCATGGAACCAAATTAATGTATAATAGGACTTTTTTAGAGATGTCCTACTTAATAAATCATTATTCAATCTACTTACTAGTTAAAGGCTCCTACAAGACAATCCAAGATTTTTATGCAGAATTGTGTACATCAAGTATGAATTATTTCCTTTGCATGTTCAAATGCCAGTAGTGAAGGTGATAGATTTTTTCATGAGAATGTCCTGCTTTTAGAAAAACATTCTCTTTTACACACAAGCACCTCAGCTTACTTTTCCTTGGCTTTCAGCAACACAAACTTCACACATGGCTGGGGCATTTGCAAGCATATATTGCTAAAACTTTATTCCTGGACTGTCCACATTCATGGGCCTTGTCCATCCATTTCACAATAACACTTGAGCAGTGCAATACTAAATTACCATCACCACAAAAATGTAAAAAAGTAGATACTGAATCTTCTCTGTCATCTGATAAATGAGCATCAAGACAAAATTAGAATGAACAGTAAACAACAGTTATCAGGTTGCACTTTTTAAAAATTCATTCTGAAATAGCAGCTCTCTACAACACAATTCTGAAGTATACTTGAGCTATCTTATTTAATTACAACATTTCTTAGGATTGTACCATTACAAGAAGTAATTGCAGAATGTTGATGTAGTTTTTAACAATTAACACATTTAATGGCTTGGTTCTTGTTCTCCTCATAAATGCCCTTGGATGCAGAAGAAAATCCTTCTGCATTCTACTGTCTTTTGCAAATATGGCTTAAACACAAAAGGAAACAGCTTCTCATCAGACTCTGAATTCTGGCTAGGAAGTATAAAAATGTGCTTGACTTCAGGCATACCTTGAAATCTGTGATCCTACAGCTTTAACTTCAAGCTAGGAATCATGGTAACCCCACTGTAAGGTCTGTCACTTATGTTTTTACAGTGACATTTAAGGTCCCAATTGCTTGGAAGTGGAACATCAGAATAGCAGGAGCAGTTGTCAGTTATATGACCAACTATATAACTGATATGTTAAATAAGAATTTCACTCCATTATAGTATAAATCACTATTGCTACTCCATCCTTCATTACAAAAATCCAAAGGTTACCTTTATCCCACAGCTGACCTCAGTCCCATTTCACTGCATGTATGATTCAACAGCCTGTTTTGATGATCATGAAGCTACTCCCCTGCTGAAGATCACACTCATACACTGAATGCAGGGCCAAGGCTTAGAACCACAAATTCCTGAGCAACTGGACCCCTCTGTACAGTGCTTCCAGTACAGCTCTGCATATGTTCCATCACTGGCTGATCTGTACCTAAAACTTGTAGTAAAAGTACTTACTTCAGGTGAATTGGTTTTTACTGAGCAGTTACACACTCGTGCATCTTGTTCTAAGGTGTGTGTAATAGCCAGATTTTACATGGCACTAACAGTAGGTCAGCTTTGCAAAGCCCTACAAACAGCAATGCATGGATAATACAGTAAATGAGAGCTCTCCAGAATCCACACACATGAACATATACAGCGTTGTTCTGTTTTTCTTTTTTTAAAGCTCCTTTTGAGATTGCAACGGTATTGTAGAAGGTGATCCTCAGCAGTTCCCCAAAAAGCAGAGTTCAGGAGTTATTTGTCATGGGCTGTGCTGTGTTTACCTTGCAGCTCTGCACAAGTTGCTGGTGGGCTGCTGTGTTCTTATTGGAAACAGCTGCATTCTGAGAAGCTGCAATAGTCTGAGTAGCAGCAGCTGCAGCTTGTTTAGCTGCAATCTTTGGAGAAAAAGAAAGTTAAATCAGTGCTAAAAGTGAGTAGAGGATGAAACACATATTACTATATGTAACTTTGACAGTAACAACATTGACAAATTAATACATTGTATCCCTTAATTTGATTTGCCTTAAGGAAACCTCAACTGACCACCACTGCTCTTCTCTCAAGGTGAAAATTATTTGAATACTGTTATCCATCTCTGATTTGCCAATAAAGAAAAAGGCAGACTTAAAAGCATTCTATGCCCTTACTCTTTCACAGCTTAGGTTTCAACAGGAGGAAGATAAGTGAACTACAAACAGCAGAAATGGTCTAAACAATGAGCTCCCTATGAAGGCCAGAGGAAAGAGGCAAAGCACACGCAGTGCTGCACACTGCTACATTGATACCTCTGCCCAGGACCCAAGAGAGCCAACTTCTGCTGAGACTGCTCTCCAGCAAAAGCAAAGATCCTAAAATGACACAGAGGTACAAAATACTGCTATTTCTGAGTCTAAAAGCATTCTGAAGACCTTCTTCAAATGTTATTATCAACATCTCCCTATTACAAAAATAAAAATTCAACAATTTATCCAAGGTACTTCAACATCTTGTACAACACTAACTGACTCACTAAATAGAAGCAAGCATGAAGTTTATTACACATTTTACTCCTTTGTAAGGTAGTATATGTTATAACAGCAAAACATGTAAAATACGCTTTGTATAAAACTTTCTTAAATGCAGTTAGAAAATTACAGACATCAGCCTTTACTTCCTAAAGTACTCCTGATTTTTAGTTCTAGACAGATACAGGAACCTAATGTATTTCTGGAACATGGTCACCTTACTGCATTTGAATCAGACTAATGAAAAAATCACAGTTTCAAACTAGGAACTATAAAAAGTTTGGTTTTTTAATCTGTCTTTTCTTCATTTTAGTTGAGAATGAAGATCAAACTTTGCCCACAAAACAAACTTCCATGGTATTTTCTCCTTACTAAATTGCCTTTCTCCCTCTTGGCTGGGCCACTAGATAGATCCTATCTTTTTACTTCCGTTTCTGCTTTTTGGAAGTTTAATTGGACATGCTGTGATTCAACTAACTTTGTACAGGAATTCATCTGGAATTCTATATCCTAGTAAAGGCAGCAAGAGATACTGTGTGTAAATGGCACACCATAGAGATAAATTAATACAGCAATGAAGCCGTTTCAGCTCAGCTGTTTAATTTTAGGACTAAGCCACCATCAAATGTCTTCTGAGTCAAATCCTTACACCACTTCACCACATCTGTGATAGAAGTTACTCAATTTTCTGAGGACAACATTATGATATACTGGCATGTCTAATTCTAAGCTTTATACTCTGGAGCTGAGCTTACAGCACTGTCATTCTCTGCTTAGATTTTTCACTGTATGGTTTCCAACCTCTAATCTGTTGACAATTTTTTTCTTGATGGCATTCTGTGCAGCGGCATTTGTAGCAACCCGCAGTCCCTCTGCTGCTTCTCTCAGACGTTGCTGTTGATCTTCATTTTCAGGATTGGCTGCAGCTCCCTGCACAAAATTTCCAAGCAAAAACCTAAGTCTGAGTAAAAATGACTGGAGAAAATGTGGATGAGCATCAAGACTTAAGTTCAGACAGCATCTGCTACATCAGCATTAATTTTCCTTAAACTATGATAAGGAAAGTTAGAAGAATACTGAAGTATTACAAAACTTCAAAGCAGAAAGTCTGTTTCTAGTGGAAGGCTGTTACTGTCTATGTCTGGTACTTAGAGGAAGAAAGCTGAACATTTGCTTCATATACCACTTCAGGTGTTTAAGAAAAAAGCCTTTTTTAACTGCTTCTCCTTTGATCTTAAATAATGTACTTGTATGAATGTAGATTTAAAAAAAAACCCAGTTTTTAAAATTCCCAATTCAATATGTCTTTCAGTAACTGCAGTCCAAAACTTGAAGTTTAACACAGTAGATCTTCTCCATTTGAAGACAGAAAATACTGAAAGTCAAGGATAGGCAGCCAGGCACATAGACCTTCTGGAGTCCCAACAAGAATGGCTGGCCCTGCTGCCGTAAAAATCATTTCAGTGCAAGATCTGGGAAACAATTCAAAGGACATATTCCTCCCTACCAGAGTGAAACAGGTTTCCAGTACAGAAAGGGAAGAAAAGTTGTGATATTTGTGTCTCTTGTGAAAACAAGGAGGGAAGGATGTGGAATGGAACAACACAGGCAAGATTCTCCAGGTGAAGGAAACTGTTTCTTAGTCAGAGGGGAGTTGCTTTGTAATGACTCCAGTAAGAGATTGCTGTGGTTCTGTTGTTCCATTTGCACTGCTACAAGACTCTGCACCACAGCGGGCTCAGGGCTGGTGGTAACTGCCCTACATGGCTTGAGTCATGACCACTATGCACACAGGAAAGCAAAAGCAGAGCAAGATGACCTTTTAAAACGAAAAAAATCCAGGTAGCTAATAAACTGGGTTTTGGAATGTACCTAGGGTAAGTCATTAAATGCCAAACTCTTACAGGATAAGAGAAATCATCTTTACTCTCAGCCAGATCCTATTTATAAATCCCACACACTTCATTGTGTACATCCTTACAGTTTTAAGCTGACAGTTCATTTTCCTGGTACCTTTGCAGCTTCAACCATGCGGGCTGTGGAATCTGCCAGGAGCTTTGCAGCAGCCAGAAGCTTCTTGGAGTTCTCCATGTCGATCTCTGCTTCTGCATCGGACCTCATGGCATTGACGAGATCGGAGGTGGCCTGAGCCAGCACCCTCGCCTGCCGCACCATTTCACCTGGGGGACACAGCCTCATTTTTACCTTCTCCTCTCCGCATTACAGTCTTGGTTTCAAAACTCAGCGTTGTTTCACAAGGCAAAAATGAAGTTACACTTGCTGAAGTATTTTTTCACTTGAAAATGATACACATATATATACACATATAACTTGGAAGTTTCATAAACAAATCTTGGATCCCAATATAAATGACAGAAACCACTACAGTGGAGATGAAGAAAAAAAGCGAAGTGTTTGCAATCTAGATAGTAAGACAGAAACACACAATCAGTATTTCTAGGTAATTTTGAATATATAGTTCAAGGAAACTCCTGTCCCAGCAAAGACTAACAACTTTGCTTTCAAATCACAGCCAAGATTTCACTCCTTCAATAAAAATTACCCATCTTCTTCCTATGTTTCTAGGGAATTATCTTTTGTCTAATATAAACCAAGAACTTTGTCAGAAAACACTTAGCACCATTAAGATGGTTTTAGCCAAAAACATCTTGTTTCTTGTTTCAGAAGCTGCACTTTTTAGAAACGCCTCAGAAGAAAAAGAAGATGTAAGTTTAAAAACCTACAACAAAATTTATGCATAGTAACACCAATCACTGTGAAGTATTTGCCCAGGTGCCTGTCTTCTTATTTGGAGATGAGGAATTGCTATACAATTCTATGAAGTGAAGCAGTGGCAGAAAACAGACAAAATATTACAGTGTTCCTTTAGCACGGTATTGATTGCTTTCACTGAATATTTACTCCATCTAGCACACAGCTACGTGCACATTGCTGATTTTTATTATGGGCTGGATCACTACCCATGACAACAGCACTAGCATAGAAGCAGAAAACAGAGAAGAAGGATTTTTATTTTCTTTAATTGAAAGGTGCACATGTGAACCGTGGCAAGCTACTGCTCCTCGAAGGAACTTACCAGCATCCCCCATGGAACTGAAGATGCTCTCGGTGACACACATGATGGTGTCTGTGGCCTGGTCATAGCGCCCGATGGGCTCCCCCCTGCTGGCGAACTGGCGCACGTGCTGCAGGAGGTCATTGAGGGCCTGGCTGACGATGCTGGCAGCCGCGCTGACCTGCTTCAGTAACTCGCTGTCATCCGTGGCAGCCTGGCAGGCCCGCACACAGTTCTCCACCGAGCGGTCCACCAGCTTCCCTGCCTCAATCAGCTGCTCCTGACACACCGGGGAGCTGATGGTGGGACTCACCACCTGCACGGGGAGAGCATCCAGAGCACTCAGAAAAGGTTATTTAACAGTCCATTCTCAAGGCCATTGGGAACACACAGCAGCTGGACACCATGCTCTGCCCTTCACAAACACCACTGCCTCACCTTAGCACAAGCCACCAGCTGGGAAGTAGAGAGTGCACACTGGGTAGCAGCAGCAATGACCCTGTTCTGCAGGACCGTGTCCTCAGCCACCTGTGCTACATTTTTGGCCTTCAGCACCAACATGGCAGCAGCGTTGGCAACAGCTTTGGCCAAACTCATCAGAACATCCTGGTAAAGTAAAAGGAAAACTCAGTCTGCGACATTAAAACACACTCAGGTGTTAATTCCTGCAGTCACTAAGTTAAAATAATTTCCTCACTTAAAATCCAATCCATATACTTCAGTTTTTTAGTAGGATGGAGTCTTCCTAATGCCTCTACTGTTAAAATGACCTGGCTTTCCAGTAAAGAAAACACTTCCAATACGCTTATTTATAATTTCAACCTCACAGCAGGCAGAAAATGTTGCATTTCAAAAACCAAACCCATTACTTTTCCTTTTACATATGATAAACCATCCCTTTCCTTACCCACTTTCTCCAAGACTCCATAACACAGATAAGAATGCTTAAATTCCTTCTCTTAGCCAAGAGTTGTAATACATATATTCAGCTAGGAATACAAATGAGAACTCTGCTGAAGTTCACAGATTCACTGCTGGATGAAGTGATAAAAATGGTCTGTAAGTTGTATTAGCAGACACCTTGCACACAGTGCACTCCAGAGGCCTATCTGCTGCTGAGCAGTACCTTCCCTTGGGTCTGGTGCAAACACATCCTTGGCATTCAGTGAAAAAAATCTACACATTTTTTACAGAGGATTTAAGAGCACTGGTCTTAAACTGCTAACAGCAAACACTGTTAAATCATAAGGCATTATGATTTTGTAATTGATGCTAATATTCATCTTACAGAAATTTTGTTTGCAATACAATGGTTTTTTTCTACTCAGTTTACCAAAAGATTTTATTAACTTCTACATGTTTGCGTGTATACATACAGACACACCAAACACTCACATAAACCCCATTATATTTAATGAGAAGTAGAGTGCAAAAAGCTCTCCATGAAGCACCTGTATGATGCACAGAACCAAGTAGGGGTTCCTATGAAATCAGCATCCTGTGGTTGTGTAATTAAAATCAACTCAAAATGGATTCAATTAGCATAGAGAAACTTCAGCATTTTCTAACCATACTTTGAGCAGCCTGGTTTTATGCAGGGACCTCCTTACTACAAAACTGCACAGTTCTGACAGTGACAAGCAAGCCCCTCATTACCTGGAACCTTTCATCTGTTTCATTCTCTCCAATTTGTCTCAGTAGCTCCCCACTGGCTTGTCCAATGCTTCCAGCTGCAGTCAGAACTGTCTGGCGAGGCTGGGAAGAGGTAGCAGTGAAATGCATTAATTCAAAGAAAATGAGCTTTACTTGCATTTTGTATTTCCTCAAAGAACTTGTGCATTAGTGTGCAAGCAATATGGCCAAAAAGAGGGCACTTGAGAAGTTTTTCTTTACTCACCTCTCCTGAAGTAGGTTGCACAGCCTTCAGCAAGTCTGAGACAGCACAGGCCAAGGTTCGAGCAGCTTTCAGGAGGTCTTCTCCACTTCCAACTTCATCATCCATGAGAGCAGCAAGTAGTTTCACACCTTTGGACATCTCAGTGAGGTTGGAGGAGATGGTTGTAATTGCACATCCCACAGCAGTGTAATCAGTGTCAACTGGGTCCCCTGCAGAGCAAATGTTTTTCAATTATCAGAATGCTTTAGTGGCTAAAAGGGAAACAGCAGCAGCTCCAACAAGCTACACTCTGGTGAGAGATAAAAGAGACGTTTCAAGACAGCCAAGCAATGTCTATCAAGTACCATGTCACTTAAAAAAACATTAGATTGCTATAAACTTACTGATTTCTACATTTCTTCTGCAATAATCTATCCTCTAATAGAATGTTTCTTCATTCAATGCAATTTGCTGAGAAGTCCACAGTTTCAGCCTCCTTCAATACTAAAAGCACCTAAGGCAATACAGTCTTGTCTCCTTTAAGCCGCTCGCAGCTCCCTCAACCTGTAATTTGCTGAAGAAAAACCCACTGCCAATAAAAACAAAATCTCTCCTTAACAACTCCCAGATCAATTATGCTTTCTTGTAGTAACCTTGCAAATACTCTCTACTCTGTTGGATAAGCAAGCTACATTTTATCTTCACTGACTGTTACACCTTTAGAGAAACTGAAGATAGAAAAAATTCTGTTGGAGGAACACAAAGTTTGTTCCACACATCAATGCACTTAGCTATTGGCGTGTTTTGAAGAAAATTTCCTGCAGCTGCCCCATACTCAGTTCATACGTTACTTGATTTAGATTGACAAATAGTTAGGAGAGTGCAAGGAAATCCTTCCCATTGAAATTTACCTGCTGTAAGGTTAACAACAGATGCAGTTCCTGCAGTGATTGCATCAACCTGAGAGTGTATTTCATGTTTTGATTCATCAACCTTGTTCTGAACCCAAACTCTTGATGCCTGAAGAGCAATAATGAAAAGAAGAATTAAGGACTGCAGTAAGGTTCTGTAAGGCAAGATACTAGGTACATATCCCATTCCTTTGTGAACTTTTAGAAGGGAAACAGAAGACAAGCAGCAGGCCCTTAAAGTGAAATATGAATGCAAGCATTTTCTCCTGTTGATTCATTCATTACAGATTTGCTCTCACATTTCAACAGCTGCCCTTTTAAGGTAAATGCCATAAGAAAGGCCAAACACTCTTGACTGACAGTCCCCCATAAGCAATAACCCTCTGGCTCTGTTCTCCTGCCCTGGATCACGAACAACAGAATCATATTTTGTTCTTATTTTCCATGTCTCTGCAAGGCAGTTAAGTCCCACCATTAATACTGTCCATAGTTTGTGATTAACTGTACATATGCCCACAAAACAATAGCATTCCAGGCAGGTTTATGCAAGGAAGTCTGCTACATCTGGTCTCAGGAGACTGATTAGAGTGAGCTGGATCACTGTACATGAATTCCTTAAAGAGAGCACAAAACTTTTACCCCATCTTAAAAGCTTTAGCGATATCACTTTAGATCTGGGGACAGTGACTAAACTGGTCTGTAAAAAACCCAAAGCCCTAAGGCTCATATCTGTGTGAATCAGAAGAACTCACCATGTCCTGCCCCAGAGGTGGCAGGTTATCCACTTCACTGAGGTCGGCCTGTGCCTGCTGAACCGCGTGCATGCTGGTGTTGATGGTCCCCATCAGGGCCTGCTGAGCTGAGGTCTGCAAGGCAGAGCAAGGCAATGACTGTGCTGTGCTCCAGAGGGCACTTCAAGCACAAGCCACGTGTGCATGAAGAGACCCTGACTGACAGCAGTCCAGCAACCACACCAGGCCATTTCAGAGAGCTGCCTTTTCCCTGGCACAATAGAGAAAGCAAAGCTCTCAAACTCTTCTCACAGTCTTGATTCTGCTCATACCACTTTACACTCTATGCTACTTTCACACACATATAAAGTGCTCAGCTTTCTCAGCTCAAACAATGGCCAACAGACACACACAAACCCACTGAGTTGTCTTACTGACCTGCATTCCAGCAACATGAAAACTCAATTTGCTTCTAGGAGATCATTACTGATTTCCTGGGACAGCCTCCCAAAGCAATCAAGGATGATTCTAAAACTAAATTGTCATCAATATGCATAAGCTAACAGAAAACTGAAGGGGTTTAGGCAGAGCAAGATGCTGTCTGTATTGGGTGTCTGTGGCAAAAGTTTTGGCTGAAGGGGTGGCCTCTGGGAGAAATAGCCAGAGGCTGCCCCATGCTGGACACAGCTGGTTCTAGACAGTTCCAACGGACCCAGCACAGCACATAGCTGAGTGCAGCAGCCAAACTGATGGCACCTCTGGGAAAACATTGGTGACAAAGGGCAAAACATTGGTGAGAAAGGGCAGTGAGGGCAAAAAGGAGTTCGAGAAATAGCCTTGCAAATGCCACTGGCTGACAGGGATGTGGAGGGCATGCTCAAGACAGCAGAGCTGAGTTTCCTTAGCCTGTGGGAGAGAGCCAAGTGCAGCAGGTATTTCTCTGCAGTCTATGGAGAGGGCTGTGTTGGAGCAGATACCCCATGTCTGCCCTGCAGACCACAGAGGACCCCACACTGCAGCAGGTGGATATGTCCCTGAAAGGAACTACAGCCCATGGAGAGCCTGCGCTGGAGCAGGGCCTTGCCAGGAAGGAGCCCAGTGCTGGAGCAGGCTCTCCTGAAGGGAACTGCAGTTCATGGGGACCCCCACTGGAGCCAGTTTATCCTGAATGACTGCAGCCCACAGGAAGGACATGCTGGAGCTGGGGAAAACTGTGAGGAGCAAGGAGAAGCAGAGAGGGGCTGTTACAAGTTGAGCACTTGTGAGCAAGGAGTATAATAGTCAGAACTGAAGGAGTGAAATTGAGTCTGAGTAAAAAAAGGGGGTGGGTGAGAAGAATTTTTAGTTTTCATCTGTTTCTCACCATCCAACTGTATTTTAATTGACAGTAAATTAAATTCATTTTCTCCAAGCTGGTTCTGTTTTGCCCATGAACACAATTGATGATCTCCCTGTCTTTATCTTGACCTATACTGCTATAAAGTTTTTTTTATCTTATATATCTTCCATACAGACTTCTTTAGTTGAGGAGTAGGAGTGCCTGCTGGGCAGGCATCTGGCAAACAGCCAAGGTCAATTCACTACATAGACTATACTTCTAGTAATATGTCATGCTTTTAAGCACTGATTATATTCTCTAAATGCTGTTTAGGGCTTGTGAAAGTCTTTCAATTTAAATGAAAAAAAGCACTATCAGCTTTAAGACTGCTAAAAATTTCTAAGTTGGTGGGCTAGTGATAAGCTAGAAGTAAGCCTTATCCTTAAAATTGCTTACTTTTGCCAGGCTTTAATCCATTTTTTCCCTATGAATACTAGTTTTAACTACTTAGAAGTAAAGAAAAGGCTGGAAGAGTCTGTTTTAAAGAAAATGAGGAAACAAATCAAAAAGTGACAGGCTAAATATTTAAGGGATACTCATAACTTATGTTTGGTAGAACAGTCAGGACATTACAGCCAGGACTCCTGGTCTTAGAAATTTGTATAACACTCTGTTTCTGACTACTTGCTGCACAGACAGGTTTCACACACAAAACAAGGAGGTTTCTCACAAGAGGGGGCATATGTCCTCTGTGCATCTGGCCAGTTGTGACTTGCTGCTGAGGAGAGGGCATGATGCCAACGTTGAAAGTCTCGGGGCCGCTGGAGCCGGAGCGCATCACAGCCGGCAGGGCCACGGAGCCGTGCTCCACCTTCCCGGTTCGGTTAAACTGCTGCTGCAGGATGGTGGGTCTGGAAAACACAGCCAGCACACAGTTAGTCAGCTCCTGCAAATTGAGTTCTGTCAGCTGTGCTTTCTCTAGGATTTAAACTCCATTTCACAACGTTTGAAGAAGCTGGAAAACTTCATGGTTTTTCTTTCTAACCATTTTCTAACATACTGGAAAAAAGACAATCTGGGGCTCCTGGCAGACCAGTTATTAATAGCAGTAATGAGCAGGCACCAAGGAAAAATGGCAATGTGCAGTTTTGTTAAACATGATACAATAGCTTTACCCCTTTTAGATGCAGGGCAGACAGAAACAGAAAAGGTTTATGGCATAACAACTGCTTTGTTTCAGTTGTGTCACAGGCTGATCAATACAAAATAGAAGCATGAACCTTGTGGAGATCTTTTGCAAGTACTCCCTAGAACTGGAATAAAAACTTAATTCTTCCCCCTTTATACAAACAAGCACACACAGTACTTGCAAATAATCTGGCAGTCCCCCAGATACTGGACTGGAGAATAATAAATAAAGTTACTGCCATCCACGGTCCTGAACTCCCTTGCCAGATATACTACTCATATTTAAACATGATTCAACCTTTAATAGCTAGAAGTGTTGACAGAAATTCAGGCTGTAACAACAACACTCTGCTGAGGGGGAAAAAAAAAAAAGTGATTTCAACTACGAAAAAATCTTGTATTTATCTACTACAAGTTTTGGGCTTCTCTGCACAGCACTTAACTAACAGTATATTCTGGAAGTGATTTGGAAAGGGCCATGTCAAAATAAAGCACATCTGAACATGTGTGATCCATCAAAAGATGAAATTTCCCATAAGGCCACATGAAATACCTAACAAATCTATCTCATATAAACTGTAGGCTGAACAATAAATCAAATGGACTTTTCACATACACACTGCTGACACTGCCACCCTCAAGAGGTCCAAGAAAATACCTGAGTGGCTCATTACAGCTTATAATGTCACAAATCTGGTTTTATTGTCTCACTGCACAGAAAGATTTGACATTCCTTTTCAAGAGTGTGGCCAGCTCTACAGTTCTGTGTTTCCCTATATTCAGTTACTCTCCCATCAAAACCGTAACCTGACCTACTTGTACCAAATTCTTTCCTCTACCCACACCAAACATCTGATGGGATTGGCTGGTGAAATAAACCAGCTCTGCTCATAACACTGTGTACAACTAAACTGACAGGTGTCAAATCTACTGGAAACCATGGAACTAGCAGACACAAGCAACTAAAACCTTGTAGATCATACATGAAGATGAAAAAAAATTCTACAACTTTTCAGCTCTGCTTCATTATCCCCCTCTCTGCGCCAGCATTTTACTGAATTACAGCCTGAGTGCCTTTGCTCAAGAGTCAAGTTAATGGTGCCATTGCTAGTTGCCCTAACCAACAATTTTGTGACAAATTTCTTCAATCCTTGAATGAAGCTAGGAGCCTGCTGAATTGCCTGGGGACAGTACTTCCTTCTATTGAAATACTCTGTAGAAAACCATTCGTTAACAGTAATAACTGTACTACTTCATTTGAAAAAGCTGCCACAGCTAAATGTGGTGCTCTTAAAAACAGACCATTTCCTCCTGTTGCATGCACTCACTTCTTAGGTGAAACAGATTCTTCCAACATGGTTGACTCCTCATCACCTTCAAGCCCAAATCTATCTTTACTTTGTTTCTGGAGGGGGGGAAAACAAGATAAGTTAAACAATGTGTGTTGTTTCTTGCTTTATCTCTACCATTTCCTTGCCATTTTCACAAACCTAAACAAATGACCTGCAGAGCCTTGTCTGGTGCTGAACACCATGCTGTTGGGCAGTGAGTGACAATACAACCTCCCCTAGAGAAGAGGCACTCTTCAGCATTTAACAGCCAAGGTTCTAAACCCTGGCAGATGAAGTATGTAAAGGAAAAAAACCTGCTGGTGCCTTTTTGAACAAAGGTATAAGGAAAGTGCTGAAGTGTTACTGTATGGTGCTACCTACTGATGCCTTAAGATTTTAGCCTTTATATTTTTCAAATCCTCTACTGCAATAGTGCATAACTCTAAACTTCATATAAAGTGTTAATTACCTGTCTTCACATTTTGGTCAGACAAAACAATCCCTCTAGGCCTGAGATGCAAGGACACCCTACAGCCTCAGGCCCTGAAAAGTATAAAGAAAAGTGAACTGGTGGGGGGAGCAAACTGGGAGAATATGACTTCATCTCCTGAAGCTGTAATTGGAGGATTAACTCCTGATATGGAAATGGACCAAACTTATATCTGTCTGAAAAACTCGTGATCATTGTCCATTTTGGGTGTAGCCCCTTGGGGAGGCTCTGACTGCCCTTAATATTCCTGAAGGTCCTTCATTAAATATATCCACTTTCATTATTTTAACTTTGTCTGGCCTCTGTTTCTGGGTAAACCCAAAATAGGCATCACTACCAGTAGGAAATACATACCCACAAGTAAAGACAATAAATTGAATACTACCTCCACGTCATTTTATCATAGGTACTTTGAAGTTCAGGACATTTGACTTCAGGCTGAAGGCTAAGGTGGGGTTTTTTTAGTGCTAAGAGAGATTTGTAAATATACCTAAGGGCAGTAAGTCTAAACCACTAGAAACAACAGGAAACTACAAATCATAGTGCCTTATAAAAATAGTCTATTTCTACTTGTTGCCTAGTGCAGAGAACTGTCTGCTTTCCCTCTTGCTACATGATTTGTAGTCTGAGTCCATATAGATGACTGTAAATAGAGAAGTATCCACTGTGATCTTCCATTCAAGAGGAACTCCTCATGCACATCTATATGAACACACAACTTTGGAGAAAGAAGTTCTTACTATTAGGGTTTGATTTTCTGTATGAACTGAAACTCCCTATTTCTAGTCATGATTGTGCTTTACTTCTGAAATAATGTGAAATAAAGAAAATCTACTGTTTTTAATTTAGATATGTGCTACTCAAGTTCTGGGTTCTCTGTCCGCTGATTAATGACCTATGATTAAGACTGCAGGACATGAGGGGTTGGGTGGAGTGAGGGGCTCACTACACTAATAACACTTGAGCAGAAACAAATGTACCTATCAATGCACACTGGAGAAAATGAGTTGGGTCAGTCCAAAACACAGTGAGAATTAACAATATACAACTGAAAACAACAAATCCCACTTTGACTCATCCATCACAGAGATTACGTGGGCTTGACAACTATGAACTGCAGCTTCTCATATAAATCAAGGGTGTTTATGATTTAACCTGCTCCTAATTCATTAATTTCAAACTGGCTGTGTCAGCAGATGGTAGAGAAAAAAAAATCAAAGAACTGGGAGTGGAAATCTGCACATTTGTATTCTATCAAGACAGAAGGCTGCTTTTGTTTGGCACTAGACAGCAATGCTACTTTTGAATCAAATTTTAAAGCATCTACAGAAACCTGCAATTTATTTGATGTTTATTAAACCTGAGCCTGACAGCCTCAGAGAAAAAGGCATGTGATGAATTCTGGCAATCCTCCTCAACCTTTTATTACGTAACCCTTAATGTTACATCCTACACTGTTCACACAAACAAAGGCAATAAATTCTTCTGGGCTACTTAACTCTGTGATTTCTTGCTACTAAAATCTATTACAGTAAAGAATGATGTAGTTTGAATGTCAATGAAGTAAAATTTTGACAAGAATGAATCAGTGCTGTTTGGAACACCTCACTTTTCTATATAACATGCTTAGAATGGGACCATTCAGCTCCATGTTTGTTGGCAAACTTGCCATTCTTTGCTGTTGCACTTGCTTGCTTGGGAATACTTTGAATACTGGAAATTTATATCAGCCCTTCCTCTCTCCTGCCAGGCACATTCTATAAAATCAAGTTTCAAGGCAGTCTGATCTCTTCACAAACACTGATTTTATCCCCCTCTGCACAACTGAGGTCTAGTTCTTTGCTTTACTAATCACAGTGTTTTTAAAGCAATGTACTGTTGGGGCTTTTTGGTTTGTTTTTCTGGCCAAAAACTTTCTCAGCTTTGGTACATTATATACAAGAGCATCTGGACAACTATTTGTTGTAGTCCTGGCTGTAGTTTTAAATACTGCTTCTAGGGTAATTTCTTCCCACCTGATTCATCACTATAGCTTAAAAATCCATAACTGAAGCTTTGGACTCTTCCCTGGATATACATTCACAGCCACCAGGTCACCTACCAGACAGAAAAACAAAGCCCAGGAGTGCTGTTCTGAGCCTGACATATGCTAGAGATGTAATAAATAGCCTTGATTTTTCCAGAAGCAGTGCCTTACTTGCAGGTAAAAATATATAACATCAAAACACAAGCTACAACACTGACTCCATGAGAAAAAAACTGCAGTTTGCACATATCTGAATTTTTGCATTGGTTTTTTTTGCTACATGCCAAGATGTTAATACTGTACCTTCTTTAGGATGATATCAATGTAACCTGCAATTAATTGAGAGATTTGTTCTCCTTCAGTGGTCTGTACTGAGTAATAGCTTTCCTGATATTCACCAAAATCCTGAAGAAAAAGGGGAAAAATCCGAAAACTTACTTGAAAGTGCAAAGTAAGTAAATGAAGAAACAGTATCAAATATGAATGAGAAAACTGAAATTGTATAGACATTTTATTATACCCAACAGTAAGTTAAACTTCTCCAAGATTCTAAACCAGTCTATATGCAAGACTGAGAAAAGAGAGAATAATGCTTTTTATTTCAGTTTACTCACAGATGTTTCATAAATTGAAATGCCCAAGAGATACTTCATCTAACTTTATCAGATTCAGTCACTTGAGGATGAAGAAAAGTTTTTTCAGAATTTAATCCTAGAGCATAATCATCCATGCAACTGGAAATTAGATGCACATGAATCAAGTGAATGCAATTTTCTAGCTTCTGCCTCTTGCTCCATCACTTCAAACAAGCTTTTCATATACAAAATGTATGTTGCAGTGGTCTCCTATTGACCAAATAATTAGCAAAATATCACATTCATGAAGCTTCTCTAAATTCGTAATTATCAAACACATGAATGAGCCAGCTGACTTTGTTTATGTTCATATCTTGCAAGTCACGAAGTACATTATGAATGACAAGCATCATAACTATTTACACAAGTGTGAATGATAATACTTTCTTAACTGGTTCATTAGTTAGGCACAAACCAGATTTAAACAGTGGCTTGTTGGGAGATTTAAACAGTACTTCTGAGGAACTGGCCTGTCCTGAAGCACCAAACTACAGACTCAACCTGGACTACAATATGTGCCAATTTATTACTTGAGGATTCAGTGACTCTATACGGCTAGAAAATTAGAGAGAGAACAAGTTACAGTGCAGAAACTGTTCTAAGTCTCCTTGCCACATAAATCCCTTGTACTCTGAATACACACAGAAAGATTACCAGAGTGAAGCTTTTAGGTGAGGCAGCCCAGCGTTTCACAGTTGTCAGTGGCCATTCCTGCAACACTTCCTTGGTCTTCTCATCCACACGCATCACTGAGTCTTTGGTGACCCCCAGCAAACGAGGAACCAGCTTGTTTTTGCCTTTCATTTTTTCCTGTAACAAGGACAAGGACAAAGGAAAAGCAAGCTAGAATATACTGACAAAGGGAAGCAACTGGCATGAAGACAGTGACAATTTAAAACTCCAGGCTTAGTTTGTCTGTTTACAGACAACGATTTTCAAGCAATGCATTAAGCAGCTCTGGTCTTCAGTGCATCTTTACTACTCAGTTCAAAAGACAACCCCTCTTCTCACTCCTCCAGAAAACTGGAACATCTTAGTGGTCGAGGTAGCAAACCTTAGCTTAGAGGGGGACCTGATATAATCCATAACCAAGGACACAGGATGGTCACAGCAAGAGCTACATTACCTTAACAAGGAAAAACGACACCCCGTAGGTGCGCAGGGAACGCGCCAGCTTCACATACTTCACTTTGGCTTCTATTTCTGTCATCTCACCACAGTTTTTGTGCTCCTGTAAGAGAGTTCAATATCAATTAGGCAGAACCAAAGCTTTCTAGAAACAAACAAACAAAAAAAAAAGGCACACCTTTAATCTATTTCAGGATGCTTAGTTCATAATCATTACAATTAGAATATCTGAAAAAAATACTGGCTAGAAATGTTAGCAAAACTATCATATAATGCCTCACATTATATGAGAAAATAACTAACCTGGACATATAGAACACTCCTCTTTGATCATCAACCATTTGATCTGTGCCTCAGACCATGCACATTAAACCCCTTCTGACACAGTTTAAAATTCTAGGTATTCCTGCTATTTGACACCATTAGGTTTCATACAATTAATGCCTCTTCCCTCAGCTTTTAAGAGTTGTTTAAGTGTAGTCACACCCTTTTTTTTCTTTCCAGAAACAGATTATTTATTCCTGCTTTGTGCCCAAAACTTCAGATTCATGACAGCCTCACACCTAGTACTTGACCATTTCTCATGCCTTGTAGGTACTTCCAATGGGTCTTTTTTGCCAGCTGCAGCATTATCCAGAATTTTTTTCCATCACATGAAAATAATTCTACAGTTGAGGAACAAACGATGATTTTTCTGAATATTTCATCCTGAAATACACAACTGAGTGTGTCTTGCAACTCAGCCTCTATTTTTTTATTTAAACAATTTGGTCATTAGTAGATTGATGATTACGTGTAAGTAATGACAGGTACCCATCTTATGTACTGAAATTTCATCCCAGCATCTGCTCTCCTATCCAGACCCCTGTGCTGAAAACCACATCCAAATGTCACTATTTAAATCCTGTTTGTGGGATTCCCTATCCCACCCCATCTTCCCCCCACGTGCCTCTGAACTGCTGGTTGCCACCTCCTTCGTGCTGGCTGATGGCAGCAGGGGGAGCACCAGGAACGTGGGAAATGCCTTCCTATTCCACTTGTTCCCACCTCAGCAGTGTGGGAGCTTCCAAGGGGGAGTGCTGGGAGGAGCAACTGCAACTCCAAAAACCTTCTGCATCCCAAGAACATAGGCTGCTCCCATCTGTCAACTTCAGCAGAGAACACAACCAAGATCCCAAAAGAACAAGGAGCACAAATGCAGCACCTGCCAAACTCCAGAACTTCATGGCCTGGGAAACAGCTGAGGTTTTTTTCAAAAAGACAGCTCACATATTCTACCTTGTTGATTCTTCACCCAGATCAGGTCCCTCACTGATGAGCTTCTGGTCCATGCACTAAAGCACATCATGATTGAAACTACTCATAGGTCATATCTGACATGGGCAAAAACCCCATGCTGTGAAAAGCATGGCTGCAATACTCAGAAGTGAATTAATCTGTTTTTTGCTTAAACTGCAATGTCACTACACATTGACTTAAAGGTGCACAGAAAAGTGTCAGACATACTCATCTACAAGGAAGTACTGAAAACTCAAGGTAGAACAGACTCAGTTATAGGATTCTTCAGTTGGGAGTGTAGCAGACAAAAGAAAGGATGAGGATTTGACCTGTTCCTGCTCTTGAACTTGTCTCCCTAGCTGAGATCACAGACCTCTGGTGTTTCCTTCCAGAAGCCCTGAGACTTCATCTCACCTGTTGACCTCAGAATTTTCCGATTTCCATTGTATTGCCAAACTTGTATTTCAGTGGGCAGAGATACCTGGTGCATCTAGAGCACTCAGACTCTGAGACCACTTCTAACAGTATCAGTACATTTTCCCATTTATACTTAACTGCTCCAGTCTTTTACAACAGAGTGATTGCAACACACACCACTGAATTCAAGCATTAACAAGCAGAATTGAGGGTCACGTTTGAATGAGGCATGCAATTAAAACTGGCTTTCCTAAACATGTATCTGTTTTAATACAAATATGCATCTTTATATTTCAGTGCAACTGACAAGATCTTAAAAATACTTAATTTGCACTCTCGCCATTTAACAAAGCACATTGGATAATCATCAGTAAAGAAAAAATGATCAGGACAATAAATTTGCTGAAGAAATAAAATAAAAGCTGTCAAACACTTGATACTCCATTTCCTGATAGCTATATAGTTCAAAGTTCTTTGTATACATACAAAGTATACACCTGGGAATCTCAGATTTTTCTTATGAAGGTAGTGAAACTATAGTAGTTTTTTTAGCCTCACAATTACCTGAAATATTCTCTTTTCAGCCCCTCTTTGTTTGGTATATTCTTTAGGCAGGAATTCTTTCAGGCTAGAGGGAGGAAAGAAAAATTCCGAAGTTAATGGTTCCTTCTTGAGGAGGGATGCTTTCCATACATCTTTACTGGCACTAGGTCCCCCAGGCTCCCTAATGTGGGTGTTAAACACCTCCACAACAAAACAAAAAGTAGAGCAAGAGGTTACCTTACCACTTGAGTTGCTGCCCCATGTAGTACCTTTTCATGTTTTGAAAATTCATCAAAAATAAACAATAGCTGGGACACTTTCCATTCTTAAATTATAGAATGTCTCTCAGCAGCTCAGAGGGTTTCATATCTAAATGTAACTAACTTAGTGTAATCTGGGAGAAGGGGACATGGAGGCTTGAGCCAGCTCTGAGTTCAGACACTGCTGTTACTTTACAGCAGCACTTGATTTACTGATGTGTGGGATCAAGTTCTTTCTCTGTCATCCAAGAAGTGTTAGAACACTAATATTGCACTGAAAAACTAGACACTAATTTAAGTGGACACTTAACACCACTGTGTTGTCTCAAAGTAAAAAAAGAAGCAGTTTTAATTTCTGCAGCACTCAGGTTCTAAGGCTCTCAGAACATGGATTAAATGAAATAAGTTCAGCCTCCATGACAGAGTTCAGTCAGAAGGAATCCTTCAACACCTCATCTGCCCCTCCTTGCTGTACAATAAAATAACCCTTTATCTCAGCCAGCTTTCACCCTAACCTGAGGGCATATCAGCATCACGCTTTAACAAAGAACTGTTCTGGACTGTACCTTCCCATCTGGAATATTCTACTCTGGTGAAACCATGTCATATATTCAGCAGGTCATTTTCCACCTGAAAAAACTTGCACAGTTCAAATAATTAGTCTCTAAGGATTCCCCCTATTTTGGACTACTAAAAATCATAAAGTATGACTGGAGAATGTCCTCCTTATTCTTATTTATTCAGTAAACAAGCAACAGACTACCCACTAGGATACAAAGTTAGACATTTTGAGAAGGATAGATTGTTTTAAACAAGATTGGCAAAAAAATTGCTCAGCTGTTCTGTGGGAGTTGCTTTGTTTTTATATATTGAGGGTGTTTTTGTTGGGTTTTTTGTTTATATTACTGTGCACTTTTTTTGTTTGTGTTTTTAAACACAAAAGACTGCCATTGCAGACCATCAAAAATAGCTTAAAATACTAAATTAGGATTTTGTGCTTCAAAAATATTACTCAGTACTGAGATCACACATTTTGTCTTTGCCATAAAGTTCTAGCATTATAAAACAAAGTAAGAACAACTGTCCTTGCTAATCTTTCTTCTGATGTTCTCATGGCTACATCTCACTTAGCCATGATAAAGAAATCTCCTCTTGGGGACTTATTTGCAAAGACACATCATGGGGTAGGGAAGGCTGAAGAGCCAAATTAAAACTGTAGATAAGGACTGAATACAGCTTATTATCTTAAAAAGCTGGTGTATCTATTATGAAACAAGTGGTGATTTTATACAGACCTTTACAGGTTCAAACCAGTTTAGTTAAATTCAATACCAAGCAAATTAAGAAAACAACAAACCTAAACCTGAATTAAACAAAGTTTTATTCTGGAAATCGATTTATATAAACAAATAAATTATAGCTATCAATGCACTTTAAATTATCATCTTGTATTAGCTAATTTTCTCAGCTATCTGTATGCAGATAAACTATCAAAACCATTACATTTTTAAGCCTGTCTACTTCATTTTTAATTAATATAACACTTTAAAAAGCATTGCTAAGCAAACATTACTTGGAGCTTCATAAGCAGCAAGGGTTAAGAAAACAACTTTGTGCTTTGTCCATTAAGCAGCAATTGCAATACCCCTTGCACTTGTGGGGGGCAGTTGGATTGGAAGTTTTTTCCTTCTATCACCTTCCACTACTTTTAAATCAAGAGGCAAGTGATCACCTCATCTGAAAGGGTGAAATGCCAATTTTGAACAGACTGAAATTATTTTAATCCTACCTATAATCCAGATATTTTCTTTACAGACACAGTTTCACTTTTTTTTGCAGCTTTTTAATGGAGCTAGCAAAAGCAATGGAAATATCTTGTCATTTAGCCTTCTTTAATCCCTAAAATTACACATTTTAGAAAGTGTACACTGAACTCAGCAAAAAAAAACAGCTAATAGCAAGCAGAGTTGATTTAACTTCGTTTACACTGAGTTTCATCTTCCAGTTCCTTAAAAAGTTACATAAGTGTCAACACTTTGTTTCTCAGTAGCACAAATGTGTTCTTGAAAAATACAGCTCAGTTCAGCAAATCAGGTTAGATTCAAGAATTGAGCTCAGCATCAAGCTCACTTATCATTTGCAGCTTCTCTGTTTGCCAATGTGCTTGCAAAGAAGTGGAGGTGTGCAGTTTGAGGTGCTCCTTTCCTATCTGCAGATGAACAGTGCAAGCTGTTTATTAGATATTCTCTCAGCAAATGCAGCCCCAGGGTACCCTCTGTATGTGCCATGCCAAACTAGATCTGTACCATGAAGGGCACGAAGAAGGACTACTCTTAAATTGATAGTTTAATGCTTTCACAATTTACTTTGGCATGAGCTTCAAGGGAATTCCAACAAGCAATACCAATGTCTTAGCAAGATGCAGGCAAAAATCTTCATCTGTGCCAAGAATATTTTAGCAACGACAAAAAAGGATACAAAAGGTCTCTCTACACAAACATACTGTAGACAGGCAAACTAAATGAAGCTGTTTCCAAACAATATCATTAAATACTAGTGCTATTCTGGCCTGTGATGTTTTTCTGTATGAGCTGACAGAGTCTCCTTACAGGAACCTGTAGCATCTTAAGGTTTCAGTAGTGAGTGACTGGATACCTCTCGAATGTATTTCACATATTGAGCTACAGCATACAGTTTATATAAAACAAAACTACTTTCTTATTTGAAAAGCATGAGTGTTCATGCACCAAACAGTAGAGAATAGTTGGATGAAACTTTAAAAAAAGCTCACTCTTTTTCAAGGGAATAAAAAAAATGAAGTTTTTTCTTCTAAAAGGATAAGAGATGCATCTTCAGAAAAAAAAATAATGAGCATTTAACGACACTATTTCTCTATATTGTTCTTAGTGAGCCAGGATCACTTGGCTTACTTAGACTCACAAAACAAAAGCAGGAGGTTTCACAACAAGGCTGTCATGATGGCTATGTAAAATAAAGGTATCAGCACTAAATCATAAACATGTACACTTCAAATTAGGAGACAATGACCAGGGACTTACGGTTCTGGAGCAGGTTCATCTACAGAGGAGAAAACTGAATTACCTCCAAATGAGAAATGCTTAATTTTATGAAACTGATTAAACACCAGGACAGAGAGCAATTACACTTGGTTACCTGCCAAGTTTGGTTCAAATATAATCAAAGCCCTAAATAAAAATAAAACAAGAGCAGAGAAAAATGCCCTACAGAATATAAGAAGGCTCTGAATTTTGGAATTCTGGTTCAAAATGGTTTCCACTGGAGTAACATTATTTTTCAAACAGATTGTTCAGTTACTAATACCTTTCATCTCTATTAGGATTAAAAAAAGATAATGCACACTATATGAGTGATGACTGTTTCATGATGGGCTCCAAATTATCCAGCACTGCACACAAAGTAGAAGTGTCATGCAGCCAACAGCTTCAGTACACCATAAAACACACTCACTACATGGGAGCTCAAAAAAAGAAAAGAGAAGAACTTCCCACTGAAAAAACCAAGCAGTACATTAGAAAATCCTAAAAAAATTAAGCAACTGAATGCTGTTCAGCAGTTTGCAAAAGCCACTGGTTAAGCTTGTGGGAAATCACTGCTTTAAAAATTAAAAGCAACTATTTCTGGGAACATCTAACTCTTGAAATCATTACCATGACACAACATTAGTTTATCAAGACATAATATCCCCATGATTTGCTGCAGGAATAGCCTTCAGTGAGTGGAGTGAGAAGGGAAGAATAAGCAGACAATGGACAAATTCCAGAGAAAGATTGTTGTGTAACTAGTCACAGTTCTAGGAAATAAAAACCAGGTACACTGAAGCTGCCACACTGGGCCCCTGATGTAGTTCCAATAGGAAAGATTCGTGGGTCAGTCAGGAGCAGATAGACAGTAAAAAGAAAAGCTGATTATTAATTGGAACTGAAAGATGTTTATTTGCATAACTGAACTGCTATTTCAGGAATAGGCTTCAGAAGTGAAGTGTTTCAAATAACCAGAGCTGCAGCACTGCACATTCCACAGCAAGACACCACCTCAAAGTGGTTCCCTGAGATACCATAAACCCCAAAGTGGCTCACAAAGGAAGCCTGAGGCAGCACTGAGCACTCTGTCAGTGGAACAGGACAGAAACCAAATATGCACCAATTTTTGTGTGCCTCCAATGACGGTATTTATGAGCCTCATATGTAGGCAAGGCTTGATGGACTGGGCAGTAAATAGCTCTCTTTTACCTTCCTACATTGCTTTCCTCAGACTTTAGCCCTTGGTTAATTCTACTGCAGGTAAACCAATCAGAAAATCCAAATCAGTAGAAAAATGGGACCTCTAAATTTCAGTCAAACTTAACTTGCCCTCCTGATAGCAGTAAATTAGGTATCACAATAAAGATTAAAGGCTGAGCCACTTGTAAGCAGGACTTCTGTCCATGCCTGAAACAAAGAGCACAGTTCTGGAATTGCATTCATACAACACCATGAGAGGGTGAATCTGACCAAGTGATTAATACCACTAAAAAGTTTGGAAAATTTAATTTCTACACACAGGAGTATTCACTTTATTCAAACAACAAAACTTCTTTCCACTCTTGTACTATCCTGGTACTAAGTGTGTACTTAACTGGCACTCCAGGAGGAGACAGTGCCCTTATTAATGCTGTCTAATAAGCCACTGCCTAAGGTCCCCTCATCAGCTGAGGTTGCTGATTTGCCTTTCACTGGGAGATTTGCTATTGAAAATACACTGAATCTGATTACCTCTGCTTGGAGTAATAAAATGTGCTTAATCTGTGACAACTCAACATTAGTTACACTTGAGGTCACCCAAATTTAGAAGTTAGAAGTGTTTACTCTAAAAATCCAGGTTTATGTTTGTGCTCTACATGAGGTCCAAACTGGATCTGTGCTTGAAAGCCTCCAAATTCACAAGCCTTCTCAAAGGAGACAGGATGGGAACCATTCAGAATGTCATCACGAGCCTAGAGGAGACAAACAAAGATGTGTCAGAGACACCAGAACAACTAATCCATCTCAAATTCCTTGAAAGCTTGAATACAGCCAGCAACACATCCTTTTCCTTCTGAATATCTTTATTATTCCATTCTGGATGTGCACTTGACTAACAAAACAAAGGGCTAGATTATTTCATTGTGAGTATCTATGGAGAGTTACTGAAGCCATGATTGTATCAGCTTTGATCAAAAAGAGAACTTGACAGCCATTTCCTGATGCATGTGTAAATAAAATACAACATGCACATACACTTCTGTGTATGTACACACATATGCACAGATGCATGTGTGTGCAAATACACACACTGAGAAGCTTTCATCCCACTGCCTCATACAAGAGGGAAAAAGATCTCCATAATTAGTAGGTAAAAACAAAATTACTGTTACAGATATGGCAACAGGGACATGCCCAAAGCATTTTTCTTCCTTCTATGTAAATTTGGTGGTCATTGAAGATGACAGATTTTATAGCTTTGGCAGTAGAAGGCTCACCTACCCATAGACAAAGCAATGACAAAGCATTATCAACACATACTGTCATACCAGCCTGAATGAAATATTTTAGTGGCAGGAGAACAGCTCAGTGTGATAGGCCTCTAAAATACTTCAAAAAGGTACTGCTGTTCTACAAGCAATAGAACAGCCCTACCTTTTGCCTCAGATTTTTAAAATGTAATTTATAGCAATATCAAGTATAACAACAGCACATTCCATTAAACTTTCAATTTTTTTTTTCCTTCGGAAAAAAACCCCAAAACTTTAACTAAGAGTTTAAAGCCTACTTTTTTTTCAGACTGAAGTGCAGGCAACTGCAATGGCACTTTCAGCTAAATATTATCTCCTGCATAAAGCTCCTGGCTTTGCTAAGGTATGCACAGTCCCTCTGACAGTTTAGGAAATCTGTCTAGATGGATTCCCACTGTGTTACATGACATGGTCCCTTTTGATGGAAAGCCTGCCTGCCTTGTGTGCTGTCTGGGTTGAAGATTGGAAAGAAGCGCAGAAGAAGCTCTCTCACTGATCAGGCAGAAAAGAAGAAGACATGAGAAATAGAAAGCTGTTCACAAGACTGACCTGAGATTCCACATGACACAGAGAGCACCATCCAGAGAAGAGAAGAAGGAGAAGAACTAAAAAGAGCAACCTGGGACTGAAGGCATATACCAATTTTAAGGAAGCAGGATGTGAAAGCCAGTGGATTTTTGGTTCAGTGTTCATTACTGGGTTCAAAGTATTTGACTAAAAAAATCAGCAAAGCCTCTGTACTATCACGTGTTTTTGGAGGGCTAGACAAAAGAGCAAAACTAAAGCACATCCAGAACTGGAATTCCAGAAGATGGAGTATTTGAGCAGCAAATTTTTTCTAATTAACCTACATGGGTTTCCTCAGATAAGGTAGAAAGTACTGTACCTGAACATAAAGCAAATTAAGCTGAACTGGATCTCTTGAATCTACATTCTGGTCTGAATAAAAGAACTTGCGTCTCAAGAGCAGCGTTTCGTTTTCATCCACTCCTTGCTCTCTGAAGGTCCGGCTGTGATCCAGCCAATTCACTGCAACAGAGCAACAGACATGCACACTGTTCAATCCACACTGCTGCCAGTGCTAACAGCCCTTGTCAAACTCATGGCATAATTGGCTTTTCCACTGTGGGGGGAAACGCCACAAGAAATGTTACTTTCATTTCTGGGGCTAGTCATCAGTGCTGAAGGTTTGCTACAAACGAGAACTGAAAAACAGCACTGCTGGGAAACAAGGATATACTACAGCATAATATTGAAGAAACAACTATAGTAATATTTTACCACTAAATTTAGATCTTCAAAGCTTCACAACAAAATAAGTTCATGATTCTGTTTACCTTTTTTATCCCTGAACACAATTTCAAAACATCTTCCTGCCACTTACAGTTAACCTTAGTGTCTTACAGTAAAACAGAAAAAACAGGTATCATGACTTAGCACACAAAACAAACCAAATACTCTCTTAGTTCTTTGGCAAACTTCACTTACACTTAAAACTTGTACCTTCAAACACAAAACTACCTTTTGGTGGCTTTCAGTAGGAATTAATTATAAAATTAATTAATTTTTAATTACAACTTCAATGAAGGGACAAAAACAACCCTTCACACTGAAGTTGGAATACCCCTACCAAACACATACCAAAATGCACTTCAAAACACCTGCTAACTCTCAAAGACATTAACTTACCCACTCACTTCATTTTAAAAATACTCAATTGCAGACAGCACTACATAAAAAAGGGATGCAAAATACAGCCAGGAACCAACTGAAACACACTGAATGGCCACTGCTTGGCTTCTTTGCATTATACACTGGAAAGATACTAATAAAAAAATTACCCTGGAATATATTACTCACAATCATCATCTGTATGAAGCTTTGCCTTCAGTTTTTCCATTTTTCTTTCATCACGTAACAATGTCCTATCTTTCTTAAGCGTTCCTGTACTCTCCTCTTTCTTCTCTTCGATGCTCTCCTGGATTAATGAATATTCCTCATAATTTGTTATTCCTGGAATTATAAATAAATCCAATATCTGACCTCATCTTTCCAATACATGATTTCTTTGTCATATGCTGCATTTGCCACTTTCAGAAAGGTATTAAGTGTAAGGTATTCTTTTTCTGCTGCCTACCAAGAGAAGCTGCCAGTTTGAAAACAAGATGGAATGTAAAATAACAGTAAATTTCAAAATGGAGACAGGTTATAGTAAATTTCTATTCATGGATGCCTACAGTTGCTTCCTGAGGACTGAGTAATTTCAGCCTACCCACGATGTAAAAGAAATGTGGCAGAGCCAACTGAGGAACAGAAAGCATGTGAAATTCATGATTTTTTTGTTTAAAGTGTTATGACTCAACTCTTCCTGTGAATTTTACATGAAACTGAATCAAAAATCAGTTCAAAACATTTAGCATATGTGCTAAGTTATTCCCCTTTCTTTGTTCTGTTTGGTTTTTCAGTACTATTTGGGAAAGCATGTTTATGTTATACCAGACACAAATTAAATGCTCACCTACAAGACCACTTTCATGAAAATAAATCAAACTAATTTTTGAGGTAAATTAGCAGCACATTAGAATCCAACATATAAAACCTCAAAAATTAAATAGATGATTCACTTTCCAAGTAAAGTAATATAAATCAAATTAAGGCCACTTGAACTCTAAATGAGATTTAAGCACTGTTTTAAGACTTAAATCAATCCATGTTGGATGCATACTGGTAGTGCATGTATTAAACACAAATTTGTTTTAAAAAAATGTCTATTTAGCTAAGTATTGAGACAGACTACAAGCAATATGACACATTTTTGACCAGCTGCTCTGGATGGCTTCTGTATGTATTTTTACAAACGATACAATTTTGTGATCAACTCTTAATCATAACAACACAAAGTCCTAAGCTTGGATACATTTCAAGGTCAGCAATGTCCCTCTTTTAGCCAATTAACACTGAGCATAAATTCAGCTCTAAACCTCCACCTCATAGCAGGAAAAAGTACGTAAATGTAATGTATAATAAAAAATTGGTACCTGTACTGTTGGATAACTTTGTGCCTTCAACTGCTAAATCCTGAAGTTTAAGGATACAGCTGACTCTCTACAGACTTTGATAAAACCGGGACAACAGGTTTCAAGAAAGTGTTTGGTAAGTAGTAACTTAAAACAAATCTGAATTGTTCACATGTATGCCAGTTTCTAGCCACATAACATCCTAACAATCAAAATTGAAATATGACAGAAGAACAAATTCTTAAGTATGTGGGTCCCAAGACCTTACCTATCCTGCTGCAAATGGTAACCAGCAATTCACCCACTGTTTTAGAATCATCCACCATGACTGTTTTCACTGAACCATCCAACATACGTATTTTCTGAGGTCTCTGTTTCTTTTTGTACTCCAATATATCCTAGGAAGTAAACACAACTGTTTCTAAATGCTTTTGGAATCCACCACAAGCCAATCTAATACCTTACATGCCTAAAACAGGATTCCTTTCCCACCCTCCAAGCTGGATTTTTCCTTTGTTACAGTATAGACTAATGTACTAATTTCATAAACTTGAGCAGTTACTGCTTTTAGATCTGCCAATGTCAATTTTCAAGGATTGTCCTAAGTGGCAAGACCTAGTCAGGGCAGGATAGACCAAAGTACCCTTGTCCTGTGAAATCTAATCCAGCATTTCAAAAGGACTATAATGCTGTGGCTGCAGCAAGCTGGCCAGAACATGAGCCAGTATGACCTCACCACCTCCAGTATAAAAGAAACCAACTCTAACACAAGGTCATGTCAAATGTAAAGTATATAACCAAAGTTAGTTTTCAACTTTCTGTTAATCATTCTGTGAAGACACTACTGACCACAGTAACTCACAGTCACAACCTGAGTGCAGAAAAAACTGATATCTGAGGCCCAGCAAGGAAGAGGACTAGGTCAAGTTCAGGAACAGACTCAAGACCCTCCTAGCCCTCCAAATGCTAAACACTCTTCTTGCTATTTAGGAAAGAAGTTTTCTAAGAACATGGTGATGAAGGAAGCAACAGACTTGCACCATACCCCATTTCTCAGCATGTAGTAATCCAGTGTCCTTCCAGCCTCCAGCCATATACCTTTTCGAGGATCATCATCTGACAAGAACAATCCATAGTCAGAGGCTGCGGGACAGAACAGACAGAGACACATTGAAAAATATCAAACCTAATAAAGCCAACATGGTTTTATTCAGGGCTATTCAGATTCAGGTCAAGCCTACATTACACTTACCTTCCATTCTTAATAAATTTGGATAGAGTATTTTTCTATGCTTCATAAAAAATTTAGTTTAGCAGCGATAGCAGGGTACATTAGGCTTTACAGAAGACTCGAAAAAAAGCTTCACGATGCCATCACATCTTCACATGTCACATCTACTGTGTATTATATTTGTAACTACTTTTTTTTTGAGACAACCTTTTTTAAATGCTCACAGGTCCTGCTTTGGAACTGACTAACCAAAAATACAAGCAAGTTTGGCCTTAACCACAGTGTACTACTTCAAGTAGCAGATCTATTTTCAAAACACAGTTTGCTTTCAACCCTCCCCAAAATGAGTTTATTATAAACTTGGGAATCTTTCGGGTACATGATTCAGGTTTAGGTATTTAAAAATACACAAGGCTTCTAGAATTATATCCATAGGAAACACAGCAAAAACTTGTATCTTTTGAAGGCTAAACAATGTAAATTGATTCTTTCAGAAGTAAATGATAAAATTTTCACTGCCACACAAAACCAAACCTAGGCTTAGGTTTCAAAGACTAAACTCCGGATACCCAAAATGAAGCATCATGACTGTTAATTTAAGGCCCATCCATATGCATGAAGAACCAATACAGATTGTACTTCACAAACAACAACCACCATTCAGCAGCTGAGCCTGCTGTGTTGGCAGTTCTGCAGGTTAAGCTAATGCCCCTTCTCATGGCCAGCAGTGCAGAGTCTGCTACAGCAGCTCTGGACCCCACCTTGTTTAGTTTCAGCCATGTGTTAGGACCCTTTGGCCAGAAAGCCAGGTAAAAATGCCTACAATTTTTGGATATTATTTCATCCTTAAATGCCATGTATAACAATAATTTAGATTTAACAGCATTTACCTTAAACACATGATTACTTATGCAATTATATAAAAGACCTTACACTTAATTGATAGAAGTGCAGCTGACTTACAGATAGCCAATTTAAAAGGAAGAATCCTTCCACAAACAACTAAAAAAGATCAAAAACTTTCTCTGCTGACCTTAATTAAAAACTCCCCTGAAGGTCAAGTGATCTGTACATATAGGGATATTTATGATACGGATTCAATGCAGAATCACTTCTGTAAGATTTTAGAATTAGTGCCTCTAAACAGGTTGTGAACTTTAGAAGCAAAGTGCCTTGCACAGAGCACAGAAGTACCAAGGAAGCACAGATTGCCCTGATACTCATTTGTGGTGCATGTACCTGGTAATGAAACAGCAGGAGCTATCCAACTGGCACATGAAAATCATGGCCACCTTTGTCCTGGGACCAGGCTTGTGGGAGAAGTGAAATGTGCACAGCTGAGAGCCATAAGTATATTTTCTGTTGTGCAGAACCAGTTTATCAACTGTACTGTAACCCTGTGAATGTTCTGAACTAACAAGCAAACACACACATTTTAACAGCCACCAAGAAAGGGAAAGGATATGTTGGAAACATTTCCGTTCATCATTCAATCTCATTTTTTGAAGACTCTTAGTGCACTGCAATCATAAGTAAAGGAAAAGCCCTACTATGAAATCTGAGAACTCCTTGGCTTTTCTTTGAGGTTCATGATGTTCAGGGATATTTATCACTCAACTTCTCCCAATTCAACACCTGTCTACAATCACTGCCTTGAGAGACCAGCATGGTAAAAATGCACATATATAAAGATAAAAATGTTTTATCTGAAAACTGAAGCTCTGTAACTAGATTTCCAAAGGACTCCTGCAAAGAAGAAGCAATTCTCAGTAATAGTAATGAAATTCATTACTAGTAAGTTTTTCTAACAAGACAAGCTTTTTCAAATGGCTGTAAAGGTTGAGAGCTTAAACCTCAATAAACAACCTACTTTAAGAATTACATTCCAGTAGCATTATATACAATGCAGCACTAAAGGGCTTTGAAGTATCTGAATTTTTTGACAACTCTGGCTGTGTTAAAACCAGATCTTTTGTCTATGGTGTTTCCCAGTCTGTATTCACCTAATTTGCTCAACAGGTACAGAGACAGTTACATTTGATTAACATGTAGCACCATGGTAACTATGGTATGCACAGCGTGGTGGTGATTTTAGTTATTAACCAGTTTCAAACATTTCTCTTTGTACATTTTGGAGGTATCCAGCCATTCTTTTCTAATTCGTGTTGTTGCTTCCTTTGCTGAGGCACAAAATAAGTCTGCACAGATTTTCTTAAGAAACATTGCCAGAAACACTACTTTAAGTAAGTAATACCCCAAAAAAAAAAAGCTGTCCAAGCAGGAGAGCAATTTCTCATCTTCTAGGCAAACAAGATATTTATTTAAGAAGTCGAAGTTTCACTAAAAACATCCATTGTAGGACAAAAGGAAGAAAAACAACTCAGCTACTTTCTGTCGCTTAAAAATCTGTTTGCACCTGTTTCCTTTCACTCCAGAGCCCTACAACTCAAACTAAAAAACAACCAAACCCTCCAACAAAAAAACAGGACAATGTCCCTTTTCATTTCAGCCAATGAAGTGGGTAAGGACAAATTCAGGAACTCACCTTGCCCAGTTTGAGCCTCTGGCACTCGCTCACGAATAACTCGACAGGCGTCGTACACGGCAGTGGACGGCTCAAACTGCATCGTCTTCACCACATTGCACTGCCGGACACAGATCTTCAAGGAAAGAGCTACCATGGTGCCAAGTCACTTGCAAGTTCCTACTAGAGTACCTGAAAAAGCAGTAATGGCATTGTTGCTTACAGTTTTTCATTTAATGCTTTAATATAATCAGCTTTTCATTAAACAAATGAAACTAGTTCAGTAGAATTACATTTATTCAAATGCATTTCTATATAAAGTCTCATTAGTATCATCAAGCTAGAAACTAGCCAAAACATGGCGCAACATTTTCTTGGTGTAATGGAAATTCACTTTTCAAAAACTTGTGTACACATGCTAAATGTTCATACTTTCTTTGAGGAAGGTTAAAATGGTGCATAAAAAACCAACACACTTATTGGGTATACTGGCAACATATTTACTGCTGACAGAAAATTATTTTTCTCTCACCACACATTTTTATTTTATCATCTAGACTAGCTTGTAACCAACAGCTTAAAATAACTACTTCATCAAAAGTAGGATTTTCTTAGCACATAACTAAGAAAATCCTACTTTATATAACCCTACTTTTCTTAGGACATAACTAAGAAAATCCTACTTTATAAAATAACTACTTCATCAAAGGTAGAATTTTCTTAGCACATAACTAAGAANACTGCCGGACACAGATCTTCAAGGAAAGAGCTACCATGGTGCCAAGTCACTTGCAAGTTCCTACTAGAGTACCTGAAAAAGCAGTAATGGCATTGTTGCTTACAGTTTTTCATTTAATGCTTTAATATAATCAGCTTTTCATTAAACAAATGAAACTAGTTCAGTAGAATTACATTTATTCAAATGCATTTCTATATAAAGTCTCATTAGTATCATCAAGCTAGAAACTAGCCAAAACATGGTGCAACATTTTCTTGGTGTAATGGAAATTCACTTTTCAAAAACTTGTGTACACATGCTAAATGTTCATACTTTCTTTGAGGAAGGTTAAAATGGTGCATAAAAAACCAACACACTTATTGGGTATACTGGCAACATATTTACTGCTGACAGAAAATTATTTTTCTCTCACCACACATTTTTATTTTATCATCTAGACTAGCTTGTAACCAACAGCTTAAAATAACTACTTCATCAAAAGTAGGATTTTCTTAGCACATAACTAAGAAAATCCTACTTTATATAACCCTACTTTTCTTAGGACATAACTAAGAAAATCCTACTTTATAAAATAACTACTTCATCAAAGGTAGAATTTTCTTAGCACATAACTAAGAAAATCCTACTTTTGATGAAGTAGTTATTTTAAGCTGTTGGTTACAAGCTAGTCTAGATGATCACATAAAAATGTGTGGTGAGAGAAAAAAAATCTTCTTTCCTGAAGATTCTGAAGTGTGCAATATAGTGTTATGGTTTTTCTCAAGTCTCCACATAGACCTGCTAGATGTTTTTAGCCTGTTGCACAGCTACAGAGAGCCTCAAGAATGAGTTATTTTTCATTTCAGCCATATTTCAAAAACTACACCAAATCTGACAGCATTTTTTTACAGAAACAGGAAACAACAGATGCTTTTTGTATTGTTTCATTTTGTAGATAGTCTGGGTTTTGTCTCCAGTGTCTTTCCTTGCTGTTTTAACAGTCCAAACCACTCTTCCATCACTAGACTTTCCACAATGATCTCCAAGAACTCTTCAGAACTTAAATCCATTCTCCATAAACACAGAATGCACTAGAATCCCCAAATAATTTCTGCATAAATTGGTGTGTGTGTTTTTAAATAGGAGTTTCCTAGGGGATCCTAGTGACTAACTTGAAGAGCTGGAAGCTTGTTTTCCTCAAGTTCAGGGGCCTGACTTTACCCTTCACCTGACCCATATCCCTCCCAACTGCCTCCAAACTCAGCATCCCCACTGAGCCCCTGCTGCTCACCAGGACTGCATCTACCCTGGAAGGGATGTCTACCACCTGCTGTACAAGTTACCCTCTCTGCACTCCCTGAGGCTCCTGGACTGCCCACGGCTCACAGTGCTGCTTTTCCAGCAGCTGCAGGTGTGGATGGAGTCCCCCAGCAGGACTAGGGCCTGTAGTGCCTCCTGTTGCTGGAGCAAGCACTTTGTCAGTAGGCTCCCCTGGATCAGGTGGCCTGCAGCAGACACCTGCCACGAGGTTTTCCTTTGTTTCCTCACACTCTGATTCTTATCCACAGGCTTTCAATCTGCTCACAGCCATTCTTCAGATACAGCTCTTGGCACCCTCTCCCTCTCCTGAGGTAGAGGATAACATCTCCCCCTTCCCTTCACTCCTGTCCCTTCTGAAGTGCTGGTAGCCATCGAGAGTGACACCCCAGCCATGGATTCATCTCACCAGCTTTCAGTAGAGGCAACAGGGCCACGCCTTTCTGGCAGCAAGGTGTACTCTTGTTAGTGTGACAAAATGCTCTATTGGCTAATTTAAAAACAAGCAGGGGTCTTGTGTCTTAGAGAATGTTCTTTTAAAAGTACATTGTTTAGGTTTTCAGCTTTTTAATATTTTCACTTTGTGATCATGCACCACATAAACCGTAAACATGCATGTCAGAAAGAACATCAAAAGGCAGCCTAGCATAGTGCCTTGCACTGCAAAACAATGCATCCCTATGCTGTCCCTGCCAGATGCTCATTTAATCCATTCTGACAAAGCTCCATCAAAATGAGTCCACAATACCCACAGCTAAGATGCTCCAATTTTATTTTCCTTTTTACTATTTCTGCATTTTGGATGGCTCTCCCTCATACAAGTTTTCAACTTAGGTTTTCCACTCTGCAAAAGAATGTTTTTTCCCTTCCCTACATAAACAGAAAAGCAAATTTATCCCTGATTATCCTTAATGCATTTTTACAAGTTGGGAACCTGTTACTGGGTCCTCCCACCACCACTCCTATTATTTTTCCAGGGTTAAATTCAACTCAAAGAAGGAAGAACCTAAATATATCAGTGGTCTGGTTTCCTTCAGTTCAGTGTTCTTGGTTTCAGAGACACCAAAGGATGCTTCATCTGAAAAAGAGCTTATGAAAAGAGCTCATGACTTATCAGCTTCCTCCAATTGTATGCTCTCAAATTCAAGAGAAAGGTTTTCATTTGCCTCCTCCAGATTATCCTCAGGCTCTAAATCTCCCCATTTGGCTTTCAGTAATAAATGGGATAGGCAGTTTCCATCTCCTGGGTAACAGCCAGAACAGGACAGCTGTTTTTTCTCAAAACATCTAAGAACTTGGTCAAGAAAAAGGGCTGAGATCACAGAGAAAAACAAGGGGAAAATATCTTCCACATTCCCTTTATCTTCTATACATTGATTCACACCACACTTAAATATTTCTCTGTGCAAGTAATGGACTCTCTGTGCACCCAAAATCACTCAGTCTGTGGAATGGCTGACCAAAACTTTAAAGGATCCTGGAAATTAAGAAAATTTTACATGGAACGGTTTGCCTGGTACTGTCTAATTCTCTGTGAGTAATAAAGTAGGACATTTCTAAATCAGACTGTGACTAATCTGTGCTTGTAAGGTGGGAGAGTGGAATAATAAATTATGAATCTGACAGCTTTGGGAGGAATAGCAGCAGCTTCAAGCTCCTAAAAAAGCCACAGAGCGTAACTCAGAGAAGCCAGTGCCTGCAGATATATATCAGAGTGAGAATGTCAAGGCCTTGAGCTGAACCATCACAGGGCTCACATTCTGGAAAATTTGAACAAAAGAGAATTCTAACCAGTGCTTGAACTAAGATGAGCAGGCCTCGGTGTGCTCACAGAGATACCTCACCAACAAAGCAAACAAGCACAAGTATTTCAAGCACATATTATCCAAGATAATAAGATATAAGGTAAAGTAATAAGATATTATCCCAAAATGTTATTAAGGACTGAAAAGTAAAACAAGAATGAGGCAGCAATAAGGTTCTTTAAAGTAACTTCAAGCTGGAGGAATGTGTGCCTCTGGGTTAAGGAGTAATCACTCCTTACATTTACAATGTACAATTTACATAAAAAAAAATTTACAATACACAATTAGCCAGAACATCTATGGCAGGAGCACCCTCCAGCATGGCAGCAGGAGGCAAACACTGCCCCAGCTAGGTCACCCTGGGCTTTGGTCCCTGTCCCTTGGAAGGACAAAGTTTGAGCAGACACTTCCATCAATTTGCACAGCCCTCCTGCAAGTCTCACCTGAGTTACTGTATCCTTCCCCAAAAGCTCTCTGCCTGGATACATTCTCACTAGAGCTGGGATGCTGCTACATTACATGCTGTTACATAAATTACAAAGGTGTGGGCTTAGAAGCAGATACATACTCTATAAGCAGTTAAAATATTTTTCTTTAATAATTTCTCTTCATTAAAAAAATGAAGAGAAAAATCTGAAAATTCTGAAAATCTAAGGACCAATATTTACAAAACTAAACATCTCTTCACATCTTGTAAAGTAGGTATTTTCAGTGAAACAATTTGAACATTAAATAAAGTTATTTGATGAAACACTTATACATATTAAAAGATATTAAGTCTATTTTATCTGAAATGAAATAAATCTGTAAATTGCCTATTGCAAGTCACAAACTAATAATTTGAACAAAAGCTCCAACATATTTGTTTGAGAAATGTCCTCAAATTAACAGGAAGAAAGTTCATGCCAAAAACACCCTCACTCTTAATTTCCACCGGAAATTAATTTAAAATTGCTTTTACTCTTGGTGCCATTCAAGAGGAGCAAAACAGAACTAACCAGCACCTCGGAGGACTGCCAAAGTTGAGTAACAAATTAATTTATTCATCTCCTACTGCACCCCTTCCTCCATCAGTTCCAACAGAAATTACCTTTTAGAAATTACTAACTAAACAGTAATTTCTACACACTGTCTGTGCTACCATCGTAAATGAACAGTGTTTGCATGGATTTACTCTCAAACTTCATTGTCCCACTTCTGCTTCACCAACAATGGCTTTCCCAACCAGCTCCTTAAAAAGTCTTCTGTAACAGTATGCAAAAATGAGTTGTCTGCTGTTTGTGAATGCGTCTGTGTTAAAATGTTAAAAGCATTGAGATGGATGACACACATATGATCAAGTTCAGACTTGCCCTAATTAGAGAGCTTCCATGATTTTTTGTCAGGCTCATTAAGTGAGTACTAAATCAGTGTAGTGCAACTGCACACTAGTGAAAATTTCACAAGTCAAATCAATATTCTGAATGGAAGCCTCAGGTAATGCACAAAACAGGTCTCCATCCACAAAACTTTGCTGAGATAGCTAACATGACAAAACCACAATTGCAGAAATTCCAGAAAAGGTTTCCCAAGAAACTAAATTGTACCTGAGAGTCCAGCTCTGCTAGACTGGGAAGGTGGAACTGACCTCATCAATTGCTGTACACAGAGACAGACCAAGGCAAGGGGCAGCAAAGTTATCTCAAGAAGCATTTTACAAGGCCTCTCAAGGGACATGTAACACAAGGTAAATAGCTGTTTCCCCCAATACTGACAAGGACAGAAGTTTGCATCACATAATTTCAACAGGAACCAACTATCATCAAGCCAAAAACATAAATAAAATAAAACAAAACAAACCAGCAAAATAAAGATGCAGGGAGAAGAGGGATTTAGAAGGGAGACCAGTTAGTGCACACTGACCTCCCTGATCATTTACCTAACTCACCTGGCTTAATTTGTACCATTCCTACCCTCATATCTACGGTGTCTGAGGTGACGAGGCCATGATTTTATCTGTGTATTCTGAACTGCAATGCTAAGCAAACAGAGAATGCAAACTGTCAGCTCAATGCTATGAGGGCATGTGCATTTCACATCCTTGCCAACTGAGTGTTGAGGTAACACACAGCTCTAAACCACCTGCATTTCAAAACCAAGCAGACGTGGAACAGCCACCACTGACACTGACAAACACGGACCACGCCCATCCAGTTAAAGCAAAGTCGTCACTGCCAGTGCTATGGTTAAATGCAAAGCTCTGCCACGATTTAGTAAAGGTCTGTCTCCCTGGAGATATTTCTTAACTGGTTCATTCAAGCTTGAGCAAACACAAATGTAGGTCATGAGACTGTCACAGCCTAAAAGCCTGTATGTGTACATGCTAGTGGAAGCAAAGCTATGTATTTTTGTACTAGACTATGTAACAAAATCCAATGGAACAGAAGTCCTCTACTCTTTTCAGTATTCCCACCAATTACCTGCTGGTACTGGGCACCAGCAATACAGGACAGATGACTTTCTGTTGTTCACAGAGGTTGAACATTTAATTCTATTGTATATATGAAACACTTGTTTAGCGGACTGGTGTCTGCTAAGACCTCTGTGAGCAAAATGCACTCTAAAGGACAAACCCACCTCAACTGATAGCTTTGTATGCTTCCAAAAAAGCATCATACTTCAAAAATCGAGCATAATGGAACCACAAGGCAGGCAGACAGGCAGCTGATTGCACAGGCATAGAGAGTAACAACACCCATTTTACTCTAAACTCACAATGGCACCTATCTTGGCATCTTATCTTAAAAGAGGTGGCACTGCACCTTTCAAGGAGCCCTCTCTTCAGTGCTCCATTGCTGTCAATTTGTAACTCATTTGTACCATAATGCTCTTAAGGGCTGCCTTTAACAGACTTTCTGAGAAGACTAAGCTGATTCTCCAGCAGAGCACAGTATAGGAACCACACTATCATCTGTGGGTTGTATGCCTGAAATGTATGCCCACATGTCACAGCAAGGCCATCATCAACTCCTTGCTGGACAAGACACTGTGAAGATGTCATTACTGGTTGTCCCATTCCACTGGGAACTGTGTAGTGAAGTGCTTTCAGGGATAACTATCACTCATGCACAAAAAATCACATTGTAAACACTGGACTGGAAGTTGTCTTGTCAGTAAGGTTAGAATCTCTTCTGGTCAGAAAGGAAACAAAACAATATCTCTTACTTTCCCTCTAATCAGCTTAAAGCAGAAGGCAAGAGCAATAAGCCAATAGAGGAAAAGCTGATGTTCTAAATGGGCAGTAAGTACAAAGATACCAACTTGGAGGGTCCAGAAGTAGCCTGACAACCTCAGACACCACACACAGTCTGGGATGGCTGATCAGAACTCTTGAAGTTTGAACAAGCAACCAAAAAAGCATAACCCTTACTTCCATTGGTTAGAATACAAGGAACTTAACACTGTACAGCACTAAACATTGTTTATTCTGTTTGCAAGTATTCACAGACAATTAAAATGCAAGAACCCTCACATGCCTCCCTGCCCTAAGAAAATCCCTGCTCAACCACTATGGCTGTATACACACACCACACGTGCTGATAAGCAAGTTTACCTTAAAAACCTTCAAGAATCTCAGGAAAAATTCACTGCATTTAGCTATAGCATGCAGTACTAAATTTTACAAATAAACTACTTGGAAAAAAATCCCACACCAAAACAAAGATGAACCAGGACAAGCTTTGAAACGTTACTATGAGAGCAGGCTGTAATTATCAGTAAGCATTAACAGATACCATTCCCAGTTCACAATTTACAGTCACCCAGCAACAGCATCTCTTTTGCTAAGAACCCAGCAAGGAAGTTCCCTTAAGCAGAATTATGTAAGAGACCAAAATATTTGGGTCTAATTAAGAGTTGTTTACAGGACAGTCAGCTTATTAGCCATTGAACTTCAGCCTGCTTTTTAAGTCAAAAGGCATATTTGCAAACTAACTTGCTTGTATAAATCTTCAAAAGGAAGTATGAATTACAAGGAACTACAGAAGGAATGTCACTGTCCCAGACAGAGCTGAAACAGCTTTTATATAAAATAAGCAAAGAGCTTGACTGGAGCTAGTTGTAACAGAGAAATCACAAGCCTCAGTAGCAAGAGCCTTCACTGTGGCAGTCAATGACATGTCTTTGAAGAGGTCTTCCAGACTTTTTTTCCTATTTTGCAAGAACACTGCAAGAGAAAACCAAAATCAGAAACATGAGTTGCTGTAGAAATCAGAAGAGAATCACATCCTATGGCTAGGTTCCTCCCCCAGAGTAGGGAGGACAGTAGTAAATATATGCAGAGACTATTACTAAAATGGTATCTGATGTATAGAAGACATTTTTATTTGGTGTGGGTTTGTTTTTCCCTCTTTTTAAAGGGTTTGTTGTTGGGTTTTGGAGAGGTGCTTTATTTTTTTAAACTCAACTCCTACAAGGTTAATCTAGGTCCATCACAAGCACTGCGACTTGCTTACAGTGGGATATATTCGTATATGCTTACACAGCTTCAAATATATTTTCTGATCTCTAGTACCTAGGTAAATTATAGGATAAGAAAAATAAATGATGATTTAAGATAGTGCCTGTTCTGTGGAAAGGTTTGGCTGATAGAAGACTGATTTTCTAAAGCAGCAGATGTGACTATTTGAAACATTTCACCTAGATTCTAAATCACACTAAGAATAGTAATAGGTTGAACTACAAAATGGGCTGTTAAATCCAGGCTAGAACAGTTCTGTATATTCACACTATTTTCAACTGCTTAAATAATGTAATGTTTTGAAGGACAATTTTAAAGCTTTTATGCCTAGGTCTACAACCTCTGAGCACGCTCAATTCAATGCTTTTTTCCCCCCCTTTGAATTAATTGAAGCCATCACTCAAACTTCTGAGCTCCACCTGCCATTCCTGGGAGGCACCATGAAGTCAGATGTAATAAATCAGTTGGAGTTCTTACCTGAGTCATTTAATGACAAAGCTAGGATATGACTTCTTGGGTTCACCTGCTGTACTCTAACTATTAGTCTGCATTTTCTATTTTACTTCTCTTTTTAAGTGACATGTTTTGGCAGAGAAACAGCATTGCAAAGTCCCAGATAAACTGTCATGGTAAATCATATATGGATTCTTCTTTTGCTTTCCTTACACCCTTCTGAACATCACCTGATTCTGCCCAGGAACTTTTTAATTAATTTCTTTAAGAAGAACAGCAGTCAATAGTTACCTCATACACATCTACTTGATTATCTACCTTAGGGAATATGAAGGCAACTAATAGGCTGCTTGAGTTTCTTACAGGCTTTATAACCAAGCTTCCTTATCCATTCCAGAATCGGAACTATTTAATAATATGAAATCCACTTAGTTACTGCAATCACTGAAGTAAATCCACATTGATAATTTTGATCAGCATCACCATTCCGAATTAGATGGGGTTGATAAGTCTTCAAAAACAGCTTTGCTACAACAGAAGAAAATTAGTGAGGCTCAAATACAGCAATTTTTTGCCAGTCCTGTGATGGGGTTTATAAGAATGGTTCTCTACTCTCATTGATTCCATCTGAAATGGTAGACTTAACAGGCACTGAAATTACTCTCAGTATGTTTTGTTGGAATCCTAATAAGAACCACAGAACACGTGGTTACGGGCCTGGAGTCAAAAAGAAAAATAACTCTGAGTGCTTCCCACAGACTTAAAGATACATTTTTGGTGTCACTTATGCAGAGTGTTACCAGTGTTGAAATTGAACATAAATTTTTCCTTGCAAAAACAATTGGACAAGAACAGTGATCCAACTGATTCAACCCAACTCAACATCTTTTCTGCACAAAGTGTTATTGAAAAGGCCTCAGACAGGAATCACAGCATGGAGTTCTTTAGCAAAAAAGGTAAATGACAACTCATTGGAAATGATTAGCCAAAGAGACGCTTGCAGGAACAATCTTGAAAAGCCATCAAGTGAACCATGTCAACTATTATATGCAATTCCTCTCTGAATCTTTCAATATTGCTTGTTGGAAGATCCATGAAGAGACAGACTGTCCAGGACCAGATGGTGAATCAAGTCCATCAGAACAATTCACTTAATAGCATTTCTTCAACCTTTGCTTTACATGGTTATATGCATTGGAACTACTCCAAAAATGCAGCATGCTAGAAGCCAAGACGCTGGACACTGCCTAAGGTAAGTAAGAATACCTGTGAATGTGAAGTGTTTTTTGAAACTTGAACTATTACTATCATTCTCCTACAGCAATCAGACTAAACCAGTTTTAAAAAACCTAAGTACACAAAAGAAATAAGAAGAACAACCCATACAAACTCAAACAGTCCAACAGGCTGGGGTTTTTCCTCCAGCAGCATCATGTAAGTTCACTACTTAAGCACACTTTTTGCCAGATAACCTATTGGAGAATTCAAACCAAAGTCAAGCACTACTTAATCTAAATTATAATTAATTCAGTTATGTTTCTACCCCTTAAACACTCAGGTCTCTATTCCATCTACTGTAGTACTATCCAGACCATTTTTTCTCACAAGCTATCACAATTTGGTATCAACATGAGATTAACACAATTTTTAATAAATTACCATTCTTTATCAATTTTCATGTCATGGAGATAGAAAACGGTTTACAGAAAAACAGTAAAAATAAAAAACCTGCATGTCAGTGAAGACAGCAATTGTAATCCAACATTCATCCCTCATTAGAAAGGTGATCACATGGAACTGTCATCATATCCTGGCAGTGCTGGAAAACTACAGGCAACAGTTTACACACAGTCTACAACTCAGATGGTGAAAGAGAAAAACAGCAGATCATGCAATTGCCTTCCAACGGGTTTAAATAGCTACTAAAAAAAAAAAACTTTTCTTGCTCTTTCAACCCCCATCACCTACTTGAGATTTACCACACACACATACAGTTTACCACACACACATTACCAGTCATAGTTTACAATTTTTAGAATACTAATGCTTTGGCTGATGCTACTGCAGCAAGGTTGAATGACCTTAGTGCATGCTCCCTTCATTTTCTGATGCCAGCACCTCAACAGAGAGGGAAGGGAAGGAACAAGAAGATGTCTCAAAACTTAACCATTTCTCACCATTCTCAAAGGCTGAGTGCCAGCTGCAAACATATTTTTTGAACCTCAGGTTCAGGCAGAGATGTCAGACTCTGCTTTTTGATTACTAAATTACTTTTTATTAAAAAAGAACACTTCTAAAAGAAGAAACAAACAGGGAATGGCTGGTCAAAAGAGCTTTGAACAACTAATAGAGGGATAAAGAGGAAAGAAAAAAAAGAATAGCTAGAGGAAAGGAAAAAGACCTATAGCTAGAGACTGCAGAAAGCTCAGTTACTACCAGAATCAGCAACATTAATGAAAACAGAAAAGCTCAGCAAGAACAGTGTGCTTGCATCCATCAAATCAACATCTCTGTCACAGCCACAAAATAGGACAACACAGACTGAGCTCCAGCTTTAAGAGCACTCCATATCCCCAAGGTAAAAGCTCACAACGACTGGATAAGGAAGGACAGAAATCAGAAGGTGGTGCAGTCCTTACAAAGATTTATGAGCAGGGTTTGAGAAAAACCTAGATTTCAGAAGGGAACAGGATTGAACCCCAAAACATCCACTGCTTCTACAGCAGAGACAGAGGAACAAAGAAATCATGAAACACAGCTGAACTTTTAACAGGGGGTAACAGTGTGTGCAAACATGACATGTTAATTAGATTATACTTAGTCTAGTACACTGCCAACTGTGTGCTAATGTGAAGTCAAACCTCCTCCTACACCAAATGTGCTCACCAAGATCACATCTTACCAATAAGCTCAAAGTCAGCTCGGCAGACTTAAAAATGGCTGAAGCTAAATTCATATATTTTATTATTTTGCTTAGCAAAGCCTACTTCAATATGTACCTAAAACACCTTCATTTAACCTTGTCCTTAGACATATTTTATACAAACTGACATGTTGCTTTAATTACAGGCTGCTTTGAAAGTTCACTGAAGACATTTTTCAAACATGGAGAATTGCAGGACAAAATTCCATTAGCGACCTTTCAGTATTTCAAGCTCCATTTCCAGATGAGCAGTCAAAGCCAGAGACACATTTAGAACAGTAATGTGGACAAGGTCAAAGTAACTCCAACAGATTAAGAACATGGGGTGAGATTTATCAACATCTTGCCTAAAGCAAATGTTACCATTTAGTGACATTCTCTTCTGAGAGCATTACAGTACAGAAATGGTAATGTATCTGTGAAGTTATTCTAGTAATGATTTTTCCTTGTTCTTTTTGCCACCTCTTACATGTATTCAGATGAAAGAGTTAAGTCATCAGCTATTTGTTTCATACCAATGAAAGGCATGGCCCTTTTTCCTAAGGCTTGGAGAAATCACTTATTACATGATCATACTCTCCAGTCTCCCTGGCAACTGTTTCAAAACAGTCTATGTCTGTCATAGCCAGGTTAATCTCCAGGCTGTTAATTACAATATTTACTTGGCACTTCAATATTCATACATCACATTTATTTTTCAGCTCAATTTCTCTCTTCATAAACACAGCCACAGAAGTATATATTTCACATACTCTCTAAAGAAACTTCTATATTAATATGTACAAGCTTTTAAATTACTCCAGGTTCTATGTCATTGTATGCACAACAAAGAAAATTAAACAGGATCTTACCTCAAAATTAAACTTCATTTAATAGAAAATAAGTTTGTCTGAAAGTACTGTTTGATCACATGGAAGGCTTCCAGCAACCAAGTCTGTAACACAAAATACAAACAAGTTACTTTCTTATCCCCAGTTCAATAATTTCTATTTTTCAAGTACCTTCTCTGTCAACACACTGGAAAGAAAACAACTCAGGAAGTTCTAAGTTTCCTTTTCCCTTCAGGAGTCAGAATTTGCATTGCCAAAATGTCTGTGCTCAAGAAAATAAATTTCAGTCCCTCTAAATTACTCACACATAAGAGCTCATAATAAATTAATTCATGAGTTTTTACAGGTAAACACTTTGAAACTGCCTAATCAATTATGAAAACACTTGTAGCACAAGTCTGGGTGTTAACATAAATTTAACTATCACACTGACCTCTCAAAACCGTTTATTTTGCATTAACTTTGCTTTTCCATCGTTCACTGTCCCTGTCTGGAATAATAGTCTAAAGCACCAGAACTCAGGCCTCTCTGGACAATCTCCCTTCTGAAAGTATGATCGTAAAAAAAAGGTAAAAGCAGAGTTTTGTTTTGCTTTTAAAAGATGACAAACTCTGTTTCAAAGGCTTTGGCTGTTTTGAGGAGGTGGGTTTTCTCGTTTGGATATTTTCAGGCTTTGTTCATTAGACTTTGTTTTCTTTTTTCCCCCCTAGGATTCTTATGATCCTTTGTCAGTTTTTACTCTAAACAAAAGCTAATATATCATAGTGGTTTAATAATCATGAAGATGGGCAAATCAGTTTGCACACAAGCCATTTAGCAATTCTGGATCCCCAGAGTGCTCTGAAATAAAAACCAGCTTCTCTCCCAGTATCTCCAAACACCTCCAGGCACAGTATTATCCAGGCCTAGGTCTGGCTGCTAGCAAAGGCTTGTGTTCCATGTGTGCAGTTATGGAAGGCTCTCATCCCATTTTTATATCTCCTGGACAACCTAAAAATTCAAATGAAGTTCTGATCCACAGCAGCTATCCAAATTTGAAACCACTTTATGCATCAATTTAGAAAGACCAGGATGTTAAAGAATAAAGTTATGCTGTCATACAGCTACATAGCAAGGAATGCCTTTTAGCTGAGAAAAGCCCACAGCAACAAAAGAATTCTTGCAAATTTTAACCAACCAAAGCTGGCAAAAACATTTCTGATAAAACAAATTCATCACCTAATGTTTTTCTTGTCTTGGTTGGTTAGAAAACTGATTTTTTGCTTTCAGTGGACTTTTAAGCAACATCAGCTCTATGCCAACACAACTATTAACTACAGGTTAACAGATTTAATGCAGGCAAGAGTAAATGCAGTATACATACCACAATTATTTCAGCACCCAACTGATCACCTGCACCTGCATTAAAATAGGCAATACAGTAGTTTGCTACTTTGAAATTTAGATCCTTGATCACACTCATCCAACTTCTCAATGCCTGCCAAGTTTCCAGTAATGAGCAAATAATGTACAATTACATCTAATTAAAGGTATGCCAGCAGCCTGCACCTCATGGGCTTCCCACTCAAATATAAGGTCAGGATAAAAGCAAGTTCAGCTCACAGAACACGTGAGGCATTCCCTGAGGTGGCTGTTATCAGTGCATTAGGGATTGATCTGCAAGACAAGTATGTGCATTACAGTAACTTGCCAAATTCCTGTTCAGTACAGCCCATACACCCACCAGCCACCCTACTTCCTGGACATCACTATGTCCTTCTCCATACTTGCAAATATTTTGAAGTTCTAAAACTTGTATCAAGTGCATTTGTGAAGTAGTTCAGTCACTTGCAACTGCCACCTGTCTTTGTTCCCAGTCTTTGTTAACAAAGACACCAGAAGCCCTTTCAAGTCCCCATGTTCTGTAAGCACAAAGCACCAGCTGAAGCATCTTCACCTCTACTCAGAACCACCATCAATGAAGGCTGACACTTTCTGGATTTGCATCAAAAACTGAATGCCTGTAGAACATACCACATCCAGGAAAGAGCAAAACCAGATATAGCAGAGAATGAAGGGACCATCCCAATATTGCTTCTTTCTAGTTGCACCGCACAAAGGCCCCCAGATAAATTTTCCAATTCAATACATGTTGTTACCATTATGATGATTTAAATAGTTGTGAAACTGTTTTGAAATATGCCCTTTTCAAATGCAGTTCCAAAACAGAATCATTGCTTAAAATAAAAAATTTAAAAAAAAAAAAA